>CM062526.1:56087235-56687235 GCA_031439595.1 Pterocarpus santalinus
TAGCTTGTACGGTGATGGCAACCTGGCGCCAATTAATCTTGAGACTTGGTAGAAGTTAAGATCACAAATACGGTTGGAAAAATAAATTAAGATAGGTCAAATTATGTGTTTTTTTTTTTTTCATAGAGTAGATTTCAGCCTTTTAAGAAACTAAATAAGATCAAATTTACGTATGAATTATATTTCTCTAATAAAATCATATAGAAGGTAGTATGTTAACAAAGAAATAAAGTATATCAGTTAGACTACTACAGTAAAATAATTCTGAGAAATTTGGGTGTAAATCATAGATTAATTTCAGGTTCATATAACTTTCGATATTTTTAACCTCCTATACAGAACAACATTCATTTAGTCTTAACTTGTTTTTTATACAAACAAACAGTGGAAGAAATTTTCGCATCCTCCAGTTCTACAAACAAACAAGAAAGCAAAGTCGCACGAAATACCCGCATACAAAAAAAAAAAAAAATACATAAACATGATATTTTTGAGAGAAAGTATTTATTATTTTATATGGATGAGCATAGTAAAGATGAGAGGAAGAAACGGAGAAAATTATTGTTGGAGAAAACAAGAAAATGAAATCCATTTTTTCAAAAACAATTTTACACTAAGAATATGAGAGATCTTATTCCTTTATTACAAACATTTGAAGCAAACAATTCTTTTAAGAAAATGTGGCATAGAAACACTGGTAGGAAACTATATAGAAAGTCTGATACGTTTTTCTTTCAAAATAAAGTCATATGGTTTATAGCAGAAATGATCCAAGATGAAAATAGGGAAAAATGAAAAAGAACCAATCAAACACTGGGCACGTGATTTGCTGCTTTCCTAATTAGCGTAGGCATTCGCTTGTGTGCTCCACAACACCTACGATTTAATGATCAGCACATGCTTGCTCATGACCTAAGGGGATCTTGACCATGCATTTTCCCAACCACGTAAAACTGTGGGGCCCACTGCTCATGTGACGAATTCCCAATTTTATGTAGGATGTATTATTAAATCGAAAATTTTGTCAGCTTTTTCAATCAAATGAGTGGGCATGGTTGACACTATTAATTGGTTGGACGGGTTAAAAATGGAAAAAATGTTAGAGAATTGGCTTATAATCTCTTGTTTGGAGCTCAAACTCTAAAACATAGAACTCTTGTACAAAGGAATAGTTTATAATGGAATATTGGAATTGAATGACGAGGTAAGGAGGTCAACTAAGTTTGACGAGATAATCTCCTTTACACTCTACGTTGGAGTGACAAAAGTTAAGTGTTTGAGCGGTAAGGGGGATAAACCGTCCCTCTCTTATCATTTTATTGCCTTGTTGATCCTCTAATTTAGAAAAAAAAAAATGAGGATTTGAGTAGTAAAGAAGAGAGACAATCCTAATCATTTCATTTCCTCATTTTAAATTGTTATCAAACAAAGTTTATTTAAGTTTACAGTGTATTTGGAATGATTTTTTTTTTAGAAATATTTTTTTAAAAAAAAAGAAGCACATTGATAAATTTTTAAATATGCTTGAATATAATTTTTTAAAAAGTCAGAATTTGGTTTTAATAAAATTATTTTTAAAAAATATTTTTTATTTTTATTAATAATTATGATCCATATTGCATTTTTTTTATCTCTTACCAAACTCTAATTTTCTCTCCTCTTTTGTATGTCTTTGTTATTTAGCTCTAAAAACCACTTTTTTTAATAAATAAAACTCTACTAAACAAAATTTTAAAAAAGTCTCTTTCTCATAAGCTTATCCAAATACACTCTTAATAATTCTATTTCATATTATTCTCTTTCTTATCATCCTTTCAAACATACCCTAAAAACTCTTTTCTATCAAATTGGGATATAAATGGTGAAAATAATTTTTCATCTAAATAATCATTAAATTACATATATATTCTGAATTTATGTTACAAAATTAACAACTTATAAATTACATTAGAAATCAAAATTTATAACTGAAGCACCCATCAAAATTTCTACTGTTTTTACTTATTCAATAATTAATTCTTAAATATTTACAAATTTTAACTGAATTTTATCAAGACTTTCACATGCAGTTATACTCTTTTATTTGCCATGTCTGTAAGTACAGGCTTCATTTTTCATGGCTTGAAAAAGGAACGAGAGCATAGACTAATTTGATCCCAGCAGCTTCTTTGTTTGTTTCTTTCGATGTTACTCCCAAACAAAGCTACCATTCTTTTAAGACAGCACTTGCAAAGGGATGCATATCACAGACCCACATGATGTGATCTTCCTCCACTCTTTGGTCCTCCCTCTCTCTAACATTATTGGATTGTGAAAAGAGATGAACGAGACTTATGTATATATTCGTGGACACACCCTATATAATATACATTCCCCTGTGAGAAATTAAACAATTTATCTTATCTACCTCTCTCAATTCACACGCACTTCCTATAGCAGCACAACCCCCACCAACCACACAGGTGCAACTTGTCCTTGAAACCCATGAAAGCCTTATGGAAAAGTCACCCTATATGGTCCCTTGTACCGTTTGATAAAAGATAATGAATCATATTGTTTTTTCGTTTTTTAATAGATCTACAAGGCGTGGCAACCCCATCTCTTCCATCATTGATTCTGAAAAGTTGCTATAAGCTGAGAAATCTATGTCGCCTATTGAGCAGGGGGTATCGTGCTAAAAAGGTTCAAGGAAAGGAAAAGGGTGGATGGGGGAATGGGGGATGTTGGGGGAGAATGATGCTAACATTTTTGGTCACGCAATTATAAGTTGGCATATACTGTAAAGTAGGGAAGAATTAAGAACAACAACAAAAAGAAGGCTCAATATTTACATTACTTTTCGGTTAGTTTCCATCACCACCCACGTGCAGCAACATACGAGTACAATGTTTCACAATAGTTTACTTTTTTTTTTTTTGGGTAGAGAAAATAATCCAATTTGAGTTTAATTTTGATATAATGACAATTACACTCACTACTTCAAAAGTCACGTATATGAGAAGATTATAGTGCATCAAAACTAAATCTAAATAGTTTTACTATGAATGTGTTAAAGTAGCATGAAATGTATTTTCCTCTGCTGTTTTTAAGGATATTAGAATCAAGGCAAATTGATATGAGCTCAAATATAATTAACAAAGATGATGTTAAACAATCGAGCGTTTACAAGCTCTTGGATTGAAAAATAAAATTATAATTTGTGATTTTTTACGACAAATAAATTAAAAGTGGAAAAAAATCTAACCTGGATATAACTCGAACATTCACATATTCGAACATTTTTTTTTAGCACATCCCTATAGTTAATAATTTGATGACGTTAAATTGATCTTACTTTTTATTTTAGATGTTATCAATTATTCTTTTCAGTTTTCACCTGTATTTTTTCACCTGTAGGTAATTGCATATGAATGACTATAAAGAGGACACATATGTTTGAAAATTAAAATTTTAAATCCAAAGGGATGTCTATTTTTTGAATTTGTAACTTGCGGGGCTTGCTAATGGAGAAGAAGAAGGAGTAAGCCATTAGAAGTAGGATAGTAGTAAAAGGTATGGGTGGTAAGCGGGAGATGATAGGTTCAAATGATGTACCAAAAAAAATAAATAAATAAAAGGAAACACAATACCCTAAATTAAATTCATGGCGCTATGCTAGCAGGGGACACCTTGAACATGGACCCTGGCATACACATGTGGATCACACCTACTCAAAGCTTACTTCCTTTCCCGAGGGATGATGATATAGGGGCCTCTTTGCCTCGATCTATTGTTTCTGGTTCAGTTTCTTGCTTCTGGACTTCGACCCGCCTATTTATCCGAAAAAAAAAAAATATGTCATGGGAGCGGGGATATACCTGGTATTATGAGGCATCAATTCTACCACTTTTGCTAAAGGCCCCATCCATATTCATGGCGCTATCTTATTTCTTTAATCAACTATTATTTTCTTTAGCCTTTTTTTTTCTGTCGAGAATTTTTTCTTTAGCTTTAAATGTAGATATTTCTTCACGCATCCATGATCCAGCTCTTTACTTTTCTTCTTCTTCTTTTTTTAAGGTTACACATCCATGATCCAACTCTACTAAAAACAATATAAGAAAAATTAAAAAATTGTTTCGGATTAATAACCCAAAAGAAAGAAACTTTGGACCCACGACCTTAGAGACCTTCCGAATGATTCGTTTATTCATAAAACTTGTTTGGTTTGTACAAGTCATATCCGTAGTTTAATTATGTACCCAGGTTTCTCTACAAAGTTTGTGCGTGCCGCCTATCTGTCTGTTCAGCGTTCATCAACCATGACAGATTATAAATTAGGAGTAAGTACTACATCAAAAACGTGGATCTGTCGACAGAATTGGCTTTTTCAGTACCAAATCACTGAAACCAGCAAATACGGCTTTTAAAAACAATACTGTTCATGATTGTTTGTTGCCATGAAAGAATGGGAAAATGGAAACTGATCAGGTGTCATAGGAATACGGTGTCAAAGATGCTCACATGTCACTCATTCCTGCTGATTCCTAGGTCCTTTTTTAATGGCATGTTTGAATACACATATTAGGAGATGTTAGGATTTTAATTTCTAAAATGGATTTTATTAATTTTTCATATTATTTGATTTTTAAAAATCAAAATCAATTTTTGTTTTTAAAATTAATTTTGAGAAAGTAAAAAATTTTTATTTTATATTAGAATCACTTTTTAAGATATTATCAAATATAAATCACTTTACTTCAAAATTAATTCTAATTAAATCAATTTCAATGAAATCAATTCTATAATAACAAAACTAAACACAATTTAAGTTGTTAATTGGTCTAGGGAATGAAAAGATTTTATTACAAAGGCAATTAAGAGTGACTAGCAGTTACTTTAAGAAACTCCTATATAATCAAGCAATTAAATTCAAGAAATAAATGGGTTGGTCAATTAGCTTTAGTGATGGGGTTCCAACCTATCATAAGATATTGATGATGAAATTATGCAAACCAAATTTGGCAAATTTTGGAAATGTGAAGTAAGGATTTTATTTCCATGAAGGAGCAACACCTACCAATAAAGAAGGCTTACCAAATTTAAGAGATTGTAAATAGGACAGTTTATCATCTCCGTTTGATTTCTCTGCTAAGAGCATCATTCGCTTCCACAATACCACATTCGACAAATCAAACAGCTTCAAAAAAGTAAAGTCCGGCATGACTAATAGGAACCTAACCACAACCAGTTTTCTAAGTAATTAAAAGAAAACATAGAGTAATCCGGAATTAACCATTAAATTATTATACAAACTGAACTTAAGTTGTACAATATGGAATCAACGGAACATCTTATTACTAGAATAAAACGAAGCTCAACAATGTACACACGCCTAAGCATAGCTTCAACTGCAACAAACTAAAAACATGATTAAAGGAGGGGGAAGGGGAGGGGGATGATGCTAACTTACAAAGAAAGAAGATTCACATTCTAATGGTGAGGGGTGAGAGAAGGAAACGAAGGGATGGATTGTAATATTAACTTCCTGCCACCTCTGCGAGTTGGAGATGATCCAAGGTCACAATTAGGAGAGGAGATCCTTTTGCCATTTGGAGAAGAAGTTTTGATGCAAGCGATAGGAGAGCTATCACCCCGGATAACATCCATCATCTCATCATCTGCAACAGTTTGAAAAGGCTTTTCGAACTTAGCTTGAGGCCGAAGAGTGTTTGGTTTCCCAAGCTTTTGGCCGGCAAACAATCCGGAACCGGAGATGGTAGCCACAAAAGATCTTGGTGGCTTTCCCTTTGATGAAAAGGGTAATGGCAGCAATGGTCTGTCACATGAAAAATTATTCAAGATTAATAATGGACATAAATTTTATCATCACAGACGACAAACAATCAGCATATCTGACCTGGAAAGCCTTAATGGTGTTGTGGGAAGAGCAGAATCTGGATTATCTTCAATATTATGAATTTCAGTTTTCTGTGAAGCTTTTTCCGCCACACCCTTTTCACATGCTTCTGTTTCTTCTTCGGCCTCAGCATCTGTTCCGGTGGGAACAGAACCTGGACATAAGAAGGAATTAATATTAAAAAAAAGGAATATTTCCTCCTGCAGCAAATAATTTTCGGAAGAGAAATATACAGGTCTTGACTGGCAATATGTAACTCCAATCATGTGCAACCTAAAGGAAGACTTACCATCCTTTCTACCGTATGTGTTCTTGCACCCTTCACATCTACAGCTTATGGAGCAACCGACACCACCCTTCAAAAGAAAACCAACATTTGTAACTCATATCATAACTGAACTTGGAGGCACACATGATAAAGCAACGGAGAAAACCTGATAACATTCACAATATTTCTTTAGGCAGCTTGATTTCTTGCAGTTACATCCCCTTTTGTGTCGTGCTGAAGCTGGAGTTTTGTTTGGATCATCCTGCAAAAAAGGATGTGTTTAATATGGGATAAAATTTGCTTGAAATTTCAAACGCGACAAATAATGTTGATTTTTGTTTTCTGACCCCAATTTCAGGTACAGAATCAGAAGTTCTGATGACTTTAGGAGCAAATGCAAGTGGGTTACGAGACTCAATCTGCTTGCGAGTTTGAAGAACAGTATCTTCATGTATAGGCTTGTTGAAGCAATCCTGACAAGAGCAAGGTTCTATGCAGTAGACTCCGGCAGCAAAGCACTCACAATAACTGATAAAAACAAAAAGGAAAAAGAAAAAAGGCAAAAAAGAAGCCTTAACATGAAAGCTATAAATCCCAATTTCTTCTCAAGCTTTCATGACACTAGAAGTGCAAGAGAACACACCAGAAATAATTTTAAATTTTAAATTTCATCACAACATATGATAGTAGCCTAATCTCATGGCTGCCACCCAAAAATATCAAGGAGCATGTACTAGAACTTACAGCTTCAAACACTTTGATTTCTTACAATTACACCGCTTGCAGGACTCACTTTCTCCAGCTGTTTCCACCTTCCGCCTGCAAATCCAGCTTTTGGTATCAGGCTCATGAATAATGGAAAAACCAAAATATAAAGGTATGAAGACTATTAAGCAGAAGAATGGGAAATTAGCAACTCACCTTTTCTTTTTGGGGCTATTCTGATGGAAATCTTCACCAGCTATGTGAGCTGATGACTGGCTACAATCTTCAACAGGCTGAACCTCATTCTCTGATGGATCCAAATCTCTCTCGGAGGATGCAGGTACCAATAATAGATGATGCTCTTGGCTTGTAGAGGGTAGCAAAGAAGAAGTGGAGCTGGGAAGATTAAGTTGTCTTCCAGAAGACAACATTTCATTTTTTAAGCCTCCGTGATCTTTTAAGGTTGCAAGTGCATTCAAGTGTAAACCAATTCCCGGCAGAAAGCACCTCCGTGAATCACCACTGTGTTTTGTAGTAAGCATTTGCTTTTCATTGCCAATATTCTCTTCAGACTTTGCTATACTGGAACTGGTGTTTGAATTGTCATCTGAGTTATTCCTTCGCACATTGGCCATCTCAAAGTCTAGACAGCGCCTCCGTATACCCCGGTGTATCACATAAATATGCTGAACACAAACACAAGGTACTTTTAGGCTGATTGATTTGTTCAACATGTTTACAGAACAAGTACAAAGAAAAAACTCAAGTCGTCAAATTTTTATAAACCACAAAAGAATATAAAGAATCATATACCACTTTACTACGGTCTACAGCATATATTAGGGAATGCAAAATGCACCAAACTTTTATAATAATGATTCTTTTTCATATGCTTTTCTTTCAAAGTGATGATTGACACCAAACCACAGAGATCCAGTCTTTTGCTAGAATTGTAAATACTACTTCAATGCAAACCGAATCATATACCAACAACAATATTCAATTGTACTTGTTAACCCATCAAAACGTGCAAAAGGATGAAAATATGACTCAACCACATAAGAAAAAAGCATATGCATTTGGAAAACAAACCTATTGGACATAAACGATGCCAGGAGAAGTTACAAACATAATTAAGCATAATGATAGCATGCATGAACAATAAACTAGAAATCATGCCTTTGGCATAAACTCATGATGGAAAACTACATCTACATGCATGAAAAGTTGTGAGCCTTGTGACACACATAATTCCCTGCAAATCAAATAGACTTAATTTCCTACCTCATCATCCATTTTCTCACTTGGGTTGCTAGCTGCCAAAGCAACATTGGCAAGATTGTCCTGTGTCTGATCTGTGTCTGAAGCTGGTATTGGTTCAGGAGGATGATCTTCATTTCCGTGTTCTGATCCAGAAGCAACTGGATTAATAATGTGCATTTTACGACTATTATTGGTGGTAGATTGTGGTAACAGGGTCATAAAATTGCTCATCCGTCTGGAAGGGTCCAATTGTTTATTCATTAGACCCTTAAAAGCTTCTGTCACATTTGGGGAACTGAAAATTAATAAATCAGAGGCATCAGGAATTAAATTATCCCAATCACAATCTTGAATATCAATTTTTGGCTCAGCCTGACATATTCCCCGAAGATGCAGTTCACCCTCCAATGAATCATTTTTAGAGCCGTCCTGAATGTTGGCAACATCTGATGCTGCCTCAGAAGGCAATGCCAGAAGAGTATTAGCCTCATCACCACAAAGTATGGGATCATATCCAGGGCTACCAGAATCATATTTTAAGGCCTGTGGCAGCTCGATTGAGAACTTTGTGTGTTCACTAGATGGCTTGATTGAGGCATCTCCTGCAGAAATCCCTTGATCAGCGTTTTCCTCTAGCTCACTTGAGTTATGACATGCATGAGTTGAATCTGTAAGAGCCTCTTCACCTGAACAAACTTGATTTACATCTTCAGATGAAACCTTTGGCTTTGATGTGTCCAAAAGGTTATGCCTAGAAACAAATAATAGAGAACTATCAAAAATAGTGCACTAAAACATCTGCATAGAAATATGTAACTTGCAATTATCAAGAACAATAAACAGGCAAAAAAAGATCCTACAGGTACCTCCTCAGGAATCTGGATTCCTTGTGTGAGTTGACATGGGGCGATGTGAAAACTGATGGAGGGGATGAAAAGCTAAGTGAGTTGAATGTCTGGGTAATGGGAACAGACTTAACGGGCCTTATAGGAGACAGACTATTGATAAAGTTAAATACTGGTGAATCCTGCACATAGCCAAGCACACAAATATGATTAAACTGGATGAATAAAAGGAAAATTTCTTGTACACAAACAACATGAAAGTTCATCTTATGTTGCATTGAGAAAACCAGGGAGATTAATCATTTCAAAGCAAATCAGAAAACAATTAGTAAATAATTTGTTAAAATACCGGATCACACAGGGATTGCTCAATTGAACATTATAATTTAGAAATATGTACATTACATATGCATGATGGCAGAAAAATGAAAAATCTAAAATCAGTAACTCTTTCAAGGACACAAAATCTAGAGGAGAATGATATTGATCCCAAAGCAGAGAAGATTATAGGGAAAAAACCAAAAATGAAGAGCTGAATGTGAGTTTTTCACAAGCTCGAGCCAGTCAAAAATGGCCGTAGAAAATTAACTTGCCTTACTCATGTATACTCTCAGAAGCAAAAAGAAGAAAAAATAAGCAAATATGAAAAATTAAACTATTTTATTTTCTTTTTCCAAATCTGATTCCAGGTAAATGAAATTTTGACAGTAAGCAGGTTTATTTTTTCAACCAAAAAAAAAAAAAAATCAATTCTAGTCCTCGGAGTCAAAACTCCAATCATTGCAAATGGGGAGCGCAGAGCACAGGAGAAAACACGAAAACCAAGGAAGCTAGGAAGAGATCTACATCACTGAAGCTGATCAACAAGACATGGCTCTGAATTATTAAAAAAGAAAAAAAAAACCCACAAAAATGGACCATTGCTTCTAGTTCAGCAGGGTTTTTAAAAAATCATTTTTATCACAAAAAAATGGAATTAAAAAAAAACCATCCAGTAAAATTTGGGATAAAAGAAAAAGCTGTGATGAAGCACATGCAGAGAAACCCAGAGAGGAAAAAGAAGCATAGAAAGGGAGTGGATTTAAGCAGAGGAAAGAACGCGAAGGTTGGTAACTAAGGAGGAGAAAAGGAGAAGAACAACCTCAAATTTGGAGAGACCAAGCGCGTTGACGTTGTTGTTGTTGTTGTTGTTCCTGTCGGGTGTGTCCATTTGCAGAGTGTGAGAGAGGAAAACATTCCTCACTTACTCACTCACTCTATAGATGGAGTGACAGGCACACACTCACTCACCCTCTCTGTCTCCTTCGTTTCCTCACATTCTGTTGCAGACAGTTTGTGTTTATGAGATGAGATGAGATGAGAAGAAGAGAAATTCAAGTGAGAGGTAAGGCGGGATTTCTTTCTTGTGTTGGTAAACTTTTCACCACCCTACCACCACACAGCTGTCTATTATTATTTCTTTTTTTTTTTTTCCTTCTTTTTTGGTTACCTTTACTTTGTTTTATTTCTTTGTGGTCCACATAGACTCCTACTTGCTTCTAGTTTTATACATTTTATTGGGAATGCCTATTTTATGTGTTTTTGAAGATCTATTGATTGTCAATTATTGATTAGGCTTTAACTCATTATTATTATTAGTACAAAAATGTCAGTTACTCCAGGAAAAAATACGAAAGAAGAATATGATATGTAATGATTTGAAACTTACATTTTAATAGTATTAACTAATGAAGGGTTAATTTCAAATAAGTATAATTATTTGTAGTAATCTTTTTACATCAAAAAATTATTAGTCGCAATGTTCACTTATAAATTATTGATAAGGATTACTTGAAACCCTCCCTATAACATGTGACATATTTTAATATTGGAGTGACACATTTTTCCTCCACCTTCAACCGAAAAACAAATTAAACAACTCATTAAAAATATTAATAGAAAAAAATGATACCTTCATATTTATTGTTTCTAATGCTGCCCTCTTTCATTTTTTCCCCCACCGCAAAAGCAACGTATCAGCTAAGAATATTCTCAGCCTTTAGTAGTTTAGTACGCTTTACTTCTTTTCGTATCTTTATTTTTAATATAAAATACAAACTCCTCTTGGTAGATTTCACATTTCCATTTTGTAATTAATTACTTTTATTTTTCCTCCTTGCTTGCTGGGTAGACTTTTCTGGTTAGGTGTACTGTGTACATCGTATGATAAACAACAAGCATCAAACTTCATGTATCATTGACATTATTGGCTGCATTAAATGATAATAACATGCTTACAAAAGGAAAACCATCAACAATTGCAGCTGATAAAATTTTATTACAATTACTTCCAAACTTTGATTGGTTGATAACTTGTTATATAACAGAAAATCAAAATTAAGACTCTTTCAGTCTTTCTGTATATTTATAAGTCTTTTTAAATATTTTCGTACAATATCCCCAATGTATTTGCAAGGCAGAATTTTGGATTAATTAGCTAAAGTTTTCTCTGTATATAAATAATGGAAATTTTGTGATGTTTCCAAAATATGAATTACTTTTCTTTACATATACATATACATTACTACACATTTTAGTATTTGATTATGAGTATAATTGATATGCATTGACAGTGTAAAGTAATTTTATACTATCAACCAATAAAAATAGGAGAAAGTAAGAAATCATGATGGATCCCCCATTATAATAAGTAGTTATTTATATGAGTTGATATTTTTTATTATTTTTATTAATTGATAGTGTAAAACTATTTTATACTGTCAGTACATTTAAATTAAATTCTTTAATTATAATAAAAATCACGTTATTTTTATGCGCACTTATGATTTGATTTTGTCTTGTGTTTTACATTTAAAAAAGAAAAAAGAAAAAACTCATTGAAAAGAAAAATATTTATAAATACACGAACTCTGCAATTCGTACAATTTATTGGTTTATAATTTACTTTTTTCATGCATATTGCTAGTTTTTTAACTGCAAATTAACAGAGTTTTTTCACGTGAATCTGTGAATAATCAGATTAAATCATTTATTAGTTTGCTCTTTTTTTTTAATTATAATTATAAAAAGGAAAAGCCACGCCGTTAAAGTTTTGGGATGACTAAGAGGCTGCCAGTCTGCCACCTAAGCCTTTTAGGTTTTGGCGCTCTGCGAATTTGAAAAAGGCGTGATTCGGTGGCCAAGGGCCCGGTGAGGCGTGGATACATGAACATAAGAAAACCATTATAATTCTCCAAAGGTAAAAGCTTTAGAATAATATATATAAAAGCAGAATTTTGTTATTAAATATTTATAAATAAAAAAATAATATGATATTATCGATAATTTTTAGGTTGATAGGTAATTGAAATTAATTTTGATGTACTATCAATAAAAATAAAATAATTTATACAATCATCTAATTATAATATTTTATTTTAAAATACTGGATAGTTGGGTCAAAATATATGAAAGTTGGAAAATTAAATTTATTTTAATAATCACTTTTTTATATAATTAAGTTATATATGTTTGAGAAAGCTATGAGATTAAGAGTGCGTTTATTTTAACTTTTAAAAAAAATGATTATGAAACTTAAATTTTATATATTACTGAAAAAATTAAAAATAAATTTTTTTAGAATCTGATTATTTTTAAAAGATTATTTAAATACATGAAAAATAATTTTTTTACTAAAAAAATAATTTTTTGTCCAAAAAATTATAAACAAATACACCCTAAATTATTTCAATAATCACTTATTTATGTAATTATTTTTTTATATAATCGATTATTTGATATGTTTAGATATTTTAATTAAAAAATAATTTTAAAATAATCTATTTTATTTAGATTATATAAAAAAATACTTTTATATAATGAAATTATTAAAAATAGTACAAATTATTGTTTATATTATATAATATTCAATACTTAGAATTAAAAAACTATTAATAAAAAAATGTCCAAGTTCTAGCTTTTGTTTTTTCCATAAAACAGCTTAAATTCTTTTAACTTGACTATAATCTATTTCGATAAAAATTATCCAAACAAGATTTTATTTTCAAAATAACTTTTCTTTAGACAATAGCTTTTATTTGTTGTTTTCTAAACATGTTATATATTTGGATATTTCAACTAGAAAGTAATTTTAAGATAATTTGTTTTATTTGAATTATATAAAAAGATTGCTTTTGTATAGTAAAATTGCTAAAAGGATATTGAATTATTGTTTGTATTATATAATATTTAATATTTATAATCAATTTGGTAAAAATATAACAATTCTAAAATAATCAGCTTCTACTTATAATCAAAAGTTTCATAAAATTGCTCATGATTACAAATTATTTTCTAGCTTAAAATTATTAATTTCTGATTATAATCTATTTCTATATTTTTGCCAAGAAAAGATTGATTTTTCGAAAAATAACATTTTGAAGAGAGAAAAAACTATTTTGGGAGCTTCCCCCTACTAAAACACTTTTGTTGACATGATAATACCTAATTGATTGTCTGTGTAAAAATTTTTTACACTGATAGTATATCAAAATTAAATTCTAAGTAAATTTTATTCTTTTAACTTATTTAATCTCTCTTCTTAAATTTTAGCAAATTATAATAATAATTTTGACAAACAATTATAATTATATAGCATTACTCGAAACGGTTTAAAAATTAAGAACGTGTGATTATTAATATTTGTTTAAAGTTTAAATTTAGTCTTATTATTTGATGTCCAAATTAACTTGAAAATATTCTTAAGATACAACTAAATAAAAGTTCTTTTTTTTTTTTTCATATGACAATTAAAGCGAAGTTCAAAAATTTTATGAATGTTTCACAATATAATATTTCAATTTACTAATGAGTGTGTAGGTTAGCTGATAGAGAGATATCTTAACTTAATCAAATATCTCGAATTCAAGCCCTGACTATTTAGTTACGTTAAAACTTGGAAGGAATAGCTTTGTTGCTCAAATAATCCTACCCGACTTGAATGAAACTATCTCAAATAAGAGGATACTTGTGTTTTTAGCTTTAAAAAGAAAAAGGTATAATATTTCCCTTTGCTAGTGTCAAATTTCAGCTAGAGTCCACACAATACAATTTGGTTTAGATATGAGGGAAAAAAAATATAAATTAACTAAATTTGATTGAATTGATTTAAGTTTTAAAGTAAATATGAACCAAATCAATTCAACCAACCTCAGATTAGTTTGGTTCAAGTTATCGATTTAAATAAATAAGGATTTTTTTTTCTTTTAAGTTCTTGTGATTATAGTAACAGATAATATGTAATATTTTGGTGTGGATAGGTTAACACTTAACGAATAGAAACAAATAAGATAAAGAGTAATTAAATTATTAAAATTTTAAATTACTAAAATTTAAGTGCAAAGGTTTTTATGGTCTATATTATAAACCACATATCTGGAGTCCTCTTGACTCAAATTAATCTAGCTTGAGTTGAGTTGATTCAACCTATTATAGAATAAAACTTTTCTAATGATTTTTTTTAAAAAAGTTATTCGTAAGACCTTATTTCAATAAAAAAAAGAATTGAACCACTTGAACCAAACTAAACATTGATCTTAGATACAAAACTTTGAAAGCTTAAAAAAATTGAAAACAATAATTGATCAGTTGATCAAATTGGATTTTGGCTTTCAAGTTGAAAAGTTATAAATTCAGTGATTAGATCAATAATAATTAGTTTGCTTTATTTCTAGTTTGAAATAAACAATTTATCAGGATCAATTTAAACAAATTTCATTGATTTATTTTGAACTTTCAAGTTTATCAAATTAATTTGATTTGATGCCCAAGAGTGATAGATCATAGTGGAAGTAGACTAGGATTACAAGCGGACTTTACTAATCAAGAGTTGAAATCCTGACGTCGTCACTCTTAGAATTGTTTTAGTAATTATCATTTCATGCTTAACATTAAGTGAGCAATTCCTTAAACGAAAGGTTAATTCGATCCACTAATTTCAGTTGCTTGATCACAATATGAATATAATATTTTATCATAACATATATATTTTAACTTCATCTATTTCTTAAATGATTTTCTCAGCCTTCATAATGACCATTTGTATATGTTCAAAACCATTGAGCCCGAATGCTTTCACAAGAGTACGGCTTCATGCCCTCACGATCACCGTAAAACCAATATTTATGCGAGGTAGAGGTGCAAAATTAAGACCGTCTTGATGCTTGCCTCTACACAAATCCAACCATTCCGTCATTTCCAAAGTTACGTTTGGGTACCAAACAACAGGGTCCCCCACCTTTATTAGTGCAGGTGGTCCCTGAGCCTGTGTAAATTCATTAAAGGAATGTGCTGAGTCGCGTGACTCATCCCGCCCACATTAAATACAAGAAAACAAGAAAACAAAAAAGATAAAAATGGAAGAAAATGATGAATTCATGGACGGTCAAGATTGGGTGTCTTATAATCTAGTTTCTTTTCCATGCTCCTACCCCCCCACATTCCCTGGGAGGTGAAGTTCATGCGAAATCATAGTGTCTTCTATTTGAGTAACATGTGTTGTACTTTATCAGTCACGTGCCATCGAGCTGGCAGTACCTAATGTATACATTCCCATCAGTAATAAGAGTCTTGGTCTTTGCAGACAATTCCGCTGACAATTGGAGCAGGTTTCATCTTAATATAAAATATTGAACTTCGATCACTATACTTTATTATTTATTTATATTTATATTCGATTTGGAAAACAAATGAGCCTAGTGTTTGAGATGGTTTCAGGCACCGAGGAACTCCGGATTGATAAAAGACAACGCAGTTGACTAAATATTATAATGGGGGTTGCCTTGCTTCAATAATATTTCTTAATTCCTGGATGCTGTTTGCTACATGGATATCACCAAAAGAAAGGCCAAAATCCTTATAAATTATATGGGAAAAAGATCAAAGATCAAGGAGGGTAGAGTTCCCTAGTTTGTGACAGTTAGCAAACTAGTAATTAACTCGTATCGGGGGAATATAAATAATCCTTCAGAAATTTATTTGCTTGTCGTATATGAATGGATATTGCAAGCTGGTTTGAAGGTTTCCTTTTGTTTCCCTTCTTCTTTTGTTTTGCTTCATGTATGGTTCTCGAGGAAGTTTCTGCATGGACATTTCCGAAGTGGATACGCAAAATTTTTTCACCAATTAGCTTGTCCTTTTCTTGAAATGCCGCTGTTTTATAGCTGAATTAAGGAGCGCATGTTAGCCACTTAATCTTGATATTTAATAACAAGAAGTAAACTTAGCGATAATAGTTAGAAAATTTGTACGCCAACCTGTTGCGATCAATGGGAGAAAACTACATATATATTCGTCCGTCACCTATTACTCTACCATTTTTTCAAACAAATAATTTTACTGTGTTTCACATAAATGTAGTCAATTTTAACTAATTAGTAGCATACTAACTTGACACGCATAATGTACATAACTATATACAACGCATTGACGCAATGCCGGCAACCACTCCTAATTAAGTAAAGGGAAACATCAGATAGTCAAAATTAAGATCAATGACTGTCGCACTCAATGCTTACCTGTCCTCAATGTCTCAGTTGTTCGAGGACTTCCCCAAAGCACTTTCCTTGGTCTTAAATCATAAAAGTTCGGTGACCAATAAAAAATCGTAAACGTGCTATTCTTGTGGATGCTAATAAACATATAATCTTCAAGAAAAGGTTTAAGCTAAAAGATAAATGTATATGAGGTATGGGTAGTGTTTAATTAATATGAAACACCCATATAATATGTGTAAGATCCACAATAATTATTGTATTACTCTCAGACATAACTGTAATTGTATTCCAAGGCATAGTTTCTTATTAACAATTGTAAAAGATCTTTTTAGAGAACAAGTCCTTAACAATTGAGGGGTTTTTATTCATTAGGCAAGGTGAGGGCAAAAAAGAAATGGCCAAGTTCCAAGGTTAGGATGCATATATTATTTGTTCTGTTTATTCTTCTGATATAATGATCAATCTAATAAGACTCGCAAACCTCTTTTAAAGGAGGTCTGTTTTGATGTGTGGATGAATTGACTGCATGGCCAGGAATATTTGACTGAACCATGTGGATTTTCCTTCTGAAACCGAAGTCTACACTTTTCTTTTTCTTTCTTTTTAATTTTTTTTTTCCTTTACTTTATTAGGTTGAAACTTGCAAGAGGCCAAAAGGAAAAGTCAATATTACAGGGGAAAAATGTCAGAATTAAAGAAATTAAGAGTGTACTGTGTGGTTATAATGTAGCAGTTATCTATAGGCTATGGTATGTGTGAACCCATAAGTTATTTGAATCACTTTCTTTTCTCCACACCACGTTGCCAATGAAGTTTCCAAGATAATCTGTCTCCATCTATATTCAATTTTCTTAATCGGTTAGGTTCCAGTGGACTTTTTAAGTGTGTTTACATGTCCTAAGTAAGATTATTTTAATTGGTTCATTCTTTGTTTACAAAAAGTTGTATTTTGTGCCTTGCTACGATCCGATTGTATCCCAGCCAAAGGAACATTTCGGGGCAATTTATTTCGTAAAAGACACAAAGCAATAATTTATCATTATCTGTGCAGGATTCATTACTTTTGCTTTTACTTTTTATTTTTTCCTCTTTATCAAGATTTGTTGTAACTTGTAAGCCATTCCTGCCCTAACTTAAATTGTACAAGGTTTGTTATCCACAAGTACTAAGATTTGAGTGTTCATTATTCCCTAACACAGCTCTCAATTGTTCTTCCTTCATAATTCTTACCTCTCTTTTTTGGTCTAAAATAAGGGAATGACAGTTGAATCAACAAACATAATAGTATGTTGGATGTAGGGAGAAATAATTAAATGACAAACAATTAATTAACAATTAATCAGTTAAGCAATTTGATTAACCATATATTATTATTTTTTCTGAGTTTTAAAAATAAGGTGCTAAAATCAGTATAATTTTACTAAATTAGATTTTAAAGGAGATGAAAAGTACTTGTAGTGTTAGAGCTCTATTTTGTTTTTGGTTTTTTGTGTGTGTGTGTGTGGGAGTTAGTGTAGAGTTCAAACCTTGTAATCATGGCTCTAGAAAAACGTTATGTTTAAGAATGGGCCGTTCAATGTATCTTTTTCATAACGGACCAACCCTTTTTTGTCGTAAATGGACCAAGGATTAGATTATGAAGAAGTGGGTTCAACAAGTGCTTGTGTAGTTGTGTTAGGTGGCCCACAATAATGAGCCTGTGCTAATTTCTAGGACAGTCATATAACCATTATATCATGTGCGTAATTGTACATATTAAAGCTCACTCCACGACTCACATGAGATGCAGCTCAAGTGGCTCATGTTTCCGCCTTCTTAGAACAGTGCACCCAAGGGGCCCGAGTTTAACTCACAAGCGGCAGAGCCCGGTAGCCCCCAACAACTCCCCCTCTCTCGACCAAAAAATAAAAAGTTTGTTGAGAAAAAAGGAGGAAAGGTTTAACATAAGTGGTTCAAACTATTTTATTTAATTCAACAATCATCTTTATTCTTTGTAAAAAATTCCAATAAATGTTTTTAGTTGCGTAATATTGCTTCAAAACTAAATTTATTCAAGTAATTTAGTATGTATTTTTTTTAATAAAATATTGAATTTGACCTTGTGAGTAATAATAACAATAAACTATCACTGAACAAATTTTACTTTAATTAATGAGAACTAGAGTTGAATTACTCAAAATCTAGTCAATATCAGGTGGCATGCTGCTTATGTTTTTACATGAACTTTTCAATATTTGTGAAAATTGTCATTATAAATAGAGATCGGAAGAACATTTTTTTTATTAAGAGAGAAATAAAATAAGCTTTTTATAATTAAGCAAATTCTAGATTTTATATGATTTTTTTATAAGATTATGTTTATATATTATTAGGCATAAATTAACTACTAATACCATATACTTCAGCATTATTTGTGTAATAAGTGTATTAATATTCTGTTGTATTTAGAAAAATATTATTTATACTATTCTCTTAAACATCTTTTAAGGGACATTTTGAGATGTTCTTCAAATATTGATTGAAGTGGATCCAAATTTTTTTTTTTTCAATTAATATTTGTGGAACATTTCAAAGTATCTCTTAAAAGATGTCCAAGAGAATGGTACAGACATTACTCTAGTTATAAACCTGTATGCTACTCTCTCTACAAAGTACTTCGAATGTACCAAGGTTTCTTCCTTGCTCCTTGCCATTTGGCTTCTTCCTCTACTGTTCCTTCATTACTCCATAGCGCCAATGCTTGACCGCAGATATTCACATAATGACAAAACTATGACGCAAGGATTATAACAGTACTATGAACGTAGTTTAGTGAGCTGAAAGGGTGGTGGCTATCCGGTTTCCCAGTCTGAAAACTATGCAAGCAAATGACAAATTGTGCTTAATTTCATCCATTTGGAAAATCGCAATGCATTTATGGTTTCTGAGCTAGCCTAAGGGCATCTTCAATTCTTTTTGTTTTTCAAATGAAGAGCAATTCTACAAGAAAGTGACCAAAATGGAGCCACTTTAAGTGCTATTAATGTAGTCACTTGAATCATAAGTATCAAAAGGACAAGGCTCAAACAACATGTGCAAAGCTAAGATACTAGGAGTGATTTAGTGGCTAAGAGCTTAAATAGTATACATGAAATCGGTAATTCTAACTTTATTGTTACTGATATATCAAAAAAAAAAAAAAAAAGACACATGCAAAGCTGCAGATGATAAGTAGTTCGAGCAAAACATTTACTACATAAGTATGGAGGGAACCAGTACGCTGTTGTCTACAATTCATGAATGTATTCCCTGCATTATTTGTAAATTCAGAAAAAAAAAGGAAAATTTTATAAATATAAATTAAAAAATTTATAATTAAAAGAAAAAATTATATGATTAATTTTAAAATATTAAAATAATATGAATTATTATTTAAAAATATAAATTTGAAATTAATTGACTCATGAGAGAATATATTCTAATTCATATTCATCTGAGAAAAAAAAGGAAAAGAGAAGATATATTTATTAGTATTAAATTTAGGAAGTTATAAAAGTTATATAAAACTAAAATAAAACGATAAAATGTTTTAAGATAATCTATTATTTTATTTTTTAGATTTTAAATTATAATATATTTTTCTTAAAATAAAAAGCTTACTTTTTATTTCTTTTTCCAGTTTCCTCCAAAACTCTATCTTCTAAACATACCGTTATTTAGAGGTGGCAAGGGTATTAATCTCAACCTCATTTTCTACAAAAAGAACAAAGGACTTGGGTGTCAATGTGCCACAACCGATAATTGCGTCGCTAAACACAAATAGTTTTGTAATTTTCCACATTTGAATTGAGCTTGTGGGTAGTCCTACATTCATTTAGTTTCCCGTTCACCTAGTTCTCATGTTGGTAGACCACGTTATCGTTATTTTACTTCTTTTACATCATACAAGTGGCATGCAAAATTGACTAAAATTATCTCTTTTCCCTTGGAGAAGATAACAAGATTTATGTTGTAAACTATGATATAAGGCTATAATATTA
This sequence comes from Pterocarpus santalinus, assembly GCA_031439595.1. NCBI lineage: Eukaryota > Viridiplantae > Streptophyta > Magnoliopsida > Fabales > Fabaceae > Pterocarpus > Pterocarpus santalinus. The sequence goes on from CM062526.1 coordinate 56,107,767, forward strand.
GAAGGAGATGCTAAGACATTATTTGAGTACTTTAAGAATAGCTTAGTCGACTTCCACATCAAAAAAAATAAAAAATAAAAAAGAATAGCTTAGTGGACTTATCATACAACGGTAGTTTAGTTCATAAAATCTTTGAAATGTGCCCTAGGTTTGAGAAATTTCAAGGTCAATGCGTCTTAATTCATGAAATCTGTACGATGGGCTCTAGGTTTGAGAAATTTAAAACTCAATATGTTTCAAAAGAGTGTAATTTAGTTGCAGATTCTTTGCCCCTTTATGGCAAATTTCAAATGTCAAAAGTGTAGGCAGGAGAATTATGATATTGTAGAGCTTGTGATTCAAGATGCTTATTATAAATAAATTAGAAACTTTCATAAAAAAAATAGGATAAAATACAAAGTTTAACATGATAAATGCTAAATAAGTAATCCTTTAAGTTATGACCAGTGTTTTGAAAATCACCAATATGATTGATTGGACCAAGAGCTGATCCCTAAATCAGTTTGGTCATGCACCAAAAAGCAAAAAAGAAAAAAGATATCCAAAAATTGGTCAAAATTGATCAAAAATTGATGAACCAATAAAAAAACCAATTGGTTCATTGGTCCGACTTATCAATTTTTTTTTTCAAATTCAATTTTTTCACATTTAAATCATCAATGATGAGATAACAACCCTATTATAAATGATTAAAGATGTATCTTGGTTGACTAATCCAAGGATTACTAAACCTTTTATTCTTTTAGAAAGAGCTTAGAGCTAAGCATAAAACAATGTAAAAAATGAGTATTTATAGTTGTCATGATAGTAAAAAGCCCATAATCCAAAGTAATATGAGACTTGAGTGCTCCATATTTTAATTTTTCATGAATTTTATTTATATATATTTTATAGCATATAATTAATCATATTTATATACATCTATATATAAATGTATATTTCATCATACTCTAATTGAACTAATAAATCTTTAAACTAATATTTTGCTCTGTTTAATATTTAGTTTGATTCTCTAAACCTTTTGATTATAACTATGCAACCTTTTTGGTCTAATTAAGTTATGACGCTTGCTATGATTTGGTAGATTGACACATGGGATTTTTTATTTAGAAAAAATAGCAACTATAAGATATAATTTTTTTGGAATAAAAATATACTAATACATAAGCATATATATTTTTGGCTTCCCACAGTCCTATCTCATTAGAGGCTATTCTGTTTAAGTATTATAAAGCATTTAAATGTGAATGACTTTTTGAGTTGAAATTCGAATCGTAATTTGCCACATTGTAGTAAACTAACCCTTGAGCATTAGACTAAACTTCAGTTGATCAATAAATAAGTGTGTATAGATAAAAGAAATAAAGATGCCTATTTGGAGAGATTTTTGACAAAACTAGTTTCGTTTAAGTTAATGGTTGATGTTTGCTGAAATTTTCAGAATGGAGAGGAAATTTCTCCATGCTCTACTCTTCCTCTACCAAAAATCAAGAGTGATTTGAATGGGTATAGATAATTTTAAAAACAAACCAAATATGCTAAAAAATCAATTTATTTATTTATTTATTTTTGGAATAATAGTTGTTTCGTTTGCGTGTGATAGAGAATATTTACAGATTCTTTCCTTTCCATAAAAGATTCTGAATATTCCTTTTATGATTTTTCTTTCTTTCTTTCTTTCTTTTTGTGTCGTCGTTAAGAAACATATCATATTTGTTTAGTGATTAATTTTTATCATTACCAAATTAATTGGCATCTTGGGTTATGTCAACCGAACAAGGCTGATAGTACGAATTTATCTTGGATGAATCGTATTACGAATTTACCATCATTGATTCCGTTAATTTTTTAATTTTTATTATCGTTATCATTATATTTTTAATTTCTATTTTTTATTAATCAAAAAAAAAATTTAAAAAAATAACGCCTCTAACCCCCCCCCCAAAAAAAAAAACACGTTTCTGTTAGCTGGTCGTATTTTTTTTTTTTCATGAAAAAAAGATTGTGACATGTATAGTAGCTCTGTTTATTTTTATAATAGTATTTTTTAAATGAATAATTAAGTTGGGTTGTAAAAAATAAAAAAAAAACTTAGTACACTAGAGAAGGAAATTTCCTTTGCAATAATATAAATGGGGATTTCTAGAATATCTCTATAAAATTTAAATGTATCAATATTTTTTAATTATTTGTAGATAAAAATTTGCTATATATCCTATTAACTCAAAGTATTTAATTTTTAAAATTATTTTTTAATTATAATTAAGATTTATGAGACTTGTGATTAGATCATAATCGTTGAATACAAAAAGGTATCGATACTTTGATAAAAATAAAGGTACTAAAGAAAATTTCAACATAAATACATATACAGATATTAAAAAAAAAAGCAATATATGTTTAAATATAGGTTATACTATTATGCAAAATGAAATTTCATATGAATTTATTTTTTAAAATTTAATATTATTAATTATTAATTAATTATTTTTTATGTGAACTTATCTTTTATACTTATAGATAAATGTAAATGAAGATTCAAATAACCTTCATTGTGATAATTCAAATAATTCGATTTTTTTAAAATTTATTTCAACACTTATTCTTAAGTAATGCGTCAAAGTCAAGTATTGTAAATTAAAAAATTGGTGGGATTGACCGAATTAGATTAGTTAGAGTATAATAGATTTTGAATATTAATGATTTATACCAAAAAAAAAATCTTCATCATTATTTTTATTTTTAAAAAATAAACTTAAAAGATATAGTGTTGAACAATATGCTAGTTATAATAATATAATAATCACGTCAACAAAAGCAATAATAATGTAATTATAGTAATTACTCGCAAGAAATATTAAAACATTTAAAATATCTACTCATAATTGAATGAAAATTAAATTCTTCCTTTTTTTTTATCTTTTAACTTTTCTTGACACTTGTTATCTTTTAACTTAATTTTAGTGTGCAGACAAAAAAATTATTAAATTGCTAAGAATTAAAAAAAAAATCTCAAATGAAAAAAGAAAAACTGAAAAACTTATTTATTATATCATGAAAACTATCAAAACAAAAATGGTCATGATTCATGAAATTCTGTCTTTATTAGGGATTATAGCATGTTTGGAGCCATATTTTGAGGATTAGAATTGATTTTGATCTTTAAAATTGATTTTGTCAATTTTTGATATTATTTAATTTATAAAAATTAAAATTAATTTCTACTTTTAAAATTAATTTTGAAAGAAATAAAATTTTTTATTTTATATTATAATTAATTTTAAAAAATAAATAAATAAAAATTATTTTACCTTAAAATCAATTCTATAAAAAAAAAAAAAAACAAATACGCTGTAGTAATCAGTAATCATTAAGCTGAAAAAGACTTATCGGGTTTATAAATTTAAATAGAAGATTACGATAATTAAATTCTTAAAAAAATGAAAGAAGATAAAAAGTGACTAAGATAAACCAAGCCAAAAAACTCTTCAAAATTGAAACAGAGTCTCTATCATCGCACGGCGGATTTTACGGAAGACCCGCGCTTCTCTGAGTGCTCCTTTATATACTACCATTGCATCATTCATTCTCTTTTCTTGCTTTCAGATTCGGATACTGAATGATGGCGAGAATAACGACCTCTGCATTCCTCGCTTTAACTCCTGTTTCTAAAGCCAAAGCCTTTGATTCCTAGGAAACGCTATAAGGGTGGTAGGTACATTGATAAATCATACATGCCCTTCATGCAACTTTCCTTCTTTCCGTTAAAAATGTCGACTTTTTAGCGTGAATCGTCATTGTCTTTTGATTTTCTTTGTGTTGTGTTTGTGGGGTTTGGGTCTTATGGGGTGCTTCTCCCTTGCATGCAGCTTCTTGTGGCTCTGTTTCGCTTGTTTTGATCGTGATTTGAAGGTTTTTGTATCCGAGAAAAAAAAAATTCAGGATAGCCAAAAGGATAAGTGGTTTGTGAGGAGCAAATTATGGTTTGAATCTTAATTTTCTAGATAGAATAAGAATATATAGAAGAAAAATTTTGTTGGGTGTGCACTTATCAGTTTTTATATAGACAGATGTTTCATACTTTTTGTTTTTATGAACAATTTTGGTGCTGAAAATATTGTTTATTTTTCTTCTTTTTATTGTTGTCCCCAGTTGTTTAAATTCGGGTGTTCAAGATGTATGTGGAAGGTGGCGGTGTTGGGACTCCAAAACGGGGATTGGAAGAAGCTGGAGCTTTGAATTTAAAGATGAAGCGTAGTGGAAACCTAAGCAGCAACGATATGCTTTTTAGAGCTGATAAAATTGATCTGAAGAGTTTGGACGCTGAGCTAGAAAAGCACTTTACCAGGGTTTTGTCCAAAAGCATTGAGGCAAAAAGGCCTAAAGAAGAGTGGGAGATTGATTTGGCCAAACTGGATTTACGATATGTTGTAGCTAATGGGGCCTATGGTACTGTCTATAGGGGCACCTATGATGGCCAAGATGTTGCAGGTATTCATGTTTTGTATTCTTATTTTGGTTAATTGCCTTTGTTACTGATTTTTTATTTTTTTTTTTAAGGAGAGAAATCAAAATGTGTTATTCAATGTTTTTAGATACTAAAAGGTTTGGTATTCTATCAAGGTTTACTCTTTAAAAGCCTAGAGCTTAAAAGTTTATTGTGTTAATTAGTTATGCTGTTTGTGCTCTCATATAAATCACAATTAAAGTCTTATTTTATCTCATTATTGAAACTTGAATATTGTATTTCATAGAGATTCCCACTGTATTGTTATGTGGAATTTTATAGTGAAAGTGTTGGATTGGGGTGAGGATGGTGTTGCTTCTGCTGCTTCCTTACGAGCATCGTTTCAGCAGGAGGTTACTGTCTGGCACAAACTCGATCATCCAAATGTTACAAAAGTACATACTTCACTCATGTATTTAAATTCAAGATTACTACTTTGATAAAATCAATATGATTTTTTTTAAAAAAAAAAATCATAACTCCGTTTTGTAAATGTTCATATTCATTGCAACAGTTTGTTGGAGCTTCAATGGGGACCTTGAATCTTAAGATTCCCAACCAAACCAGTGGCCAAGATTCCCTTCCTTCCCGAGCATGTTGTGTCATTGTTGAGTTTGTCCCTGCTGGAACACTAAAGAATTACTTGTTTAAAAATAGACGGAAGAAACTTCCCTATAAGGCTGTGATTCAGCTGGCTTTGGATCTCTCTAGAGGGTGAGTCTCATTTTTGTTTTTAATCTTTCGGCTGTGTAATTCTTTTTACCGAGATAAATTGTTCTTTCTCCATTGCAGTCTTAGTTATCTACATTCGAAAAAAATTGTGCATCGTGATGTTAAAACAGAGAATATGTTGCTCGATTCCAATCGAAATTTGAAAATAGCTGATTTTGGAGTTGCCCGTGTTGAAGCTTTGAATCCAAGTGAGATGACGGGTGAAACTGGAACCATTGGATATATGGCACCAGAGGTATTAATCTTGCTTTTCCCGAATATGAAAGTGTTTATTTTCTATGACCTCAACATGTGAGTGTGAGATAAGAACACCCATTCCTCTAGTTAACTTTAATCTTGGCATCATACTTTGTGTAGGTTCTGGAAGGCAAGCCTTACAACAGAAGATGTGATGTCTACAGCTTTGGCATTTGCTTGTGGGAAATTTATTGCTGTGATATGCCTTATCCAAATCTGAGCTTCACTGATGTGTCATCTGCAGTTGCTCGTCAGGTGAGTTCATTTAATGAAAGTATTTCTATCTACCCTTACATTCTTCCCTCTTGAGTATTGAAATATCTTGTAGAATACTCTTGCAGCTATTGTTGTGACCACTAATTCAAAATCTTGTTAAACCACATTTTCTTTTGAGTGTTGAAAGAGGATTGGATTCGGGAATTATTTCTAATGTCACGTGATATATGCTTTCTTGATGTCTTGTACCTGAATTTTACCACAAGTTATTTTGTCCAATATTTATGCCTTACGGTTTTATAGCTGCAGTACTTTCTTGATTTTTTGTGATTATGATTACTTTTGTGTTTGTGTAAAGCGTCTGTTTTTTTTTTAAAAAAAAATGACATTTTTTAAGACATTATTATAATAATCATATAGTAGCCAAACATACTTCTGCAATCACCTGGCTATCAGTAAATTATCTGCTTATTTCCAAATAGTTAACTGTATATCTTGATACAAATGGTCTACATTGGTTCAACTATAATTTTGAAACTCTCCTTTCTGCATGTCAAGGAGTGCAGAGGAAAACAAGTTAGATTCTGGGTTAGGCCAGACCATTGATTAGTTATTGATGTTCCAGTCAGTCTATACCCCATAGATTGGCATGCAATATGGTTTTTATTTTTCCGCACGCATTAATAATATTTATTGGCATCTTTGACTTCCTTTGTTATAATGATATGTCAGAGCAAACCTATGAGGCTATGATATATACATACATACATACATATATACGTGGACTTAACAATTTGCTTGCATTCTTGCATAGAATTTACGACCAGATATTCCTAGGTGCTGCCCAAGTGCCTTAGCAAATATCATGCGGAGATGCTGGGATTCGAAGCCAGACAAGCGTCCAGAGATGCATGAGGTGGTGAGAATGTTAGAAGCACTTGACACGACCAAAGGTGGAGGGATGGTACCCGATGATCAGACTCCATTTTGTTTGTGTTTTGGAACTCCCCGTGGTCCCTAACTTTAATAATAATATTCAAAGGGAATTCTTTTTGATTTTTCCCTGTTAATTTTCAATTTTTAGCTGAAAATGGGACTTATTGCTTCCTAGGTATTGTATTTAATATTGAAGACTCGTTTATTAGTGCATGAAGGAAAATTCTGCTGTATAGCTTTATGTTCATTTTTGGTGCATGATTATTGATTAATCTCTTTTAAAGAAGGTTGTGTTTATTTTTTGTCTGCACGACGATACCTCACTAGCATTACTTATTCCGATTTGATCTTATGCTGAAATATGTAATATGCGTGATTTTGTTGAAAGTGAGGAGTAAAAACTGATTTTAAAGATAAAGAGTAAATAATGTACATGAAATGGAGCAATTGTTGCTTTAATTTCTTTTCTTTTGAGCTGCACTACTGTTTTAATATCAGCATAATGCATTATCAGTTGTTACTAGTATTTCAGATCCTGTTTGATTTAAAGGTGCAATACAAAGACTTCAAAGAAGAAAGTTTTGAATCATAGGATATTTTACGTTCTCCTCAAGCCTGTGGGAGTCGAATATTTTCAATGATTACCTTCCTCAATAATTGTTTTCTTCATTATAGTTTGAGATTTCTCCCTTTTTGCTTTTATCTTTTTCGGTGACGAGTTTGTTGCGGGGGAGAATGGGGAAAAAAACGCTTCCTCCTAGTAATTGTATCTCATTGTGTTGTTACACCTTCTATAATGGATAATGTGGTAAACTCTAACGTAAGTGCAGCCAAATTTAGGCAAAAGGACAAATCAAATATGCTAGATTGCATTATTATACGTAAATGGTGTATGTTATTTTACATATGACTAGCTGAAATGGTATGCAATTTTGATTTTTGACCTATTGAAAATGTTCAAATTATAAGAAAACAACTCTAGTAGAAAAATATATAATTCTTTTGTTTTTTTTTTCAGTCGCTATATAATTCTTGTTTTCAAAATTAATGTTATGAAAAGTTCAAAACGAATTTATAAGAATACCCCATGAGTAACTATGGTGGGGCATGCTCAAATCTGACCTCAAATTGAGGTACTTCATGGGTTTTTGTTTGGTGATTTTGGAAGTGGATTCGAGGAGTGCTGTTCAACTGGATCAAGCCTATGCTTCAGCCACTCGCCCGTTGTTACTCGATTATTCGGGTTTGAAGTATTTGTTGAATCTCAGCTGGATGTAGAAGCCAAGCACTTTAATTACGAGGTTAACGCATGTGCGTAGAGCGCCCAAAAAAAAAAAAAAAAATTAAAAAAAGCATGTGCGTACATGGTGGCTAAGCAAGGCTGGCTTAGCGAGGACACATAGGTCTTTTTGTCTTTTTTTGGTCTGGGGAAGGAGGAATGGATTTGGAGATCGAACCATATTCTATAGGATTACAAGGGAGCCATCTAACTACTATGCTAAAGCATCGATCACCCAAAAAAAATTCTTGTATGGTCATGGAGACCAAGTTGCGTATGCTATTGACTATTTACAAAATGACATTTTAATTTCAAGTATTAAAAGGGTCCATAAATAACTATAGAATATCATTGTATAAGTAGTTAGACCATATCAAACCTGATGCTCCATAATAATTCTCCAACCACAAACATTATTTTTTTGGTTCCTTTTTTGTACTGTCCAACCACAAACATAGGTCTCATATAGTTGCTTGCTTTTGGGCTTTGTAGCCCTGTTGTTTATCAAAAAGAATAGTGCATGAACTTCAAAAAAAAAAAAATGGGCAATTTATTCATTACTCCTCTCATCTTTTGAAGTAACGTTACTCCAACTTTAAAATTATTAAAATGTCCTAAACTCTTCATCATCCTCCCACCTTTGTCTTTCTCCTTTGGCCCACTCTTCCTCTATTCCTCCATCGTGCCATAGTCCGCCATGGTTCGCTGAACCTGTCGGCCACCGCCGCCTATTGACCCCGGCTCTGCTGTCGACCTTCACCCCCACATCTTTACTATCCTGCTCCTATCTCTAATTTGCCTTTTTCTTCTGGATTTGTTAGATGTGGCTTCATAGCACTGCCACCACGTCCTCTGCTCGGCCATCGCTGCCATGGCCATCTTCCCTCATCCACTTGTTTGGGTCGGGCCATGGATGTCGATGCGTTAGCACAGCGGCTACAGCACAGTGTCTTCACAGTGGCATGTTAGTGGACTTGCAGTGCAACGGCGAAAATGTGGTGCGATGGCCATGGTGCTTCGCGACGAGGTGCTGCTTCGCGATGGGATGTTGCGTGGCGTAATGATGACGGTAGTGTATGTGTTGTTGAAAAGTGTTGTTGCGTTGTCCCTCCCCAAGGCTCATCGGAATCTCATCAAAGACACTACCAGAGAGATTGTTCAAGTTTGCACAGGATGGTTTGCACAAGATGGGTAAGTTTCAAAAATCATAAATTTATTTTTTGTTTCAAATTAAATTTATTTATTTTAATTATTAGATTTGAGCGATCTACTTATTTTAATATTAAATATAATGATATTAGAAGAGTGAAGTATCATTACACCAAAAGATGAGAGGAGTAACGAAAAAAAAAAAAGAAAAAAAACTCAAGGGATTAAAGTAAGGGTTCTCGGTCTTTCCAAGGGAAAAAGTTGCCCATTTAAAGATGAGGAGCAAGAAAATAGAATATACTACTGCACCAATGGCTTGCACTACACTAGACACCAGTATAGGCCTACCTTAGTGTTCTCTTGAATGGAAGACAAAACAACCCCCCCCCCCCCCCCGCCCCAAAAAAAACAAAATTCAAAGAATGAGGTTTTGTTTTTTTTTTTTTTTCGTTTTTTGTTTCTGATCGGAGATTTTGTTAAGCAAATTCAAGGATTAAACTTTGAAGGAAGTATAAACGTGTTTATGGAATTAAAAAAAAAAGGACAATTAGGTATACTAGAAGCGGTTTTAAAATTTCAAATGTTCGATAATTACTTAAATTTATAAATTAATTCTTAAGTCAAAAATAACTTAAAAGAAATTGAGTAAAAGTTTAGACTCAAACTAATTAGTTTATAGTCCAATTAAAGTTTTATTTTTTCTTAATTCTATCACTTTTCTCTATGTGACTTCTCCCTTTTTTCTTGGTATTTTATCTAAAATGTAAAACAAGATACGCTTTGATTTAACAAACCATATTTAATGCTAAACTATTTCAAAATCAAATTTTAGACAAACTATTTTCTATGTATGAATAAAACCATATGTTAATAGGTGCACTTCAACTACACCATAAGCAAATGTCAAAACTCATGGCAGCGAAAAGGTCATATTCATACCAGTGTAAGTATCATATACAACCACTAATAGCAATACATGCATGCAAGATAGAAGCTACAAAAAGGTATATATAATTAAAATTTTTAATTCAATTATAGGGGTATTATTTAATAATAGCAAACTAATTAACAAAATATTACATCCAAAAAAATATTCAAATATATTATTTCCAACAACAAACTATTTTAAATAATAATATCAGTAAACTTTTGAAAAAATAAATATTATCACATAATAACAAATTAAATTTACCAAAACAATAACTTACATTATGAATAAAAATTTTCTTTAAAATATGTTGATATGGATCTATTATTATATCCTGAGCCATTTTTGCAGATAATTTATTTTTTAAATAAATTAATATTTTTTTAAATACAACTTTCATAATATAATATACACTCTCTTCCTTTCTTTTTTTCCTTTCAAAACCCCCACACAGATAAATCGAATACATTCAACACAATACACATAGTCTTTTTCTTTCTTCCTTTCCTCTCACCCTTTTCTTTCACTCTTTGTTGCACTTATATACGCATTCTTTTATCAGTTGAAGTGTGTTTATACAATCAGTTTGTATAAATTGTATACATATAAATTTGTACTGGCAAAAAAATTCCATGTGTTAGGCCCGTGTAGAATTTGGAATTTTCGAATTAGCATTGAACATGGCAGATTCGTTGCGGCCCTGCGGCAAAAAAACCACATGTCATGCTCCTTGGAATTTGAAATTTCTAAATTTGCTTCTCTCCCTGCAACCTGCAATGCCACGTGTTGTCTCCACAGAAATTTGGTACTTCTGAATTTTGATTGACACATGGGGAATCTGCACTATTTCTTTCCACAGCCCGCAGTATGTGAATGTTGGAAAATTTGCACTGTTAATTCGGGATTTTTGAATTTATTAAAATCTATAAACTAGTAAATACTACTCAAATGCTATATTAGTGTACATACTAAAATCTCATATAAAAAATAATTCCCCGTGTTAAAGGCCCTTTAATTTAAAATTTGACATAAGCATATTTATTATTTTCTGTAAAATTGTCTGAAAAAGACTTCGTCCGTCTAGGATTCCCATCTGTGGTGGCGTGTCTCTCTCATCTATTCCTATTTCTCTTTCGTACTAATTCTCTGCCGCGGGATCTCGCCTCCACCTTGGTATGGACCCAAACAAGAGTGACATTTTTTTTTTTCAAAAATGACTTAAATAAAGTTTCTTATATTTATTCTATTGAATTTTTAAATAAAAAATATAAGTGATTTTTTAAAAATGTATATTTTTAATTTTTAAATTATTCATTTAAAAAAATATTTATATATTATTATTTAATTTAAAAATCGATTAAAATAGATATAAGAAATTTACTATAAACCTTATCCTATTTTTTTATTATGGTCGACAACAATGTAAACAATCGCACACCTTAAACTTTACGAGGGACGAAACTGAACTTGCAATTAATTTAAGAACGTAAACTTCATTGCGACACGTGTTTGACACTTAAACAGCATAAGAACAATTTCATGAGTAGAAAAATAAAATCAGCTGACACTTTCACACGTAGCGTTCTAATTTATCACAGCCTATTATTTTTATAATAGTGGTGCCGCCGCTTCTGCGAAAGAAAAGTGTCTTTGTGTTTGGTTATATTTTTATAGAATTAATTTTAGATAAAATTAATTTTATTAGAGTTAGTTTGATTAAAATTAATTTTGAGATAAAATGATTTATATTTGGTAGTTCATTTAAAAGTAATTTTAATAAAAAATGAAAAAATTTTACTTCTCTTAAAATCAATTTTATAGAGAAAAATTGATTTCAAAAAAAAAAAAAAACTAAACAACACAAAAATTCATCAAAATTAATTTTGGCCCTCCAAAATCAATTTTAACCCATTAAAATGGGATACCAAACACATTATTTATCAAATAGGGATATTAAAATAGGTAGATAAAAAAAATGAAAGTAATTAAAAAAAAAAGAATTCCTACTATATTATAAGTTATGATATCCTTACATTAATCTAATGGATATAATTAAAAAAAGAAAAAAACACTTCTAAATAAAAAACTCGTCAAGGTCATTCTTTTTTCAGATGCTGCTTTCATCTTATCACCCCAAAAGACAGTCCCTTGGCTTTAACATAATGGAAGATCAGGACGGATTTAGTAGAGAGGTTCGATCACTTCAATGGAGAGAAAAAATCAAAAGCAACCAAGGTGCGGTTGCCTAGTTGTCTTCATCTCAAAGACTTGACGTGGACGTTAGTCCAACTAGATCCATGACTGTATTTTTTTGCCCTTTTAATTTGGAATCTACTTAATTACCCTCCTAGAAGATAATCATTAAGCAACCACGAAAGCAAAAATATCTGATTAATCCACAGATGAAAGTTTTGTAGCTGTATCTATTGGACAATCGGTAACTTTCATCTTGACTAGTGGATAATGCAAACATGATTTTTGGTGCAATCGGTGAAGTGAGATAATAGCGTTTTCGAAATTGGAGATGATGGAATTGTGACAAACGTTTTCACAAGTACAGTAGACCTTCAGCTTAATTTGGTTGCTGCAATGCACAGATTAAGATCTATATCACCTTAATGATAAGCTTAAACCAACGCGGTCCATCATGATTTCGGTAATATAATTATAAAAAGAAGTGGAGAAATTAATTTATTATTTTGATAATAAGATATGATAAAGCCACCATCCACAATTCACAGCTCAGAACTAAGCTTTCCCTTCGTCAAAGTTGATCAATGCCAACCCCGAAATTTGCTGTATTTGCCTGAAGTTGCGCATACGAAACTACTACTACTGTTCACACTGGCTTTAATTATTACATCATGACCGGAATTCAAGTTGCATTCTTTAGGTTAGTACATTAATTATCAATTAACCCTAATTATATCTTTCTCGTCATTTGGATAAGGACTTCAGTCAGATTAATTTTGGATTTATCTCCATCTTGTCATTTTGCTCGAGTATGTTCATTACATACTACAAGCTAACAGACCATTAGACCAAGTCGAATCCCAGATGCCTAGTTAATTGTAATTAAGGGCAAAGTGTAATGGACCCAAAAAGAAAATGACTTTGGGCAATGAGTCATGCTGTCCTACCCAATTGCCTAAAATGCTGCCTTTCGTGCAAGGAATTTGGAGGGTTGTTTGTAGACAATACCACGGTAATATAGAATCATTTAGTTTTAGAACCACAATATTTTTCAATCCTAAAACACCGTCCTTCGTAAGGCTTCTTTTTCTGGTGGGACCGATCAAAGTGATGACTGTATAAGCATTATTTTGCAGAAATGTCTTATTCATTTACGCCATTGTAATATTACCTGATTACATTGGAAACAAGATAAGACTGAACTTCTAGTTGTGAAGTACTCATTGGCTTACATTTTCTAGTGCTTCATGATCGATCACAATTAGTGAACTTTATTTTAATTTTTTCTCTCCCTCTGGATAGCTAAAGGTGATTAGAGGGAGCACAAAAGTTGTCAAAATTAATAGAGCAGGAATCTATTCTTCATAATCAATTAACTAGGTTTCAATATATATATGATCTAAGCTAACATGCTATGCTGCGAACATGACATGAATTTGCTTCCACAATTGCCCTATCATGGGAACTGGTGCCAACAATTTAAAGAGAAAAGAGCAACAAAATAATTTTTTATCTATTTCAATTTATTTGTTAATTTAAATAGTTTAATATATTATTAAATATTAAAATATATTAATTTAAAAATATATTAAATTATCAAAACTGAAACAGATGAAGTAATATTTATTATACAATCAAGTATTAGCTAACAAGAGAATCAGAATCAAATGCACAAATGGAGAAACTAGAGTGTAGAATGCTCTCAAAAAAAGTTAGAAAGTTACTGTTACAAATCCATATTTAAACGTTACAAATCTATATTCCGCCCAGTGCTCGGTTGGTTGCTTGGTCTTGTTTGCCTTGTCCTGGTTGTGTTTTTGGTGGGCCTTGTTGTTGGCGTTTTCTTTTGCGGCGTGCTTGTTTCCTTCATGGTGGTCTTGTTTTGGTTGGCGGTCTGGTGCTCCTCCTAGGTGTGTGGTGTTTTTTGTTGGTCGCTGTTGTGTTTTGGTCAGTTTTTTTCTTTGGTTGTGTATATGTGTCGCCGTGTGGGCTTTGGTTTTGTTTTTGATTACTCCTCTGCCCTGTGGAGGGTTCGAGCACCTTCTGAATTATCAAAAAAAAGTAAAAAACGTTAGAAGCATACAAAGAAAAATATACATAAGAAAGTGTGGCAGTATGAGATTTATTCAAAGACAAAACGAATCTTATTATGGGCTTTGGCCCTCGTTTAGGGAAAAAAAAAAAAAAAGGGAAAACGATGATTACCCTTTATTAATTAATGGTAGGAATCAAATCAATCGACACCATGCATGTGAGGGGCATAATGATAATTTCAAAGATTTCCATGTTATGTCATATCAGTTGGCAGCGTCTTTATCAACAGAGCAAGACATCAGGCCACAAACGCTACTCGGAGCTCAAAACTCTCTTGTTCAAACGCAAGATATCTCTTGCAACTTGCGAGGTACGTAGCAGCTATGGGTTTAGAAGGGAAGGATACGTCGTCGTTTATGAGGGATTTCCTTGATAAGTGTGGTGGCTATGCCGTTATAGACGGTGGCTTCGGCACTGAGCTTGAACGTCATGGGGCAGACCTAAACGACCCACTTTGGAGTGCCAAATGCCTTATAAGTTCGCCAGATCTCGTGCGAAGGGTAATTCCTTTATTTATTTGTTCTTTGCTTTCATTTGATGCAAATTCATGAATTTACAAACTGATTATTCTTGGATGTTACCTTATCCTCGTCATCATTTATCGTCATCATCATCTGTATTATGTCTGCTAGTGGTTCCTCTTTTTTTTCTTTTTTTTTGCTTCTTCTGAAAAAAAATAAATAAAATAAAAGCAGAGAAGTCTTTAAACTCTTATTTAAAATGATATTCTTTATATTCTTTTGCTTTTTAGGTTATCTTGGCCAGTAGCTCATGAAATTTTGATTCAATAATAGTCTTGAGCTTTTACCTTTTGATCGTCTCGCCGCCGTCAGTAAAGAGTATAGAGGAACAAAAGAAGGGCAAGATAATTAGGGTTGAGTAATATATGTTGTAACCGTCTATAAATCAATAACCGTTTAAAATCTGTTTAGAAACTATTGATTATAAGGTTAATTAATTTAATATAATAATATTTTATTAGCATTACATGACTTTTGCCAGCTGTTCGAAGGATTTGTCAACTGTGTCGGGCAAAGCAAATTCGGGACAGGGCTCGGGCCGAGTAGCATGATTGGTCAACAGACAAGAAAACATTGCGGACAGATAAAAGGCAAAAAATCACGGTTATTATTTTTTATAAATGTTTACTTAAAGAATTTTTTTTAATGGGAAACTTAAAGATATTTTTTAGATATTTTTACAGTAAAAAATTAAATACTTTATTTTATTTGATATCTAATACTTTAATTTTGTGGGTTATTTTATCTCTTATTTTGTTTACATTTTTTAATTAAACATTAACATATTCGAATTAAGGGGATATATGATAAACTAGAAAAATTGAATAATTAGGTATAATAGGACTTGATTTTTAATAAATATTATTTGATAACTATCTAAATATTTTAAAATTAATTTTTATTTAAATAATTTAAACTTAAAATTAATTTTAAAAAAATTAATTTTAAATTAATTTTATTTCGCTCCAATTTTATATCTTTCTATTTTATATCTTTTTATTTTATACCAATTAATTATTTTTCTATTGACGTTGACAACTAGCCACTGCCATCCTCCACCACCATCCACTATCGTCGTCCATTGCTGCTCCCTATTTCTGCCACTGACTGCTATTGATGGCCATCAGCCGCTATTGATTGCCACCGTGGGCAGGCACTGATTGCCGTTGATGGTCACATTGCCTACTACTATCTGCCGTTGTTTGCCACGGCCGCTTGCCCAATCCTTCACTCATTGCCGTTATTAGCCATCATTATTTTCCATTACTAGCTGCCACTGCCCATTGTCTGTTGGCTGCTATTGTCTATCATTGTCAACCGTCACAATCTATTAAATTGATTTTTTTAAATGACTTAATAAAGAAGAATGGGGTATAAAAGAAGAAAAAAAAAGAAGAATATATGTTAAAATTAATTTTTAAATTGTTAAATTAAATGATATTTAATAAAAAATTCATTTATTTTTATATTAGTTACTATAATTAATTTTATTTTATAGTATAATAATTTGATTTTTGATATTGCTAAATATCCTAAGTAATTTAAAATCCTTACGTTCACATTAATCGCTGAACAATATAAAATGTTAACCTTTTTCATTCTGAAATTATTTAGAAAAATTTTACTTAAAAACCACGAAGTAGAAGGTGTTTTAATTCCACCGCATACGTTGGCAATTCATCGCGTTGACGTCTAGTGATGAATTGTCGTGTTAGGTGTTCATGGTAGACAAGTGTCCTTCTTAGTTCTTA
This sequence comes from Pterocarpus santalinus, assembly GCA_031439595.1. NCBI lineage: Eukaryota > Viridiplantae > Streptophyta > Magnoliopsida > Fabales > Fabaceae > Pterocarpus > Pterocarpus santalinus. The sequence goes on from CM062526.1 coordinate 56,124,310, forward strand.
GGTGGCTGAAAGAGAGTGACACTCCCCTCGGAAGAGAAAACAAAGGTTATCCTTTGCTCGTGGATTTGCTCATTACTTTAGTAGTAAGTTTTTTTTTTCCATTTTTTTTTCCATTTTTATTTTTATAGTAAACCGAAAAAAGAATAGGTATATGCTATACAGTTTAATTCGTATGAATTTGATAATGTAAAATATTTCTTATATTTTTATTAAATAATAATATAAAAATATTTTATATTTATCCTCTGTAAAAATTAAACTCTATGTTATAAGCCAGTAGGAATTAGTTGATCAAAAAATTGAAAAAAAAAAAAAGGCATCTTACATTTAATTGCTGCTATACCCGACGCGAGAAGAAATGTCATTGATTTGCTTTACTCGTGATTCTTGATAAGACGACAATTATCACTTTAACTAGAACCTTTTCTTACAGAAGAAGAGGTTGACACATTTGGATATGTACGAGCAATCGTGCTGCTAATTATTCCACTATCGTTGTCATATATGATTTTTTTTAATTTTAATTTTTTTAAATTATAATTAACTTTAAATGTTTTATTTATTTTAACTATCGTATAAAACTTTTTAAGTTTATTTCATTACTATTAATATCATTTATTTATTTTATCTTTTATCTCTCACATTTGTATATTTTTTAACTTTTCATTTTTATAATAATTTAAAATTTTAATATTATATTTTTTAACAAATAGCAATCAAAGTATAATTATTCTAATGTTAACTTAACATGTATAAAATTTTTAATAAAAATATATAACATAGATGATAATCTAAGATTTTATACCGTACTTAAAGTATTTAACAAAAAAAGTTATCAAAATATAATTACTTAAAAATTATTTTATAAAAAACATAAAAGTAACAATGATTAAATTTTTACATTTTAAAAATAATTTACTTAAAATGTTAACATAAATTTAATAATTTTTCATTTAGCTTATGTAAATATATAGTTAAAAAATTACATATAAATTCTATCATAAGAATAAAAAGTTCAACCAAATAATTATTTGATTTTACGTATAAGTTCTTTTATTATTATTCCTTTAAAACATTATAATTTTATTTATGCTAATTTATTTGCGTTAACTAAAATCTTTATTAAAATATTTTTATTCTGTATAGATAAATTTAAATATATAATAAATATCTATTTATTAAATAAAATTATAATTATAAATATTCAATTTATTTAATCAGTACAATACGCAAGATAAATAGCTAGTTGAACAAATTGCTCCACGAGAGCAAAAAGAAAGGAAAAATTGATGGAAACATTAGAAAGCACATGCATTTTGATTACCAATTAATAGCTGCGAATTTCATTAAGTTGAAATTGCTAAACATGTAACAGGTTCACCTAGATTACCTTGACGCAGGAGCAAACATAATAATAACAGCATCTTACCAGGTAATTTTCTTTTCAACTTCTTACCTCTTCAAAACCTTGATCATATGGATGAGTAGCCACCTATCAAGTAACATATAATTAATTTAATGTTTTTCCCTTTTCTAAATTTTGGCTTTTTCTTGGGTTGGGATGCAGGCCACTATCCAGGGTTTTGAGGCGACAGGGCTCTCTAGAGAAGAAGGTGAAGCCCTGCTTAGAAGAAGTGTAGAGCTTGCACGTGAGGCTCGAGATATTTATTATGATAGGTGTACCAAAGATTCCTCTGACTTTGTGAGAGACGAAAGATATTGGAAGCGTCCTATTTTAGTTGCAGCTTCAGTGGGAAGCTATGGGGCGTATTTAGCTGACCGCTCTGAATATAGGTGAGTTAATTAAACTATAACGTGAATATAGTGAACAAAGTTTGGGCCATTGTTGAGTTCAATCAATATTCACTGTTTTGTACCATATATATCTATTTTGACCAACAACAAAATCGAAAGTATACTTTTGCTAATCAATAATCATAAATTATAAATTGTCATGCTTGAAGTGGTGATCATACTGTTAAAGTTATGATTCCAATTTTGAATCAAACAGCAATTCCTTCTTAATTTTGCAGCAACATATGATTAGATGTAAGTTTTAGATTTTTAATTACCGTAATATTCTAGTGTTGGAACTTGGAAAGATGGCTCTCAATATCATACACATAAATATTTGGCGTTTATTTGCGGTTCTTTGCGTCTGTTTGAGTTTGATGAAGCCAAGGGTCATAACAGAAGTCTATGAATGTTGATTGTCACTCTTCACAGAGGGGACTATGGCGATGCAGTTACTGTCGAGACACTAAAAGATTTTCACAGGGGAAGGGTAAAGATTCTCGTTGACTCAGGTGCTGACTTGATTGCCTTTGAGACAATTCCGAATAAGCTGGAGGCAAAGGTATCAATTATCATTTGCTTATACATTGGAAATTACCGTTGCAAATTAATTTGTCCTAGTTTCACCTTTACTTTGAGCAATTTTATTGATTTCGCTTGCAATTTTAATGCAGGCTTATGCTGGACTTCTCGAGGAAGAAGGCATAGAAATTCCTGCATGGTTTTCTTTTAGTTGTAAGGATGAAAGCAGTGTGGTTAATGGTGATTCCATTTTGGAGTGTGCTTCCATAGCTGATTCATGCAGACAGGTCGTGGCAGTTGGAGTCAACTGCACTGCTCCAAGATATATTCATGGACTGATTTCATCTATTAAAATGGTGAGATTTTAAATTGTATATGAGACTACGTGTGTTCTACACTATTATTTGGAATAAGTGGCCTTTTAAGTCATTCTTAAACTATGTGGTCACCCGAATTCTGTAGTTGATCTGGTATTCCAACTTCCAAGGTTCATATACTGCCCTATTATACTACAAATTTTATTGTACTCGTTATGAAAAGGTTGTGAATTATTAAATGTTACGATGTTAGTTATAAATCTCATACTCGTTCTGTGAATTTTTAAATGGCAGGGAACAAGAAAACCAGTACTTGTATATCCCAACAGTGGAGAGACTTACATTGCTGACACCAACCAATGGGAGGTGAGTTCCTGTTTTTATGTTCCCACTTCCAAAGTTGTGAATCTTATAATTTTTTGTCTAAAATCCTAAAATCATGTTTCAAAATATAATGTGGATGGACTAAACACTTTCCAGCCTAAACAAAGGGTTCTTGTTAAGTGTCATCAAAATAATGAACTGACATTTGTCTTGCAGAAATCAAGTGAGGAAGCGGAGGATGATTTTGTCGCCTATATTGGCAAGTGGCGTGATGCTGGGGCTTCTCTTTTCGGTGGCTGCTGCGGGACTACTCCCAATACTATCCGAGGCATAACTGAGGCTTTACCTGGAAAACTCCAAAGCAAATTAATACAATAGTTGAAGTATGTTTTTGTCTATAATGGAACATGACAAGAATGTGCTTACCTTTGTGTATTCTGTTACACTCCTCCAATCTTTTTTATGATATGCACTCACTTTTGCAGAAGGATATAGCCATAGAGATTGGGGTTGTGCAAGAGATAATAATGCGTATGCTATTAATGTTTAATGAAGTATTCTTGGGTACAAATAAATATATATAACTCATGGGGTTCGGGTGCTACAAAATGATAAGCATCAAAGCTTTAGAAAAGAAAGGAATACTAGCTAATATGACATCATTTTCATTCGTGTGCCCTTTTTCATCTTCGGGAACTCTCACTGGCATACTTTGCGAATTCAATTGATTGTGCGAACTTTTGAATGTCGATTAACGAAACCTAATAAGGATACCACTGCTAGAGCAGAGTCATGACTCATTAGGAAGCATTTTCTTTTCCATATTTAAGATGGGAAATGATTTCATGCACGAATTAATCGCCTTCAACATGAAAAATTAAGACAAATTCAAAGAGGCCTTAGAATTCTTATAAAAAAATAAAACTAGTACTTTTTTTGGGCCTGAAAAATAAAATTAAAACCTCAACATCTCTATTTTCCCTTCTCATGTGAGTATGTGACACTGTCGATAAGCTTTATGGACTTATGGTCCATAACTAGAGCCGGAGAATTCTTGCTTTCTCCTAAAGGAAATCTCTTTTTTCTTCCATATAAAATTCACTATTTTTCTTCATTAGTTCCATTACTTTAGTTTCCAAAGTTATTTAATGAAACGAAATTCATGTGGAGGAAGAATTTTCTTTTTACATGAAGGATCCAAGAATTTTTCCTTCAGCAAATGCTACTACACTCTTTCCATAAGAAAAAAGAATCTCTAGCACTAGAAAAATTCTATAGTGCTCATAGAATAAGATATTTTTTTTTTATTTAGATCTATATGCTATTTGTCACATTAATGTATATGGGCTACTGTTATCTTTTTAACTATCAATATCCATTAAAGTGACAAATAATATATGAATTAGAGTAAAAGAAATCTCTTACTCTAAGAATATTTCTCTTATTCTAAGAACATTTAAGAATTTTTTAGTATGGATCTTAGTTTCACTTTTTGGTCTTTAAAGACCCCTTTTTTTTTGGGGGGGGGGGGGGGATTCAATATCTTCATGGGTTCTTATGTGTGTTATTTCATTGGTGACGTGGATACTATTTTCGGCCTGAAACGTGGATCCTTATTGTCTTTGTCTATTAGTCACATTTGGTCTACAATAGGAAACGTGAGGAGAGTTGAAGAGATACGCTTAGCCCCAGCCCCTGTTGAATTGTGTCCACCGTCCAGTTTCTCAAACTTTCAATCTCAATCATGACACCAAAAAAAATTAAAATCCAAACTCAATACATTGTTTTAAATGTGTTGCACTGTGACCCAATGCAAAGTGCTGCACCAAGCCCCTCTGGATTCTTTGCAACAAGGGCCAGAGTGTTTCATTAGGTGAGTAAAGGTGGAAACTAATCTATTGACCAAAATATAAATGTACGACATACAAAAAATAGAAAAGTAGAAAGTAATCTCGAACTTGTTGGAGAATGAGTTTATTTTTATTTTTTCAAAAAAAAAAACAAGAAGTTACTAATTATTGTGTTTTTGTAGCTGAATAAAAAATAACTTATAAACAATTTAAATGAGTTAAATTTATAAATTATAATTTGAAAAAATAAAAAATAATTAAAGTACGAGAAAAAACTCAGAGAAATAATAAAAGTGAAGAGATAATATACAATATGTATTAGTCTAAAAATTAATTTTGTTTTAATTGTTTAATTATTTAACAATTGATAAGATTTACTAATTCATTGATCAAAAAGAACACAAATAAGGATTTTTTTAAAAGTTATTTTTATAGTATCTCTTCAATTTGAAAAGATTTAAAATCCTTCCTATATAATCTAATTATATTTTAACATGTGGCAACTAACTAGTCACATGAATAATAATATAGCAATATTTCAAAATTTAAACTTAGATCCCCGTAACTTTTAGTTGTTATAATTTCTCCTTAGGAATTTTTAGAAAATTAAAAATTTTTCAACTCAAAATATCAAATATATTTGATTATTTTGATTTTCAAATATTTAAATATTTTTTATTCCCAAATATGAAAGAACCTAATCCACAATTAAAGAGACTATGGCCAGTCGCAGCTGTCAACATATATTCGATAGCTTGTCTGATTAGAGCGATGGGGTTGCACACATGCTGCTCAAAGTCCTGATCAGATATTTCAGCCTTCGAAAGTGGCTATTTTCTCGTTGAACTGATCTCGCAGGTAGCTAGAATATTTTGTGAGGTGTCAAATACCAATGCAATACAGTCTAAAAACGTGAATATTAAAATTTAAATTGATATTGAAATATAACTATGGATCCATTTGATTAAGACTTTGGAAGAAAGCAAAAACAGAGTAAGGAGCAGAAATAAAAAATTATTTTATATTTAAATATAATTATAAAAATATTTTTATTAAAATATGAAGCTATTAAATTATTTAAATATAATAAATATAAATATATTTTTCATTGTAAAATTATAATTTAGTACATAAAAAATAGAGATTAAGCAAGTAGTCATGCTAACCCATCAAAAAGTGGGACGGGGCATGGCGGGTGGGCCAAATTAAAAAAACGGATTCAATATTCTAGTCCACCCAGTCAAGCCACCAAAAAAATAAAAAATAAAATAAATTTATGTTAATATTTTTTATGAATTAAATTACTTTAAAAATAAAAAAAATATATTGAATGAAAAATTTACTTAAATAAAATAATTAAACTACATAATTTATATTCAAATTTAACTCAAATATAAATATAATAAATTAATTAAGATATATAAATAAGTTTATAAATAATAATTAACTATAAATTTGTAATATAAAGTCTATAATATAAAGTTTACAAATTAATAAAAGTATAATAATAACATAATTTATAATAAAAATCTAATTTTTTTTTAAAAAATACTCTTGAATCTAAAAAAAAAAAAGAGACAAGCTTCGCCCGGCAGGCTAACCCGCCCTGGCCCGCCAAAGCCCATGGGTTAGCGCAGGCCAAAAATTTTTGTCGGGCCAACTTGACAGGTTAAGTCCGTTTTGCTATCTCTAATAAAAGATGATATTTTCAAGAAAAAATTAAGGATAGAATAGTAAAATAGTATAAAAAAATAGTGAGTTTAAAATTCAACACCATTTTATCTATTTTTTATTGCTTTTATATTTGAAAAAGTAGTTCTTTATTTACTTCTAAAAAAAATATAAAGCGTGCATATGGTTTTGTGCTAGAAGCACACCAAAACTACTTTTTATTTTTTTTTAAAGTATTTTTAATAGTTTTAATGATTTTTATTTGTGCTTCTCAAAAAATATAGAAGCAAATAAGAAGTTGCTTCTCCCAGAGAAAGAGAAGTAATAGAAGAGAGAGAATTATACTTTACGAATTTTAAGATCACTCCTTTTGCTTCTTTTACAATTTTACCCTCTCACTCTCATTATTATTTTTATTCTCTCATTTTTTAAATTATAATTTTATAAGTAAAAATACTTTTATATTAATTACATCTAAATAATTTAATAACTTATGATTCTAATAAAAAATACTTTTATAATTACATCTAAATGTAAAGCAAAATTCTACTTCTATTTTTACTTCATCAATTTCTGATTTTGCTTTTAAGAAAGTACTTCTCCCAAAATTTTAACTAAATTAGCTAAAAAATTGATTATTTTTAATTTCTATTTTTTTTTTGAAGAAGTACAAAAAAATAATACTAAAAACATCTTTTAAAAAAATACTTCTCTCCCTTTAAAAAAGTACATCCAAATGCACCTACATTGAAATGAATACTAATGTGGCAGAGCTTAAAAGCACAAATATTGAAATGTAAATATTAAAGACAATGGCGGTCTGGTCACGATGCTTTTCGCAAGGGGAGTTACAATTGGGGTTTAGGCGATGATGATAATGTTATGGCTAGGAATTAGAAAATTAAGATTCGTGGATTTAGGGGAGAAGAGTTAGTGGTTTTAAATTTCGGGTTAGGTTTCTTACATATTTGGGGATAAAAATACTTGAGTATTTGGAAATTAAAATAATTGAATATATTTGATGTTTAGGGTTGAGAAGTTTTTAAATTTTTAAAAGGACCTTGAGAATAAATTGTAATAAATAAAAAATAAAGGAATCTAAAGATAAAGTTTGAAATATTGCCACATCATTATTATGTGGCTAGTTACTTGCCACATATTTGAATATGATTAGATTATATACGAAGGGTTTCAAACTCTTTCTAATTAAAGGGGTACTATAAAAATCACATTTTTAAAATTCTGTTACAAAATTTGCTTTGTAATTTCTTTATCGATAACACGGGTAAGGCACACACAAAATGTGTTCAAAACCTCAAAATGGAAAGATGGAAAATGATAAAATGAGAGAAATTAGGAGAAAAAGAAGAAAAATATAGAGAAAATATATGATGAAATTATATAAAATTTTTTAATTAAATTATTTTTTTATTTTCCATATGTTTTGTGAGTTTCATTTAAATTATTTTTTAATTCAATCGCACATATAGCTCCACATGTTTTGTGAGTTTTTTTTTTTTTAAGATTAAAAAAATTAAATAAAGCTGTTATATCACAAGGCAAAGAAAAAAAAAATCCCCCATTTTGCATTAGTAAAGATAACTCATGACAATAACACAGATATGATCGGATAATTGCTAAGAGCCTGAGATAATACATCTCTTTTTTTAAAAAACAAAAATTGATCTCATTTCTGATAATGACGCATGCAATTCAATACTATATACATGTATAGAAATATTATTTGTATATTACTTTTAGACACATTTATGAGAACATCATGAACTGATGGTTGTCTTTTTTCTTTTTTATACTGTAAGTCTTTTTTTTTTTTAATTTCAAAATGTCTCTTTATTAATGTTTCATCTTAATATGTTTAAATAATAGCACTTTTTTGTCATGTAATTTTTAAATAATTCTTAAATTTAATTATTATTTAACGGTTAAAATTTATTTTTTTCATTGTCAAATTAACTACTCCTCTTATTTAATATATTTTTTTAATCTATATAAAATATTTTAGATAGGAGGTTGATGGAGGACATCATCTTGGAACAGTCAGCTACCCCATTATTTGATGAGGCAACATGAATGGGTGGAAGAGGACATGGATCACTATCTCAAATGTCAATGAAAATATGAACCTACTTTGGCCGTATATTCTTTTAGTCACTACTTGCGAAATGAATTAATTGTACATCATATCATACAAGCAAATCACATTTATGCATGCTCGCCACTCACCATTCTTGCTTTTCCTCCTTTTCCGAATTGGCGAAGAAATAAAGAAGATTATATTATGTTCCGGTGCAGTTCAGTTAACCGAGAATTAGGGATATTGTGAAAAGTAGAAGATTTCGATTGCTCTCGAATACTTTTTAATTCTCTTCTTTTGATATATTTACTTCTTTCATCTTACAGGCTTTACTCGGAGGACAGTTAAGAACTTACTAAAAGGTTTTTCGATTAGATAAAATAAAAATTTAGGTATTCACTAAAAAATAATTTTTTTTAAATTATATTATTTTATGATTTAATTTATATATATATTATTAGTATAAAAAAATTATACAAATATTTAATTATATATTATTACAATAATAAAATTTTTTTATTCAACTATCTATTATCTTAAAAATTTTATAAATAAAAATATCTAATTAAATGATAATGTAAAACTCCTTTATATTGTCAATATATTAAAATTAATTTATGGCTTTATTTTCTTCCATATCGATTATATATTATTGATGAATTGAAAGTATTGGCAGTACTTCCGCCTTCTTCCTGTTTGATATACAAGCGTTTTATCTTTGTCTCAACTCTCAAGACATCCTTTATCTGGAGAAAAGTTAGTGCTACAATGTCATCAACAAAGTGTTCAATTTTTATTTTATGCCATTTGTCTGATAAGGTAATTATCCATGCTTGAGAAAAGGAGCAGCTGGGAAGGTTGTGGTCTTGTGAAATTATGCAAAGTTAATTAGCTGAGACCTTCGGCCATGTCGCCTTTAGCCATCAGTTTAATGCGTCCATAAGATTTTTTTTTTTCGATAATTAACTGATCCATGCATAAGAGTTTAACAGCCTATGTTAACTTATTGTAGAATTCTGTTATGCTTGGTGATGACTGATGATTAATATTGTTTTGTAGGGAACTTTTAATGTTTTTTTCTTTGTTTTGCTTATTACAGTTTTGATCTAAGCATACCCGATCACCATTTATGTCCTTAATTAGTATCTAAATTTCGGGTAACAAATTCTATATCATGAGAGCCTATAGCTTTGGTGAGTAGACAGTCAATTACTGAATCTAAGCTTATCCAATCACCAATTTTGGCCAATTATTGAATTGTTGTACTTGTACCTTAACAGCTAGCTAGAACTCATTTTGTGTTCAATGATGCATTTAAGATTCTACCCTTTGCCAAGAAAGTTTTAACCTCATTTTTTTCAGAAGCATCTTATCCTCGAGCATAGATAAATGAACAAAGAAAAGGAACAGGAACGTATATATTTTAGCCCCTGAGGGGACAAGAAACTCAAAAGAGAGCATCAATTGGTCAAGCAGCATCATTAGGTAATCATGCCTAGTGACTTATTAACATTGCTAGAATGGAAAATGCAGTTGAATTGAACTAATAGAAGAGTACTTAAAACTGCACCACTTGGTCCAACTATATTTTTCTAATTATGACAACCTTTTTACCTCTGATATTCGTAATCGTGAAATGAAAATTCTATTGCAGTTAGGAATTATAGATTTTCATTACATTAGCACTTCTATTTTCGTTAGGCATTTCTATAGTGAGACCAATACACACACACACACATATATATATTCTTCTTTGTCAAAAATTTTAGAAAAATAAACGAAAGAAAATAAAAAGTATAGAAGTAGAGTGTTCCTTTAACCTTGGAAGGAAAAAAAAAAGGGATGTCAAATGTGTTTATACATGGCAGAGAGAGAATCTATATCAGATATGCATACTCGTATTTTGTTTGCTTGTGGATGGGTTCCTCTTTAATACAAAGATAGTGACAAGTGAGGAAAGCTTTGTCACATTTCGAAAACCCTAAATCCATTCCATGAAACATACCAAAACTTGAGGCAAGAAAAGAAATAAAAGGAGACACAAACAAAATGGGGTCTCTCTCAAAGCAGAAAAAGCAATTAAAGAATCATTCTACAAGCACAGAAAAAAAATCAAAATGAAAAAATAAAGAAGAAAAATCCAGAGCTTCCCTCTTTGACTGCCTCGTAAAACATAATTTTGCCCCTGATTTTACAAGGTGGGTGGTTTAGGAAACAAAAAGCAAAAGCAAGGAGCAGATCTTCTTGGGGGTTCTTTTTGTGTTTTTTTGACCTTTCGTATGCGCTGTCAATTAATTATGTTGAAGATAGTATAGTTTATAAGATTTATGTGACAAACAAATTGTAAAACGGATTGCGTAGAGCACGCTGCATTGTGGTTATTTATTTATTTATTTATTTTTGAGAATGCGTCTCGTTTTTTTTTTATTTTTTTTTTTATTTTCATAAAAAAACGTTGTTAGAGAATACACAACACTGATTCTTGACTCTCTAATCCCAACGCCTGCGGGTAACCGTCAAGTCTATTATATTTTTTTCTCCAAAAAAAAAAAATTAATGAAACAATGTGTGTAATTCTTGGATTAAAAATGACATAAATTTAATTTTAATACATGATCGGTATAAATATATTTTAGATAGACATTTTAATTACATATTATTAGATCAACAAAAATATTTGACTTTCATATTTACTATTTTAAAAATCTCACATATAGTATAATATGACTAGATACTAATATAAATTTTTTTTTACATTAATAATATATCAAAATTAATCTCAAAGTCATACCCTTGTAACTGAACAATTATATAATTCTTTCATATATTCAGGATAAACTTATTCACACCTTTATAATTGAACAATCATATACAAGGAAGTTTGCATTTTAAAATTAAGGATTTAATTTTGATATATTATTATTGTAAAATATTTAGCATAAAAAATTATTATAAAATATTTTTATATAATCATTCAATCATGTGTACAAAGATAGATCCACTTACAAAATATTGGGGGCATATGCCTCCATCAAAATTTGAGAAATTTTTTAGGATAAACTTATTCACACCTTTATAATTGAACAATCATATACAAGAAAGTTTGCATTTTAAAATTAAGGATTTGATTTTGATACATTATTATTGTAAATATTTAGCATAAAAAATTATTATAAAATATTTTTATATGGTCATTCAGTCATGTGTACAAAAATAGATCCACTTACAAAATATTGGGGGCATATGCCCCCATCAAAAATTGAGAAATTTTTTAGGAATATATATATATATATATATATATATATATATATATATATATATATATTTGCCCACATTATCTAAATTTTTTGGATTTATCATTGCACATGTAACTACATTATTAAAAATATTTGACTCTTATCATAACTATTTTAAAAGTTATAAAAAAAAAGATATGATTGGTTGTGTAAAATACTTCACACTACTAACATATATAATATCAAAATTAATCTTTAAAATCTTGCTCGCATCTTAGTTATGTTTTATAAATTTTAATAGGACTTCACTTGTTTCTCTCTCTCTCTCTCTCTCTCTCTCTCTCTCTCTCTCTCTCTCACACGCGCGCGCGCGTGCATAACATGATTATACAAAAAACGAAGTATGGGAAAATTCATTCCCATTTATTTTAGTAAATTTATACTCGATTATTTTTTTTCTTTGTATACTCGATTAATATTTTTATATAAAATTCGTTCTTATTAAATTAAATTAATTGTTTTAAGCTAGCTCTTTTAATTTTTTTAGCATAAATTATGGAAGGAAATTAAGTGCTTGTTTGAGTTCTATTATTTTGATAAAAAAGATCTTTTTTTAATAAAAAAAATACTTTTGGTATTTTTTTATATGTTTAGATAAATTTTTTTAGTAAAAGTAAAATCACCAAAAAAAAATAAAAAAGATCTTTTTTAAGAAGTTAAAATTTTCATCTTCTAGAAAAAGATCTTCTTTCTAACATAAAAAGGATGTTGAAGGATAAAAGAAGATTTTTTAATATTACATTCAAACATAAATGTAGTTAATTTTACATGCAAATATAAAATAACTTTTACTTTTTCAAAAGATCTTTTAAAAAAAAAATTTTTAAAAAGATTTTTTTAGAAAAGCTCATCCAAAAGAGCTCTAAGTCATTTACAATTAACTACTCTCTTAGTTTCAATTTATTTGTTAGTTTAGATAGGTTAATATATTTTTAGATCAATGTATTATATTCAGATATATTGATTTATGAATGTATCAAGTTATCTAAATTAATAAATAAATTGAAATGGAGGATGTATTAATAATTTATTTATTTATTTTTTTGAAAATATATATAGCTATCATTCTTTAATTTAGATTGACGAGATAGGGCTATTTTATTGACGCTCAATGCTTTAGAATACTGTTTGAGATATTTTATGTTTAATAAAACTATTGCGACTTAGGCTTTAGAATTAGTGAAGATGTTACAGCATTTACACGTGTGTCTCATACAAACCTTGCCCTTCGTGATTACAATTATACAATACATCGACTTTATGTTTGACCGTTATATGTGAATAATACCTACCTGAGAGTACAGAAATTGAATGCATATGGATGGTCCCAAGCTCCAATCATTCAATGTTCTCCAATTGTTTGTTAAATTGTGGCCAATGTTTTTCCGAACATTAGGGGTGTTCACGGTTGATTTTGGTTCGGTTTTGAATGAAAAATCAATTGAACCAAATCAATTGATTGATGGAAAATATCAACCGATCGATTTCCTATTCTGCAGACAAACTGAACTGAACCGAACCAAATGTAGTTTGGTTTTGATAGTTTTTGATTTCTTATAACTTGTTTTGCATTCGAAAAAAACTATAAACTGATCATAATTAATAATCAAAAGCAGAATTATAAATAATCAATTCAACAATAGAATTATAGATCCAACATAATTATAAACCTAGCAAAATCATAATCAATCCATAGTTTAACAAGACCAATGACCAACTGAAATACAAATTGTTCAAAGCTAAAATAAACAAGTTTACAACAAGTAAAGTACAAATTACAACCAAAACCAGATTTCTAGCACCAAGAAGATAAATGAATCAAGTCTATTAGTAACCATTCAAAAAATCAAAATCCAAAAATACATAATTGAAAGTAGGAGAAATAGCAACTAGATAACAAAAATAATAATAAATCACTTATGAATTAAAAACTATTTTTTTCTACGAAATGATAGCATTTCCAATACATAAATAAATAGTTAAAAAAAATTCTTAGGACAGAGCAAGAAGTAACTAGCAACTTCCAGCAAAGCCAAGATACATCTGATATATAATGAGTCTCGACTAAGCAAAACAATTTTGAACTCAAAAGAGTGAAAAAAATAAAGAAAGAACTAAATATCTCAGACATTCTTCATGATGGCTTCACACGGAGGCCTAAGGAAAAAGAAGACTGGCACAACGACACAGGAGGCGTAGCACGGTAGCGGTGAGTCGGTGACTGATTGGATGACGCAAATGTGAGGGGGATGACGGTGTGTGTGGTGGTTGTGGATGGGGATGTGGTTGTGCAGCAGTTATGGTATGGACGATGATGAGAGATTGAGAGTGAGGAGTAAGTGACAATAAAAGTCGAGAGAGAAGGAATAAGGTAATTAGAGTTTTCACACAACTTGAGTCTTGAGATTTGACAAAGTGACTGACAAAGTGAGAGTGGCTAAGAGTAAGGATGAGACTCATGAGTGAGAGTGATCATGTGAGAGAGTGAGAGTAAGGAAGGAGTGGGGGTATTTTTGAAAACATATTGTATAAATAAGGGCAAATATGAAAACATATGGATATATTTGTGATACATATTCAGTTCGGGTAGTTTTCAATTTCTAGAGCTAAAAATCGAACTGAATTAATTGATTTTTTTAGAAAAAAAAATTGAAAATTTTCGATTTTAAATCAAATTTTTGATTTTTTTCAGGCTGGTTTTGCAGTAAATTTCGATTAAGTTCGGTAATGAACACCCTATCACGCATGAAGACCCAAACTCCTTGTTATCATGGTACCTAATTACCTCTCCCATTTTCTTTTCCCTTTCCCTTTTATCGCTTAGTGCTAAATTCAAACTTAGAAGAAAGTAATGGAAATGCAAGATACCGTGTGCTTGATTCGATCTTTACGCGAAAATTGTTACACGGATTCACAATATTCATTATGTCTCCGTTGAATATACCGACGGTGTTCCCCTTGATGCCACCTGATGACAGTACGTATTGGATTGCTTTGTGCGTAGAAAAAAATGCATCAAAGTTCCTAATTTCAGGGTGTGCTTAGCGTAATATAATCTAATGCCTTTTTCTTTTCTTGATGTCATAGTCATTTTCCACACGAACCTGTTGCTATAATGGTGCGATAATAGTTTTGTACTCTTTTTAACTTTTAGTAAACTCTCCCAGAGAATGTTCATGTGAAATCTATCAATTGTGCTTCTTAAAATATTTTAATGATTATGCGGCACACTAAACAAGTTTTATGTTATATGATGTTTTAAACCATTTTTTTTTTTAAATTCACATATTGTAGAACAAAAGAAAGTGAAATCTAAAAAATCAAGCAAGAAAGACTGAGAAACAAGCTTTATAATTCAAAAATTAGGACTCAAACCAGCACTTAAAGTTGATGGTGAGCGATGCCATTAACTTATATATGATCATTTTCGAACTTTGGCTTTAGCAGTAATATAACGGGTTCGAACCTTGCAATAATAAAGATTTTACTTGACCATCATTTTGTTCATAACCAACTGATTCTTTTGGGGAATTATTTGTTTATATAACTGAAGCCATATCAAAGTTTTGAAAAAAATCTCATAGGCTTTGTTTCTTTTCCTTAGAATGACATGTCAACTAAAACGCGCATCCAAATATCCTTTTCATCATATCCCCATTGAATCCAAAAACATTGGTTCTGCTGCAGAACACTTCTGCTTAGATACCACTGATGAAGATGCCGTTGCATCTTATAGATTGTCAATACTCAAAAATGGAAGAAAAATAGATGAAGACTTTGGACATTCTATAATGCGGGACCACTTCTTTTTTCCTTTAGATTATGCAATTACCATACATGGCCCAATTCTCTTTAATCTTGGCAACAATTATACCCTTTATTAGTTTATTTGGACTATTCAATGGCCCCCCTTTTCTCCCTTATTGTCTCACAAATGATTCCCGAAGACCCACGTTTAATGACGCATCAACGTAACGGCGTTCTGAAATTCCTACAAAGAGCAAAAGCAGAGCATGTACATCACCTTATGTTATCCTGTGAAATTAAGGAAGGACATAATTATGTTACAGTGACAACACCAAAATTTTTATTAATTATATTTATATTTATTTATTTATTTTGGTCTCGATTGAACCACCGATATCTGGACCCTATTATCAGAAATCCGACTAATCCGGCCCAACCCGACGATTGGCCCATCGAAGGGTAAGGATCTCTGAACGGGGATTTTCTCCATTCTCATGATTCGAACTCGAGATCACCAGTTAAGAGATCAAGGAACTTGAAATCACTAATTAAGAGACCAAGTGCCAAACCACGTGACTAACCCATGTTAGTTATTTACATTTATTTTTTATTTATATGGAAAGATACTAATAATTTTCTACACAATAAGTTTAGTAAAAAAAAAAACTTGGCATTAAAATCGTAATTTTTTTATAATTTTTGTCCTTTTAAGAAAATAAGATTATGTTTTGCTGATTAGATAACCTTGATTTGATCACGACGGAAGTCCACTGATCACTCATGTCTTTGAGAAAATTCACAAGGCAAAAAGAATTCCATCTGTCGTTCATTCAGTTTGTGCTTGAATCCTACTAGCTTCAACTATATAGCTTTTATGCATATGATATTCTTTGCAAATTCTTCCCCAGGATTTGATTAGACACATGTTGATCGGTTTGTTCCCACCACACAATCACTGTTCTTGCATCAGTTTTCTAAAATTGTGGAATTCTAACTCAGCGGTGGAGAGCCTTGTTAAACCTTTGACCCCCTATTACTCGTGGCCTTTTTTTTTTTTATAATTATTATTATTTGCAAGCTGCAGCAACCTGAATTTGTTTTACTTATTTATTTCCTCTGACATCAATTATCAGAAAAGCCACAAAATTTTCTATTTGGATTGGGACCTGCTTGGCAATGACGGCAGTTAATACTAGCAGACACTGCTTAGTGGGGGCTTACGAAGCTGCTAGGTATTTCTTTCGAAGGGTGGACTTGTGTGATGAAATGCCTTCTTTTTTTCTGATATGATAATTAATAGTATGACCCAAATTGCAGTATTGCGCCGTCAGCCTAATACATTTTCCTTTAATCGTATTAACAATAGTTTTGACTAATGAAATACGTATGGCCCAATAATTAGTTAAAGAGGGAACGAGAGTGGTGGGCCCATATGGCCTCAAGCCCAAAAGAGCTTTCTTAAAAAATTTGAAATTTTTTTTATGAAGAAGATATTTAACAGCATGTTTGAAAAGTCTTGTAATTCAATTCACATAGAAAATTGAATTTTATTCCTTAATTTGGTATTAATTAATAGTATAGAATTAAAATCTCAAAAAAATTCAATTCCTTTAAAAAGTTCAAAAGTAAATCAAATTAAAATTGATCTAATTTATAATTCTTAACATAATGGAATTGATGTTAAGAATAAAATATCTAAACTATCTTCAATCCTATTAATATTTTTTTTCTTTTTTCTCTCTTCTATCAATTAATAAAGGGTAAAACATTCAAGATAAAGAATTTATTTTATTTTTATATATATTTTAAACAATATAAATAAATTTAATTCTATAATTTATTAATTTATTCCAAATATAAGAATTCAATTATCAATAGAATTGAATTTAATTCCATACCATTTTATCATTCCATACAAGCTGTAAAGGAAATTAAAAAGAAAACGTCAATTTCAAATCCGTTAACATTGTACTGCCCCCGAGGTTTAGATGAAAATCAAGTATATATGATAGAGAAAAAGCTTAGGCATGGCCATATGGTCAAAGGGAGAGTTCAAACTTGAGAGCCAAAGCCAAAAAGGTCATTCTGTTTTGGTATTTGGCATAGTTTTTAGAGAGCGGCATGGAATGTTGAACGCACAAGGAATTCAAAGAAGCATGGGCGGCGCATGAGACTCTACAAAAGCAAATGAAAAAAATACAAAAATAGAAGAGTTTTTTTTCCTCCACGTAATGGAAGCTCCTAATGCATATATAATTTTAGCCTAAAGTCTAAAACCATACTTATACGACCACAAGAGCATTGATCAACCCCACACCACAGCTTGGCGGTAGCTTCTGAGAGCTAAAAGCAGTGAACACATTTAGGGGAAAGGAACCCTCAATCAATAGGGCCAACACCACAAAATTGGGTAAGCTGCCATTGTTTCCAAAGTCATTGAGACTAGGTCAGTGCCAAAAGGGCCTCAAAGTTGCTTGGCAGCACACCCTACATTAAGGTGGCACAACACATATCACCAATCTATGGAAGCAAACATCACATTGCTCCATATATAAAATGTACATTCATAAGTTGGCAAATTCTAGGAAAGGCCTAAAATAAAGGTTTGAAGGGATGCATTCACACACCCGAAAATGAGACACTGCATTTTATTTTAAACATTTTGTTGTCAATTGTCATAAGCCGTGACACTGCACCAGTAATAGTATACTTCTCTTCCAAACATTCTTTGTCCTACAAAAGAAGAAACAAATAGAAATAAAATAAAAACTTAGATTACAGTAATAACATTATAAACACAAAACCTTTATCTTTTTCCTTCTTTAACTGCTTTTGCTTTAATTGGAAGACCAAAAAAACTGGAAGGAATGCAGCCATATGATACTGCTAGATCTCACTCTTCACTTTGCTGACTAGGGGCAGGCTTTGTTCAGCTGACCGGCTCGTTTTATGCACAAGCCAATAAAGCTAAACTCCCTGCCCGTTGCCCCCCCTTCCTTCCATGTTGGCCTTGGCCTGAGCCAAGGTTGTCACTTAAAAATAAAACAAGTGTTATTTAATACTAATAAAGCTCTTCTGTGCTCTCTTTTACTGCGCTTTATTCTGTTCAAATTCGATACTTTGTTTGCAGAGAACGAGGAGCTTTGGTTTCCAAGAGAGAGAGAGAAAGAGAACTTGAAGCCTTGCTTTGCTTTCCCTTTCTCTCTCTTTGCTTGCTGCATTGTCTTGTTTGTTCAACTTAGAATCTCTTCTCACTTCCACGCATTAAAGTGTTGTCTCTCTCTCTTTCTCTCTTTCATTCTTTCTCTCTCCTAGGAGTTGTTGGCGCTTTCTTTCATATTTATTGGAGTGTGCTTCCATGTTCTTACACTTTTAATAGTGTGGCAAGAGCACAGAGCACCACAAGAGGGAAGCAAGGAAAAACACATAAGGCATTTTGGTCTCTTTTGTTGAGTTTCATTTGTTGTGTTGATCTAGTTTTGTATTTTTCCTAAGTGTGGTGGGGAGCACTGGAATTGAGAAACTTGGTACCAAATGAGCTTTGTCTTGTGTCTAAGCCAAGAAAAAGAAGGGGAAAAAGAGCGGGTGGAGATTGGAGAAGGGTTTTCCAGAGCAATGATCTTTTACTCTTTGAAACTCTGAGTAGTTTTTTGGGGTATAATTCTAAGTTACCGCCAGCAGCAGAAAAATACCAGAGTGTGCTTGAGGAGCTGCATGAAGTAGAAGTGCAAAAATGAGAGATGAGAATTCCAAGAAAAGCAAGGTTTTTGCCATTCTCCTCTCTGCTGTATGGATGAATACTTTTCTTCCCTTTTTCCCCCTTGGGGGAAATGAAATTCAACATTTTCAAAGTTGTTAACTGTGTTTTGTCTATTTGTTGCTTTGATGAAGCTCTCATGGTCAAAGAAAATGGTCAGAAAGTTGTTCAATATCAAAAGCAAAACTGAGGATTCACAAGCAGGTGGTGTTGCCTATGAAGGTGGGTATGCTTTGTTTTCTTCAAAATTGACTTTCTATCAGTAATCAGTTTTAACAAATTAGGGAAGCAACAAGCATAGGACTCAATCCCATAAGAGATTGTGATCGTCTTATGACTCAGCAGTGCAAAGGCCTTGCATAATTTCTCAGCTTCTGGTTGGGTACCGGAGAAACCGAAGGAATAAGACAAATAACATCATTTGGAATGACAATTGAAGCCTAGGGTCATTCATCAAGTTCTGTCTGATTTGTTGTTATCAATTATAAAAAATTAAGCAATGGCAGATACACAATTGAGTTTCCCTGAGGCATAAATTGTCCTTGTCTGAATTTTTATATCCTCACCAATTCTGTTTCTTACTACAATTTCTTGGCAGCCAAACAAAGTGCAAGCATATTTTAAACCGAAATATTTACTCATTAAATCCGATTCTGTTTTTATCCTCTTATTTTAAAATTCATCTTCTGTCATTTTATTTGTTATGAGTTTGATGCATTAGCACTGCTTTCCTTCTTCAGGAGGTGAGGTAGAATACAGAAGCAGGAGTAGCTTCTCTGAAAGAGAGCCATGCACTATCAAAAAGAGCAAAACAGGTACAGAATTACCCAGTTCCTCTTGAATCATGCCCATTTGAAACTCTTGATATCATTTAAAATGCTGACATTTACACAAAAGGTCAAAATCTAATCTTTATAACCCCTCGTTTTAATGAACAGAGAAATTTAGCAGGAGCACAGATCAGGTCAGGCGGCGAAGAATGAATCTTGACCATCCTCGAATTATAGATGTCCAGAACTATAGGTTACTGCCTGTTTTCCCTTCTGATTTACTCCTTTACTAAAAAGAAGAAATGAATACTTTTTTGGCTTTGTTCAAATTGTCATTAGTGCTTCTCTTTTCTTCTTGAGCAGCATTTTTGTTGCTACATGGAATGTTGCTGGAAGATCACCACCAAGTAATCTGAATTTAGATGATTGGCTTCATTCCTCGCCACCTGCTGATATTTATGTTCTTGGGTAGGACTTGATTCTTGTCAACATGGTCTTTAATCAAATTTTGTACTCACTGTTATCAATGACACATTTTTACCTGTCTCTTTCAGATTTCAAGAGATAGTTCCCTTGAATGCTGGTAATATCTTAGGGGCAGAGGACAATGGCCCTGCCAAAAAATGGTTGGCTCTCATTAGAAAGTCTTTAAACAATCTTCCTGGCACTAGTGGAAGCAGTGGATGTTATACACCTTCTCCCATTCCTCAGCCAGTTGCGGAGCTAAATGCAGATTTTGAGGGATCAGCTAGGCAGAAGAATTCAACTTTCTTCCATAGGCGATCGTTCCAGACAACTTCTACTGGTTGTGGAATGGACAATGATCCTTCAATTGTTCAACCACGACTAGATCGAAGGTACAGTGTCTGTGATCGTGTAATGTTTGGTCACAGGCCAAGTGACTACTCAAGACCAAGTGACTACTCAAGGCCAAGTGACTATTCAAGGCCTAGTGACTACTCAAGGCCGAGTGACTTTGATCCCAGTTTTAGATGGGGTTATAGGCCTAGTGACTATTCCAGGGCAAGTGACTACTCAAGACCAAGTGACTATTCAAGATGGGGTTCATCTGATGATGATAATGGCCTTGGAGATTCACCGAGTACAGTCCTATTTTCACCAATGTCTTATGGTGGACCTGCCTCTAATGAAGATGGATATGGCATGCCAGGGCGTTCAAGGTACTGCCTTGTTGCAAGTAAGCAAATGGTGGGAATATATCTTACCATATGGGTGAGAAGTGAATTGAAAGATCATGTGCAAAATATGAAAGTATCATGTGTTGGCAGAGGATTGATGGGCTATCTGGGAAATAAGGTGAATTTTAAGTCAGTCATATAGTCCTAAATTTTATTTTTCCTTGGATTAATTTATGCCATGATGATTGCTTGAAATTGGATTAAATAAGAGAATTATGTTGCTTGTGTTTGCAGGGATCCATCTCAATCAGTATGTCCCTGCATGAAACAAGCTTTTGCTTTATCTGTAGCCATTTAACCTCAGGACAGAAAGAGGGGGATGAACTAAGAAGAAATTCTGACGTGATGGAGATTCTTAAGAAGACAAGGTTTCCTCGTGTTAATGGTGTAGACAATGAGAAGTCTCCACAGACAATCCTTGAGCATGAGTAAGAATCTGCTTTCATTTGCTTTCTACAATTTAATATTTCAAAAATGTCTTTGTAATTTGAGGTCTCTTGCAATTGCTAATAATGCACAATGCACACAATAACAATTCTGTTTTCCTATGAATTTTTTCATAACATTGAACAAAACTTTTGCGTTTTCTAATCGTAAATTCATTAATGTAGTCGGATTATATGGCTTGGAGATTTGAACTATCGAATAGCTCTCTCCTACCGTTCTGCTAAGGCACTTGTTGAGATGCAAAACTGGAGAGCATTATTAGAGAATGATCAGGTATGTTTGTTTAAGCACACAGTTAACTCCACATCTATTGTTTGCCTTCAAGTTTATTGTTATATAACAAAGCATAACGAGTCTTAATGATTGACATTCCTGGCAGTTGAGAATAGAGCAGAAAAGAGGCCGTGTGTTTGTGGGATGGAATGAAGGGAAGATATATTTCCCTCCAACATACAAGTATTCAACTAATTCAGATAGATATGCGGGAGATGATATGCACCCAAAGGAGAAAAGGAGAACGCCTGCTTGGTAAGATCATCACGACCTAATATGAAATTAGAAAGAAACCCAATATAAATGCTTAAAGAAGCAAATACTTGATATGAAGAAAAGATATAGATGCTATGAAATGATGCATAAGCTGTGTTTCATAGTTTTTGATATAGTTTTGTTAAATTATCACAACTTATGCTGATATAAATATTTTTCTCCTTATAGGTGTGACCGAATCTTGTGGTACGGAGAAGGCCTCCATCAATTATCTTATGTCCGTGGGGAATCAAGGTTTTCAGATCACAGGCCGGTCTACGGCATATTTTGGGCCGAGGTTGAGTCAACTCATGGCAGACTGAAGAAAACTATGAGTTGTTCTCGTTCCAGAATCGAGGTGGAGGAACTTCTGCCATATTCTGGCGGATACACTGAACTAAACTTTTTCTAAAAGATGGAGGGCTGGATATGAAACATGTCCATCCACATTCAGGTACTTTCTCTATCCCTTATGCATTCTCACAATAATGCTTGTATAACAGTGGTAACTTGGGTACCTCAGTGGTTTGTTTTTTTTTTTTATTATTTTTAAGCTCATACACATAGATACGAACAGAAAAACAAAAAGAAACTATCTGCAGGGCTCTAAGCAAACCTGACCTTGCCCCAAGGGGGCCCTGACTATTTTCTTATATTCTTGTTGGTTAGACCAAATGAACAGGATTCTGAAACTGTAATTGATTATAGGGGGCTGAACATAATAGAGTGGATCCTGCAATCAAAACATAGAGCCTAAAGAATATACTAGCATGTTCTTTGCCACTGGGTGTACCTTGCTTTGCTAGATATACAACTTGATTTCGTGAATTCATTAGCCAATATAAACAGAATATGCTCATGGCATAGTCTGAAAAGTCTATATCTCAATCTTTTATGCTTTGAAGTCCTTTTGTTCTTTTCTTATTTTCATTACAATTATTCTTCTCCCATGAATTAGAAATCTTACATACACCTATTACTGTTCAGAAATTGGTCCCCCATTGCCAAGAGGGAGTCACTTTGAAGAATTTCATTCATGGAGGGTGATAAGGACAACCCATTTCCCACATACCGAAAAAGGTTAGTTTTCTTCTCTTTCATGCTTTTTCTTGGCTCTGCTTTTGGTCTCAGCTTCTTTGTCTAATTTTACCTTTACTTTATCTTTTTCAGTTGATAATCTGTATTTTCTGGTCTACAGTCATGCCTTGCCTAACACATGATCAGAACAGTACATCTTCATCATCATCATCATCATCTTGTTAGCTACTCACACACCAACTTCAGTACTGTGCATAATTTGATACCCAATTAACAAACACTCAACTTTCCAGTGTCTCAGCCCCGTACAAGCATTTGCAGTCCCGCACAATCATTAGGTACTAAGTTTTGGTTATTAATACTTGTCACAGTTTATATGAATTAACAACAATAAAAAACGCTTAGTCATGATCAAAGCTTTTTTTTGCAGGAAGTGGAAGAAGACGATTTTTTTATTCAAGATTCTTTAATTGTTTTTGGAGAATATTTATGATGACTGAATGAAGGTGAAAGATCGTCAGAATAATCATTTGGGCACTAACCCTTTTTTTTCCCTTTTTTTTAATGCAAAGAAAATGAGAGCTTTGAATGTACAGTGATTGCCACAGTGTTTGAGAAAAAATAGGAACAAAAGAAGAAAAAATAGAATTTGAAGTTCATGATAGAATTCCAAAACCTCTCTTTGCTCAGTTCTGTGTCTCTTTCTGCATGATTGAAAATTTTACTGATAAAGGTGACTTTGACATCAAATAGTATTCCACTCTGCTGAGGCACATCTTTTCACTGATGAGGAACAGTATTTAAGTATTTAACAAATAACAAACTAAAGAAGCTCAAGACATGCTTGCAGGCTTGGCAGGAAATATTGGAGGCTGTAATCTGGGGTCCTTCCCTTCCAAGATGCTATTTACATACATGCTTGTCAATTGCTGTTTACTTTTGACCAATTGAGACACTTTCACTTTACCTTGTGCCTGTTTTTTTGCGCGTTTATTTAGGATCACCAAGAAAAGTTGAAACATTAACAATCACAACCAGAATGTTATAGAAAATGACCATTGCCAAATCATCAAATTGGATAATAATGTTATTAAAATATGCATTAATGGGGGCTCCTAAGGAAATATGAATTTTGTGGTCAATCTTTGCTCATGTCGACTATTAAAAATTATGTGTCAGACTCATTCCTTTATGAGATCTCAACGGCTCAACAACCTCTGTCAATGTGGCTGTTAGTGAGCAACTTCACGTCAAGCAAATGCAAATGAGGACTAATGGAAAAAAGTAAATGAGGGTATATACTTGGTTGGAAAATTTTGGAACAGTAACTAGTACTGTATAGGTCACGATACCTAGCCAGAAAAAGCTGCAAGCGAGGCGGGTAAATTATGCTCCACTATAATTACTTGAATCTCAATTTTTTAAAAAGCAGTTTCATTTCATACGATAGAAAATGATAATCGTACAAAAATGAGATTGTGCTGACTTGAGCTTTGTGCAGGATCCTCTTTCCATTGTGGGATCTGGAGAAAGTCAGATGCACTGTCTTCTGCAACTAGAATCATTGATCATCAAGTTACAGGCAGCTACTTACACATTATTTTTATACATTTTTTAAACGATAAAAGGAAATTTAAATGAACGTGCGAAGTTTGTAGGAGTCTGATCACATAATTTGTGATAAATAAATCTATCTTTAGCCAATAAATAAAAAACTATCAATAATGCTGTCTCTGAGCAGCACTTATTAATAATAAAATTGAAAAGAAAAGGAAAAAAACCCACACATTTTTCAATACAATCCACAAATTCTCCCTTTTTTTATTCCTCTAAACCAGTAATGGTTTGATAAAAGGTGAAAATAAATTGGTGCGTGTGTCCTGATCTGGTGATATCACTAGTGGGAGTGATTAGACTTAAAAGTGACGAACAAAATAGTATCATTTACATAAAATTAAATAATCAAAACAAACAATTCATTAGCATTAAGCTTAATGAAATTTAAAACAGAAAAAAAAAAGTTTTTTGGGGGCTTACCGTTTATGTTTTATGGTTTCAGTTTCCCAATTCATCAAATATGTTCATGAAGAAGCAAAAGGGCATAATGACAAGGGCTTGTCACTATCACAGTATTATCTTGTTCGTTGTGTCTTTGTAATTGTAACTGGTCCCTGATTTTGGCCTTGCCAGTGGGGAACCACTTCAAAGGAAGACATCTTTGGAGTTCTGATAGAGATTTTGCACGCTGTATGGCCTAGAGAAAAATATCACTGGTGTCAGCCTATGACTTTTCTTCAGCCAACGACCATTTTGTTAGACTTTTGCTTTGTATGAGAGTGATAGGAATATCCAACCCTTTATGTTACTCTCTTTTGATCTAGTTTATGATTTCTTTCTTCTGAAATACTTCCTCTTGATGCAGTTTATTGCATAATTAAGCAAGCTTGTGTGCTGACACCAGCATAATGGCCGGGAATATTCCCATCTAAATTCTGATGCAACTATTTCTTGAAATGATTGTTTATAAACTCAACTCAGAGAATTGTTTGCATTATGCCAAACAAAACCACAAAGTAAGCAGAGGGTTTACAAGTAATCTGTAAAAAGTTTCTTCTTGCCGTTTAACAATGATGAAAAATCATGGCAACTTTATCAGCAGGTTCTTCACTTTCTTCCAATGAAACAGGAAGTTAATTTCAAGTTTTTTTTATTCACATATCAGTACAATGGATTTAGTGCTATCAAAAGTTAAATTAGTTAACTTGAATGAACGACTGAATGAGTTGAAGAACCCGGAAAGCTTGGAAGTTTCATGTACATGGAAAATTGACTCATTCAGTCTTGTGTGATTGCTTCAAGCCACATTGAACTTCTAACCATAAGCAGAAAAACTAATCTGAAATTAAATTCCAGAATATATAAATTTGACAGGATACAAATTTAAAGAAAGTAATCTTCAGTTGTCTGCAAGTTACATCGAGATCAAGGTGTTATGCTATATTGAACTACACAATCACCATTGACAACATAAAATGCCAAATGAAGCTATCATCTTTCTGAAGACAAATCTGGAGCAACATATTTATTTGAACACGTAAGGGCTGCTTTTGTTTGTTACAAAATTTAATTGATTGAAATTTGAAGGAGTTGGTCTTTGATGCTATCATATAGAGTTCTTAAGGAAAAAAAATCCACCAACATTCGAAGGGGAAACAATGTCACATAAAAGTAGAAATAGCCGAAACGGATGTAATGTCACATAAAAATCAAGGGAAGCCGAATTGGCAGCTTAGTGTGTCCACTTCACTTTACGATGTCTAATGACTTTTGAAGATATGAAAAAATAAAAAAGGATACATATTGCTGCTCTAGCTTTAGCATATGAACTTGATTAATCCACATACCACATGAGGCACGTATATATATATATATATATATATATATATATATATATATATATATATATATATATATTAAAAGGGAAAAAAAAAAAACCCACTTCCACTTCCAGCAAAAATGTAACCACTTCAGCTTTTGTCGGAATGCCATGATTTTCGTGATTAGTCTTACAAAGGATTTTTTTAAGGGCAGAATATGTATGGGTACCTTGTTATTTTTATTTTATTTTTCTAAATTAACCACTGTCGGAACATCTGTGTTGAGAAAATTCTTATTTTTAGTGGCTATTTGTGTCCTACCGACACCGTTATTTGGAGGAGAGAGGAATTGGGAATTAGGGTTTTTGATTGAAGTAGCGTAGTTTAAAGAGCAGGAAGCTTGTGCAGAGAACGGGACGCTGCGTTTTACGGTGGCGCCTAAAACCGTGTCAATCGTGTGGGTCACTCGAAGTAATCAACAATAGAAGCCCAGATTGGGTGCCTCTACTGTGGCACTCTCTCGTTCAGCCCATATTTCTTTTCTCCTGGAGCCCATGACTCAAACTAAATCCGACAAAAACCGAAAAACCCCCAAAAGCAAGCTTTTTGGATTTCGACAAAAGCAAAGTAGTATTGAAATACTGGGCATAGTTGAAAAAAAAATAAATAAATAAACAAAACTACGGGAACTTTTTAGTTGGAAATGCTATTAGATATTCTTCTGAACATTCTAGATTCTCAAGCATAATTGTAAAATATGGGTAAAAAGATCAACAGAATCAGGGTGGTGCTTCCCTGATCCATTGGCTTGAAAGGTAGTCTAATAAAAAAAGAAGTAATGTTTTTTTTCCCCCTTTTTTTAAATAGACACCATTTGGTTACTTGGGACATCAGATACCTGTAACAGGAGATTTTACTTATGATAATATTAAATTCGTCAGCAGATAAATATAGAGAATTATGTATTAATGAAATAAAGATTTATCTTTCTAATGAATCTAGTAAAATAATCAATAATAAATGAGGATTTCTATTACGAAGTTTATCGATAAAATAACTTAAATTTTCAGTTATTAACAAATGATTTCCTATACACAAAACTAAAATCCTTAATTGTTAGTACACGATTTTCCAATTGTTGTCCAACTAGTATCATAAAAATGATGTTCAAATAACAATATTTGAAAGAAAAAAAAAACACACCATGACTGAAAAAAAATGAAAATGACTAATATAATTCATATTTCCGAAAAAAAAAAAAGCATGATTGAAACAAATTTTTAAAAAATGGCTAATTTGATTCATATTTTACCCCCAAGCCACACTAGGTTTCATTACAAGTGCGTCAGAATGTCTACATTCGAACGAAATTACTAAGAGTTCTTAAGTAATATTTTCAGTAGTTCAGATTTGATAAAATTTTATTGTACAATATTTTAAATTTGATTTGATGGGATATATAATTATGCTATCAAATTTAGTGATACTACTCAAACATATGGTGTCAAATTTAATTCAGCGACATGTATGATTTATATTTTATACAGTTAAATTAGTGACAGTGATTAAGAATTCGACATCATATATGTTGTAAGATTTTGGACTAATTTAGCCAATCAGATTAGAGATCTGATGACTTAGGGCTCCTCGCTTGTCCAATTTATGAGTAATTCTTATTTGCTTTCATTGAAGTATTATACTAAGCTAGTCAACAAAAAAAGTGCCAAGGTAGTGAGATACAAGTAAAAGATCTCCTGAACTATTTATCTCTGCCTATGGCATTATTTATCGGTTTATTGCTAGTATGTTTCTTCAATTTTATAGTAATTTTTACTCACCACAAAATGGATGAGTTATAAAAATTAAATACCATCTATAAATTTCTATTTTTTCCCTTAAATCGTTAGTATTTAAACTGCGATAGATTCAAATTAATATGATTTGAATTAAGTTGATTCATTATAGAATTAAAATTATCCTAGTATTAATTTTTTATTTATATAACTTGAACTCAAGATATCAAGAAATAGGCATCGTACACTTGAATCAACTACATATCAGTATATTAATTTATATGCTATGTGTTCAAATACAATTAATTGATCATGTTAGATATTTTCTTTTAGATAACATTATTTTTAAACAGTTGAATGTGCACAACCGGGGTAAGAATTAATTTTCATTTTCTTTCACTTTCAGTTTTGACAGGGATATTTTCGTTATAGTTTGCTCATAACGCAGTTATTGTGGAAGATTTCGTTCAAATTTTTCGTACGAGAGAGCACATGAAAAGCGTCAAAAAAAAGATCGAGTAAAACTTGGGCTTTGCTAATGTTAAAGGAGACATGATGTCCTATAGAGCTAGCTAGGGTTCATTATATTATTCATCTCAAAGTACTACTGTACAATACTATTCTTGAAAAATCATTAAAATATATGAAAGAACACTGTTTTATAGATTCAAAGCTGGAGCAGTTGGTCGAAGTAGTTAAGTTGGATGTGAAGGAAAATCAGGCTATGCCATAGACATGATCATTCGCATGTAACTTAGCCAAATCCAATCTAAGTTACATAACTGCATGCTGCTCCAAAATTCATAAAATTAAATAATGATCAAGCTCGTACATTCTCGTTTAGAACTAGAATATATATAAAAAAATATTTATAACTTATTTTTTGGATACATGTGTAATTCATTGAGCTAGAATTAAAGTATTATGTGCTACTTTGAAAAATAAAAAAAAAAATTGTAATTTGACTGATATAAGTGATCAGATCTAAACGTAAGCTAATTATAGATGGAATCATTTCGTCTGTAAAAGTGGTTTTGGAGTACCAAGAAACAACCCCAAAACAAGCTTAGAAGAGACATAAGCTATATTTACAGAAGCTGGGGATTTACGCGTAGCATACAACAATGCTCAAAAAGCAATGATAAAGTGGGTAGCTAGCCTTTATCACATTCTGCATCGGATGGATTCTGTGGAAAAATGAGATACATCATACAAGAAAGAGATGCAGAAAAACTTGAGAGAAGGAGATGACAAGATATATATATATATATATATATAGTCATTCACATGGTCTAAGAAGAAGATTTCTGCAGAATATAATATATGATTTGCCGTAGATGTGTTCTACTCTCTCTCTCTCTCTCTCACACACACACACAGAGCTAAAGTGCAAAATCAACAGCTTAAATAATGACGCAATCACTTTTCTTTTTTCCTGAGAAACCTACAGAAGTAGCTTACGCACTTTTCTGTTGATAACCAAACGTGTGCAGTAACCGTACACTTCAATTACTACTATACCACCTCATATGTTTTATCTGTTAGAAACTCTCTCTTTCTCTCTCTTTCTCCCTCTCTTCTTAGATCTATGATTTTCACTCTCTCGAGGTTATCATGATGATGACTGTGGTTTTTCAAAGCAATTATCCTCTCTCTATCCCTAGCCTTCTGTCTCAAGGTTTTATATCATGTATCACTGCTTTTGCAGTGTTCTTTCAATCAATTGCTCGAGGAATTTATGAATACTTTGCAGCTATCTCTGTGTATCTCTCTCTCTGGCCGTGTTCAAGAAATAGATTCTTTCATATAATTATAATTTCTGTGGGCTTTTTTTGTGAAATTCATCTTCTTCTCTGTTTTATACGACTGCTGGAGAGTACAATATTTCACTGTTTGGTGCATGACACGCATTTCTTCCAATCATTCTCTGAGCATGTGCCTCTCCTGGTATGTTGTTTGTGCCCTTGGCCACTTGTCAAAGACTCAACGTGAACAGCTCCTTTCTTTTTGTTTTGTTGTTAATTAGTCTTCTGATTGCAAGATTTTATTTTTGATACAAAGTGGGGGAAAAGCCAGAAATGATTGATAAACCAATCGCTGGAATTCAGTCTAAGCATAATGATGTTTAAGCTTGCTTTTTTTTTTTTGTTTTTTGGTGTGTTATGTTACCTTAATCCCCGCCACAGCCGAGCATGTCTTTCTTTTGTTACTTTCCAGTGTAAAGATCATGAATGAGCTAGCAGGCAACGTGGCAGCGAGATGCGCAAATTAAGGTCACTTTCATTTAGGTGAGAATGATTAGCTTAATTTCTTTAATTCTTTTTGTCTTCTTTTCTTGGTTTTCTTGATCTTTCTGTTGGAAGAATATTGTTTTCTGATCTACTAGTCATAATAATTATTTATTATTGTAAATTTTAGACAGTTATTCCCAATGGTATAATCGTGGCATCCGGTGGTGGTGAGTTTGGAGCTGCAAATGGAATTGGAATTGCATCTTCTTGGTAAGGCCCATCTTAAATCTTTGTCCACTACATTGTGAAGTCTATATATTTGTATGTTTTCTCCGATCTTCCTATCCTGTAGAATAGTATCCATGTATCTCTGTGATTCATTCGAACTTAGTTCCCTCTAAACAACTCTCATTTTCTTTGGTTTCATTACTTAATGTTAAAACCTTAAAATTTTATAAATCATATATATTGCTCTTCTTATTTTTTGGGTACAAATCTCTTGTGCCTTAGATTTTACTGGATCTTTTCTTTTAAATGAGAAGCCTTACAAATCATATATGTAGAGAAGAACTGCAATTGAGCATAAAAGTAAATTGCTCATACCAAAACTAGCTATTAAAATGACAACTTAAAAAATCTTAAACGCAAATAAGAACATGCATAAATGGAAAGAGTAATGCTGCAAAACCAGAATAAATTGTCAGAATTTTTTTTTTTAAAAAATTATTATTGGATGGGATAAAATGGCATAATTTACTTATTTATTTAAAGGCCAACACATATACCACATCATTTAGGAAAAAACTCTTATTTTCTATCATTTTTGAAATGGAAAATATTCGACCAAAACTAAAACCACACACAACAAAGTTGTATACTTTTCTAAATTGCAAGTCTTTAAGGATAAGCACGTTGCATGGCCTACCATATACCTTTCAGTTGTACTAGTTTATTTTGCAAAGGGGAAATCCACCAACAAAAGAGCAAATGGTAACATAATATAGTTAAGTTACTCTGTCTGTGCTTCAAAGACGAATATTTTGGCCAGCAAATAGGTGTACTAATTACATTGCTGGTTGTTTTGATATTAACATGAAAAAGGCTGGAAATAAGTCAAATCCTCATGCATTTGCAAATGCATGTTTATCACACAGCGGAATATTATAGCGTAAGAAACCATGTTTATCATGCTGTGCAGCCGTGCTAGCTTAATTTATAGATTTGTCCTTTTTCTCCACGTAATTGTTTATTAGTCCAAATGTTAATTAGTTTATTGTTGCTATACGACTAATACTCTGATAGCATAGGACTTAGAGGAGATATGACTTAGGCTGGAATACGTGGCTGATGTTGATTACTGTGCAATAGCTACATTCCTACGCATATGCTACTATGCTTATGCATTTGAGATTAATATATATTCACAAAAATAAAATTTTTCGCATTTCTATCTTAAATTTTAGACTTCCCAAAAGTTTGTACAAACATTCTCCTCCGCAATAAAGTAAGATTGGATAAGAACATACAATTTCAGATCTTGGTTGAGAACCGCTTAGCAGCCCAACCTATTATCTATTCAGCTTCAACTTAGCTTGCATCTTACTCCTCCAAAACCGAAGTTGATGTTTTTTGTTCGCAATTACCTTTTTTAAGATCCTACTGTGGCTAGTCCTATAAGCAAACCATGCGCAGACATCTCCATAAGTTGCTGTAGATGTTTACTGCTGCTCAAATAAAATATGCCCCTAGATTTAACGACAAGAATCTTAATATAAGAAGGTTTTGAAAATATTTTTCCAGCCTCGTTCAGTTAACCCTACAATATAACTCCTCGAACCAACAAATGTTGGGAGCAATCTTATCAAGACTTAATTGTCTTTCTTGCCAACTCAAGTAAGATATATGCTTTTGTAACAAATATTGCGGATGCCTTTGAATAAACTTTCAAAAAAGTACTTTGATAATAAAAAAATAGAAGTAGAAATAGAAGCTATTCATTGGATTCTAAAAGTAAGTGAAAAATTGATTATCACAAACTTCAAAAGCACTTTTTTTAATACTTCTGTGGTAAAAAAACACAATTAAATGCAACCATTGTGTTTTAAATACCCTGTTCCAAAATCACAATTTTAAGCACATGCTTCTATGGTACTTGACCCCCTGTGTGAAAGTGGTTCTATTTTCAGCCTATAACCATTTCTTTGATATTTAAGCATTTATGAAAAATGTTTTCATGTGATTTGTCGTTGAAATTTGCTCAAAGTTATAATAGGAAGGAAATCAAATAATGACTTACATTATAAGATTTATAGAATAAATGC
The DNA here is from genome assembly GCA_031439595.1 of Pterocarpus santalinus. NCBI lineage: Eukaryota > Viridiplantae > Streptophyta > Magnoliopsida > Fabales > Fabaceae > Pterocarpus > Pterocarpus santalinus. Next base: position 56,157,387 of record CM062526.1, read on the forward strand.
CTTCTAAAAAAATTTTAAATTTATGTAAATGCTTAATACAAAGTCAACAGACTTCACTTACTTAATCAGTTTCGCCATGATTTGAAAAAATAATTATACAATGGCGATATTTATGATTTAGTTGTTCAATTTTAATAAATGTTTGATGAGTTTGGAGATAAACTTTTTTTTAATATAAATCTTTTTCTCAACCTAAATTTTATGTTAAAAAAAATTGCTTAACAATAAGCATTGTCATATGTACAAAACTTAATTTTCTAATTTATGCTAGTGTACTTTGTATCATAACCTATGCTTGAGCTAATTTTAGAATAATCTCTTTATTATTCCGTTATAATGTTTCCTATTCTAATTCACCTATTCCTGTGGATTTTACTTGACATAAAATTTTCACGTTCTCCAAGTTCAAGAAAGTTTTACCTTATATCTTTCAAATCCCCATTTACAGTTTGTTTGGTTTGATAGAAAAAAGAAGAAAAAAAATTAAGAAGAGAAAATGGGATGAAAAGAGGCTTTTCTTGATTTAGTAAAGAAAATAGACAGAAAGAAGAAAAGTGGCATAGAGCCCACATAAAAAACTTTTACCCTCTCAAGTGCTGAGAAAATAGAGTGACGAGAGAAGGTGAAGCGTAAATTATATGTATGCCCTTATATGACACCAGCAAAAGTTCTTTTTAATTTATACGACACATTTGTGTTCGATACAGTACAACACAAGTTTAATTATAAGAATTAAAAAATTATATTTAATAAGCAAATATAAAACAGTTATTATATAATATAATAAAAAGTGAGGCAATTTTAGTTGACAAAATTATAATAAAAACATTTAGGTTGTTTTTATATATGAAAATATTATATATTAAATAAAGAGATTAATTTTAATATATTATTAGTATAAAATAATTTTATATTATTATCTAATTATATAATTTTATTTATAAAATTTTTAAAGTAATGAGTTATTAAGTTAGATACTTTTCCTAATGTAATACTATATAATTAGATATTATAATAATTCTTAATATTTGTTATAAAATATTTATTTTACTTATTTACTAAGAAGTATTTTAGAGATATAAAATAAAGTCAAATAAATAATTACATTAGATATAAAGTTATTATAAGATATAAATATTATTTAATATAATTTCATTTTCTTTTCTCTCATTTTTCTTTTAATCCAAATAAAAGAAAAAATATCTATCATTTTCTTTTCTCTTCATTCAGGAGAGAAAACTAACTTTTCTCTTTAGTTTCTTTTCATTTCATTCCTTCCATTTTTTTTTCTCTCATTTTCTTTTACAATCCAAACAAAGTTTTTGAGTCCGGGTCCGATCTCCATCTTAACCATAATTCGACTCCACAATCATTTCATAGGATCTTCACTGTAGCTGATTGAAGTTGGGTTACATGTAATTAATAAGTAAGAGTTAATAGCTCTATTTGGACGTTTGCTAGGGAGCAGGGTTATAAAGATTGCAAGGTGAGCATGGGGCTTGCCAAGGATGGCAGCCATGGCCCCTTTTTGCCTATTTAATTTGCTCTATGTATTAAAAGCTAGGCAAATAGCTAGCTCTAGTCTTTTTCTTCTTCATAGCAGTTGCAATCAGCTATGAGACATGTCATTTTATTGGTGGAAGAGGGCTACCTCTACTGATGTGAGAAATGAGCAAAATATTGCTTAAACCTCCTCAAAGTATATTGTCGGCGTGATATTTCCTTTTTCTTCGTAATGAAAAAGGATGGCGCACTAGTGGTAAGAGGCCAATCGTTCCTAGGCATATTCTTACGATATGAAACATTTTAGCATTTCCACCATAATTAACTTTAGAACCATCTAATTTGATTCGATTTCAATAGGCACGAGATGATGATCTTAGGGTCCATATATACTAGGATAATTCTCTAACTCTTGTACTACCGTTTTCTTCATTGTAAGAGATAAGAGCAATTCTTGGCCTTCACCCACCAAATTAGTACTTCCGGTGTATTGGTTCCTTGACATGGATTTGGAGCTTTATTACCCAAATGCTATATAGTTTTTGATTCGGCTTCCTCCTCCATGCTTGAAGATTTTATTTTTCAATATGCAAGTTATTGTATTGAAGCTTAGGGAAACGAGGCTAGCAGCGTTGTAATCCATATTCCATACCACTTGATCAAGAAGTACATTTTGATTGAACGTTATGGATCCAAGCTAAGAAAACATGTCCAAGTCGTTAAGTGAGAGCACGAACATTATGTCATATGTTCTAGTGCAAAGACTTTCTGTGCTTGAAACTTCAAGGGAACTAATAACGATTCAAAGCAGACCTTTTAGTTATATGAAAACAAAATGTTAATCCGTAAGACAAAGAACTCAGCTACCATGAGACAAAGTTGAAGTGCCAATCCCATCAGGAATTTAACAAATATTTCTAAAGGTTGGGATGGAAAGCATATATTTTGGATTCTGTTATTGCTTCTGCTTAAGGCATGATCAAAGTTTACAAACCGCATTTTCCATTGAATTTTATATTATTTTTTCTCTAAAATAATTTCCGTGGATCTCTCTCAAGAGATCTAGTTTTGTCTAGCAGATTACAATTACGAGCCTCCGGTGGTCCAACTAATTAATAATATTTTCATGGCTGAATCATATACAACAACATGTTGAACGTTCATTTTTAAAGTTTAGGAAATTAACGATGCCATAAGCCTTTATACTTTTTTCCCTCTAAAACACTGTTTAATATTTTTAGCATTTTGTTTTTTTCCATCTAGAATCAGCAGATCGACTTCCTAATGCCATTTTAAACTTGAAAGCTTCCGAAGTGTAGTCCTAATTAAGTTAATTCCCTAGCTTTTCTTTTAAGCCCAGGATATAATGGTGGGGACTCTTTTATTTGCTTTAGAGAATTTCACTTTTGTTTTGCTACGTATTTTAGATTTAGATCAAGCTATAATTCCCCATCACATTATTAAAAGCCTCTAGGTTACGTATGTAATTCAACTAGGTTATTGTCGCTAGCCCTCTTCAAATTATTTTCTAGAGTTTGTTTTGCTCGATTAATTATTTTCTAAAATTATTTTTATTTTTGTGACAGCAAAAAAGAAAAATGAAAAAGAAAATCTTGCACGGGTTCTAGCTTAGTATCAAAGCACGTCTGATTTTTCTATGCTGGAATCTTTTAGTTGTATGAAACATTCAGACCATAATAGTATATAGGGATAGCAAAAGTACCCATTAAAGTGGGTACCAGCGGGGATTACCCGCAACTAAGATAGGGATGGAGATAGATTTGGTTTCCACGAGAACGAGGGATATCCCCGTTTACCTAATAGGGGCATGGGCAGGGGATGAGGTTACCGCCCTGTGGAGTCCCATGAAGTTCCCGTTTAAATATAAAATTATATAAATATATATACCGAGATAGGGATGAGGATAGATTTGGTTCTTACGGGAACGGGGGATATCCTCGTTTAGCTATATATATATATATGTCTTATAATATTAATAACTGATATATGATTTTACTACTTATATTTCTCTTTGACTTGTACATTTATTAGAAAATTTACTAATTGAGTTTGGAATTTAAATATTTGTAATTTGTGATTTGAATGTTTTTATTGTCTTGTAATAAATTTGTAATTATATATTTTATTTTTAATTTAAATTGTATTGTGTTGTATTGGATAATAAAATAAATTATGAATATTTATAGATGTTTTATTAAACTTAAAAGTATTTTTTTTTATATTTTTATCTTTTTTTAGATTTTTTTTTAATAGAAACCCCCAAGGATCCAAATCCCTATAGGGAACAGGGAGCGAGGACCAGTAACGAAAATAGAGACAGGGACAGAAGGCAAAATCCTAAATAGGGATGGTGGGTAGAGGGTATATTCCCACCTCTATAGATATTTATTATTATCCCTACATAGTTGCTTTGGCTTTACAAAGCAACGGATAGGGTTGGCAAATTTGAACCACTCCAGCTTTGCTTGTCCTATTTGGAGTGGGTTAGTTAATGCTTGACTGGGTTGTGGCCTTGTGGGGACAAACTGTGAGATGAATTTATAGAATTTATTTCAGGTTCAGTATGAGAGGTGGGTTCTACATATATCAATACCTCACATTGAAGCCAACCGTTTCTGTTTGAAATATGTAGTGAAAAGTTTCTAAGTCAAAACTTATTATTTGACAATTAATTTGTTTTAAAAAAAAAACCCCGAGATTATGGGTTCTGAATGTTTATTTGATTGCTTTATTAGATTGTGATTGTTGTTTATTGAAATTTAGAACCCCTGTTTACTAATTTGCTCTTCAGATTCCATCGTTAATCACTATAAATAGACTAGTACAAAATGGGGACGGGACGGACCAATGGAATCTCTGTGGGGTTGGAGATAAGGAAACGCAAGAAATTTCCTTAGACAATGGGGGATGGATAGGAAGAAGAAAAAAGGGTGGATTGCCAGCGCCAGTTCTGGCGGGGAGAAGCAAGCACAAATGGATAAGAAAAAGAAGATAAGAGTTATGCATATGAGGTTTGACGGTGTTTCTGTCCAAAAGGCCACAACAAAAATTGGTACTTTGAGATAGGTTTCCCATTTTCTTCTTGCAACATCCTTTGATTATAAAATGATCAAAGTTGGCGGTTTAAGGAGAGCTTACACATTAATTGGGAACATAAAAATTAGTAATAAGTTTTCCTAGTTTGAGTTTTCTTTGTTATACATTTGGAAATTCTAAAACTATATCAGCTAAAAAAGAAAAGAAAATTCTAAAATGTCATATTACCATACTTTTGTAGGAATTATTAAATAAACAATTGATACTTAATTTATAGAGACATTGGGTTGGTTTAGATGAATTTCTCTAAAAGGATCTTTTTTAAAATTATTTTTTTAAAAAGATCTTTTAACCAAGTAAAAATTATTTTATGTTTGGATATAAAATTAATTTATATTTGAATATAACATTAAATTTTTATTTTATTGTTAATTTTTTATATTATAAAAATGATCTTTTTTTAGAAAGAAAATTGTAACTTATTAAAAAAGATCTTTTTATACTTTTTCTAATAATTTTATTTTTATTAAAAAAATTTATCTAAATATATAAAAAAAATCAAAAATACTTTTTTATTAAAAAATATTTTTTTATCAAAATAATAATACCAAAACAAACACATTATATCAAACTAGCCACAGTTTTTCCTATGGTGCACCAACCGGCAGGGGCCGGTTGAGGCTGATCAGACTTCTGTGGATAAAGGGAGGCGTATGAAAGAGTTAGTGATGCATATTTTAGGAAAGAAGCCATTTTGTTGTAGCAAATTAAGAGGACTCAGTCAAACTCTTATCAACGCAGCACGGGTTCACACTGTTAAAGCATTTATAACGTATTTCTCCTGCCTTTCAAAACCTTGCAGTGTTGAACATGATAAATCTTTAGCTACTGATCTAGAATAAAAAGGACACTAGGATTTCAGATGATATCAAGTTCTACATTATTGGTTATTTTAACAAGAGTTCTGGTTCATGATGCTTACATGATCTTCTTCCTGATACCATTTTCTGACAGAAATATACTTTAAAACAATTTATAAAAAATAATGGTTTTTTTTGGGTTTCAAAATTAAATATTCTTATTCAAATATTTTTTTATTATAGTTTTAATTTTTTTTCTTTCATGTGACTTTCATTTTTTTTCTTCATTATTATATTTCTTGATTTATTTCTTTCATCAAGCAAGTTAGTATTTATTTATTTAGTTTATATAATAGTCATAGTGAGTTTTATACTTATTACCACCTTAAATAAATTGCTAAGCTCTCATCATTAACCCATACTTAATGGCTTTAAACTTGTATTTATTTTTATTTTGAAATATAAAACTATGCTCACATTTACATAGTTGAAATTTTAAAAGAAACTTGTTCAGAGTGCTAGGTAACCTAAAGATATATACGATTCGAAACTTAACCCAGAAAATATAGACTATTTCCAAAAGTAGAAAAAAAATTTAACTCGTTTCCTTGGTAGAAAACAAAGCAATTAAAAACACTTGAGTTTTTTGTTTTTTTTTTTTTTTATAATCATCTGAACCAAAAACACTCGAGTTATTTGTCGCAGCTCATGAATAGTTCACACACAATCTATGGCTGAAGATTTTAGTCTAATTATAGAATAGGATGCCGATAGAAATTAAACTCTACACAATATAATTTATTAGAAGAGATACTGATATCATGTTATTATCATATTATCATAAAAGCTTGATCTTTAGCATAACTCTTAACCATTTGGTCAGTTTTCTTATAATTTATAGTCACATATACTTGATGTTATAGTAAAGTTTAATTGGTTCAACTAGTATACTACTTGTTTTTGTTAAATAAGGTTTTAAGTTTAAGTCCTGTAAATAGTAAAAACTAATGTTAATTAGTAGAGTTTTATTTTCGTGATGAACTGACCTCCCAGAATAGTTAGTTTCTAAACCTTTGATACTAGTAATATAGCAAGAAGTAATCATTTTAAAGATATCAATAATACTCATCTATTTATCTATTTATATTAATAATGAATGAGATTGCTTCTTTTGGTCACAAGTATTCTCAAATTATCATTAAAGATTTAAAGAAATATAAAATAAAATAACAAATACGTCTCATTAATTATTTGCAAGTTTGAAGATAAATATAATAAAACAATAATTTTTATTCATTATTTGAATAAATCTTTAAAAATAAATATATATTTGTTATTTTCTTATGACGAATATATTTAAATTCTTCCTTACTTTTCACTATATAATTTAATCAATTTTAAAGCTTCTTTAATTTATTTTTTATCTTAATAAAAATAAAATAAAAAATAAATTGCCAAAAGCATAATAATTATCAATTCGTTGCTATAATATAATAATCTTTATAATCAAATGATAAATAGTTTAGTAATTATAATTAGTAATCACAGTATATACTATTACTAATAAATCATGAAATAAGACCAATAGACCATATCCATTCTAAACTTCTATCTACCAAAAATATTATAAAGAATCATTACGATCCGAATTTTTTATCACTAACTAAACTTTTGTGCTAATGAAAGTTAGATCTAGACGATTATGAATTTGACCAACGATGACTAATCAAGATTCAAGACTCCCTTAAGAAAAAGTAGCGAAATGCGAGATTGGAATTGTGAAATGCCTTGTGACTCTCCATCATCCTGCATGAAAATATACACAAACTAGTGATCAATATCCAGAGGTGCTGAATCCCTGGGAAATATCTTCTATTGTTGGGACCTGAAATCCCTGATTTGAGTTGTGGTTCTAAGCTTCAGAGCGATAATAGAAAGTTTTTCAAAGGATATGTAGTCCTTCTCTCTCTCTCTCTCTCTCTGGTTCTGATACCTTTAGGATATAGTGCCGCTAATTAGCAAAGAAATCGTTGAATATTGTGGCTACTGGCCTAGCCCTTACAGGAAAGGTAGCAACCTTGCGGGTGATTAACACAAGAAGAAACCCTATACTAGCAAAACATAGTTAGGGTCAGTTGTACCAATACTTTGAACCCTAAAAAATCATAGGTCAGTTGTAGTTTGTATTGGTGCAACCCCTAATATACTTTCATTTTCATTTCTCACATAGTTAGGATCTCAGAGATTATCATGCCCTACATGAAGATGACATATGCAAAATCCTATATAGCTATGCTGTCAAAATGAAGCTCCTCAAACCAAACTTATGTATACAAAATTCTGCTGTGCCTGCTTAATTATGATCATGAATGCCATCATCACATCTGTTTCTGCCTGAAAACAGTTGTCATTAAGCTACAGGTTCAAGAAGTTAGTATTGATGAATTGAATCAATTATTTCAGTTATTTGTCAAAAACTCGCTACATGCTCAACCAGCTGGACACTTAGTTTGTTAACCCTGTAAGCTTTAACTTCATAATGTTAAAACCGTGGAATAGAGACTGATTCAAAACTCAACAGGATAAAATATATTTCTCTTGCAACAATATTGAATACAATCACCAGTTTGTACACAGGAGGGCATAGGATCAAAAATTACACGGGATGTCCACCCCCTGGTCATAGCTCAAGTGATTGTGATGGGTGTGAAATTTAGATAGATAGATGTCATAAGTTCAAGTGGTGGCAACAACTCTTTGATATACATCAAGAAAAAAGATTTACACAGGATGTCAAAGCCAGGAAAACTGTAAATTCATCAATTATTACACCAGCTGGTGATCAATCAGTGATCTGTTGATCAAAGTTCCATTTCTTGTGTAATAAAACCTAATACATAAATGAGGCATTAAAAGGAAAAGGAAAATAGAAACTGTAAAAATATGAGGGAACTTGCAATAGATTGTATACATAGTAATGAATACTTTGAATGCATGAATTCCTAAGCCCTAGCTAGCCATCCATTTTGTTCTTGTTCAGAAACATATATCCTTACCAATATATGGAACGCTAGCTATAGTAACTTGATTTTCTGTTGTAGAAAGAGCTGTGAATATATATACATATATCAGATTTAAAGATTGAAACTAAGTGCAAGACTAAATCATGTAATGGAAAATGTCACCAATATACTCTTCTCCCTGTGGCTATCTAGGTAGAAACAAAGATATAGCTGCCCATTCGCTCTCACAATAGGAAAACATCTTGGTGGTCCAATGGATTGTAGCAATTTATCTATGACCTCTGAAATGCGATGAAGACTCTTCCCTTTGAGTAAAAGAACTTGCCAAGAAAATGATATTGTTACAGTTAATTATTCATAATCTTCAGAAATCCAAACATGGATATTTAACAGGCTCAATTAAATAAGGAATTGGTGCTTGCGTTGGCATGCTAATATTGGTACATAATAGAAAATTTTGTTAACATTGAACATAATTAAATTAACCAATAATTTAAAAGTTACAAATTTTCAAATCAGTCTATATTTGTATATAGAAAATTAACATGTTCCACACCAGGCCATTAGTTATAACTTATAATGTTTATGATTGTCATGTTTACCTCGGAGAAACTACAAGAATAAGCAGCTTTCAGCTTGAAATTGCTAGTGAGAAACAAAAATTTCTGTTTGAGGCAAAACAAATCACCTAGTGATGTCATTCTTTGTATGATTGATACCAGGGCTTGTGTGAAATACGTGGTTAACTGGAAGCTTTAACTGGAAACAAGCTGAATTTTTTAGTTTTATATCCTGATCCTTGTTTTCCTCTTGCACCAAAAGGACTTCACTGCTTTCACCATTGAAGGGTGAACAATTATATAAATAAAATACTAAAAGCTGCTAGCAAGTGGCTGCAGTCCTTGATACTGGTTCAATCGAACTTTAAATATTTGACAGAAAATAATATTCGCAGGACGCAGCAAACCTTTATGCGAACTTTCATATGCCATTGGCTCATTATCAGCAAGAATCAGTACAAACATTATAAAGTGGGAATATGGGGCAGAAAAGTTACTGATAGAGAGAACACAGAAAGATGGGATGATTACAAGGCAAAGCACTCTAGGATTCATACTCTGATCAGACATTACCGGAATCTAGCAAATTAGTGTCGACTCTGATTGGCGCACTCCTCCCAAGAATTTCTAAAGATTTTGAAGCTCTACAAATCAGGACCCAGATAATTACTAATTTAATATCATTAAAAAAAATAAAAAAGTTAATAATCTCAAGCGATTTGAGAAGAACACTTACCACTGGTTCATGAAACATGCTGATAGATTCATGGTCGATATTCCACGAAAGTTGGAGTACCCATTAATGTTGTCATTAGTATCCCAAATTGGGGTTGAATACGGGAATGAGTGGTGGTCATTAATGTTGTTGAAACCTGCTTCCTTAGGGATCGCAAGGTTTTGGTGATGATCAGAAGACATCAAAGATGGCTTCATCATGTTCCTTTTTATCATAATAGATTCCTCAATGACGTTAAAACCATCTCCATGTGCTGGTTCACCACCAAGTAGGTGAGGGTAAGGTTGAACCATCTGAGGAGGCCATCTCACACAAGCCTCAAGTTCAGGCTGAATGGATGACCTCAATTCGTGCAGCACTTGATGAACATTTGCAGTTGCAGGGCACTTTTCCTCCGAATCTTGCACCCTCCCATTACTGTTGTTGTTGCACATCTTGTAACAAGTCCTTTCTCTTGCCCTTGCCCTTGCCTTATCCCTTGACTCCTTCTTTGTCTGAACACAAGCATCTTCCCTCTGTGTCCATTTCAACTTCCTCCCTTTGGAAGAAGAATCACTACTACCCGCCATTGATTTCTCACTTGAGTGCACTGCCACCCCTTGGGCCTCAGAAGGGTCACAAGAACACTTGTCACCCGAACTGCAGCTATGCTTACTCCGAGCAAGCTCTTTGATTGCGTTCTCAGACTTTCTGAAGAGCCACTCAAGGGTGTTGCTGGGTTTGTCAAACTCTAGCAAGTCCTGAAGATCAAAGAACTTGCGGGCTATTTCGCTGGAGAGTCTCACCCTGCGGTCCCTCAAACCCTGAGATGTGTGAATCTTGCTGTGCCTATCTTTCTTGGCTATGGCTGGTTTCTGGGTCAGCAAATTGGGAACACCACTGTAGAGTCCACCATAGCCATTGCTTGCATCCTGATCAAACATTGCAGTGCAGTCTGCAACTGCCAAATTGACAACAGTTTCTTCTGTTGGGAATGGAGGAGCATCATGATGAGCATTACTGGGTATGAAGGGAGCAACAAGTAGTGGATCATGAAGGAGGGTGGTGGTGTTGTTGCTTGCAAAATCATTCTCAGGATCAATGTAAAAAGGGAAGGTAGGGTAAGAGGATGAGGGGAAGGTTGGGAAAGGGTTGGAGTCATATGTGGAAGAGAACATCTGCAGATTGGAACCAATTTCAGTGGGTGAAAACCCTAGCTTTTGTGCAATGAGTAAACGATCACAATTACAACACAGAGGTAGCTTCTCTGCTCCTACTTAACGGTCCAAGTACTGTCCTATTCTTTCTTATATAATCATTTCCTGAGATTCCCATCCCTATCTTTTAAAAGGAGACTTCTAAGTACTAAGTACTATCACGCTCATTAAAAGAGTTAATTGAAAAAAAAGAAAAAGAAAAAAGGAAAACAATAAAGAACAAGTGCTGTTGAAGAAAGTGAGGGAAACAGAAAGGAGATTTAGTTTAGGCCAATGAAGTAACATAGCTTCAATTATTTTGTGAATACAACTATATTATTACCAATCTGAGTTGGGGCATGGGGAGAAGCTATAGGTTAAGAATCACGACAGCATATCGAAAGGTACACAAATAATTTTTGGGTTTGCACCATATTAAAATAGCATATATATATATAGACGTGCCATCAGATTCTATAAGAATGTACGCAAATTAAGTGACCTTAATTGGCATAAGTTTGAAGACATTAATTTGATACTGCATAAAAGAATACCTAGGAAGTGTGGAAAAGAAAAAGGAAGCATGGTGAATAGAAAAACTTTTTCTTTTTCTTTTTCTTTTTTTTTTAAAAAAAAAAAGAGTGTGTCTGTATGGACAGTGTTTGGATTAAGCTTTTAAAATTGGAGAGTGGTTATTATAACTCTTAATGAAAACCATCAATTAGAAAGTGTAGTTATATACAATTGAAAAAGTGAATAGCCCTATCCTTATGGATCTAGCTTTGATGGTTCTTATCCGAAAGGTAATGAACTTTGAACTTAAAGCCGTACAGGGAGTGTAAAAGGTAGGTGGGAGGCTGTAATAGCTGCTTAACTGCTTCTTCTGTATAAAACTCAACCGCAAATATACCAGCTCGTCAGAAAAAATGCATTTTCATTTTCTGAAAGGCTGAAAATAGTACAAATTGGTAACTACAAACTTCAAACTTGGTGTTCTTTTTGAATGCGCCCACATAGCTTCATTTCAATCCCGAAAAAAGCTCATTCATCTCTGACACCATTTGCAGCTTCACTGGGATACTTTTTCTCTGTATTTCTTATGGTGTATGGTAGATGAATACGTACGTGCATTAAAAAAACTCTGAAATTTAGTTATTTTTATCTTTTTTTATACCGTTTTTATATAACACTTCAGTTTCACCATGAGTGTTTGATTTAATACGCAAGAGTTTTATATTTATGGATCTAGTGGTCTTGCATAAGACTTTAATATGAAAATTTTAATGTAAATAAGATATGATAAAAAAAAAATTACTAAAACAATAAGTTGTTGGTAATATCGATAATTGATCTAGTTTGTCAAATTAGGAATACAAATTAAAATTAGTTTTGAACTGCAATGACTATAATTCTTTTACTGAGAATATGCTCTACTATTCCAATAAAGATTAGCATTTTATAGTTTTTCATTGTTATATACACTTATTAGGATAGTTAATGGTTAAATTAACTTAGTTAGCTACTCATAACTGTAATTAGTAATAACTATCCTAATAATACTCGTTCCATTTCCCAATATATGTTCAATTATATTTTTTGAATTTTAAACTATTTATATTTTTTCAATATAAAAAATGTATTGATAATTTTTTCAATTTTGTTCTTACATTAATTATGGTCTAGGGTAATTACATTAATTATAATTTTTTTCAAGTAAAAAATATAAACAAAGTTATAATTTTAATGTAGTTTTTTATTATTATTATTATTATTAACTATCTTAATAAATATAGAAATTCTAAAATGAGATATATTGTGAAATAGAAGAAGTACTGTATTTTATCCATGGGAGATGAGATTGTATAATCAAGGCACTGTCATTGGTTTTTTTGGGCCATACACGAGAACATGTGAAATTTGTTGAATTGTAGATTCAAGGGAAAGTCTATATAATAAGCACTATATTTACTCTAGAATTTTCGCGTTGGCTTAATTGAAAATGAGAACACAAAACAATGGTAGTCTAGCTCTCTCCTATTAATTCCCTCTAGCATTCCACCTAGTAACAAAGTGCATATTTACCTTAATATTGTAAAATAATTAATATTAAATTTTAATTTTTCTAAAACTTTTAATCTTTTTTTTTTTTGACGTGGAAAAATTTTAATTGCTAGTAGTTAAAGAAGTAGTTTTATTTGTTACAATCGATATTGTAGTGTAAATTGTAGAATTTATTTAATTGAGTAATGATACATTCTCCTAATAATCAACCTAAAAATCTTTTTAATTCAAAATTTCACTTACAACAGTATGAATTATAATTTACACAATATTAACAAATTATTTAATATATGTGATAAAATTTTAAATTAAAAAATTTTTTAAACACACCAATTATAAGGATTTAATTTTCTCTATTTAATTACTGTATCCATATCAGAAAAATTGATTTCACGATGTGAAAGTGACATGGAAGTCACTTCTTGCGGAGGAGATGAAAATTACGTTGGATTTGGGTCATCCGAGCATGTCTGAGCTGAAATTTGTTAAATGTGTCGGCAACAATTCCAAGGCATCACCAATGACTCCAGTGTTTATTGTAGCGCTTTAAGACCTAATTAAACATAACATTCCCTAATTACTTGTTTAGTTACTAGTAGCTCTGGAAGTAGTTCTGGATAACTGTTATGTTTTGGTTGCAAAACCGAAAATTAATTGTGGGTGAGAAATAATAATTTGTTACTTTTCTTGTCCAAAAGTAAATTTAATATTTTCATTCAAACTAAAATTTCATCATTACCCAAAAAAAAAAAAGCTAAAATTTCACCAATAAAAGATGAGTGTACGTAATAATAAGTAAACTGTGCTATTTTTGGAAAAAGACAATTATTATAAATATTTCTTAATCGAAATAGTATATAAGAGTTTAATCTCATATTAACAATTATAAAAATACACTAAAGACCAAAAAAATAACTTAAATTTTCCTTTAGGGTAACATAACTAAACACACAAATTCATACTTAAGTATATACTAATGGATAAGACTCCAATGCACTATAGTTACAAGGTGTGTTGAAGATCTACGGTTGATGGACTATCAATATAATTAATGAGATGGTCCACTATATTACTTCTCTCACTTTCCTCCAGCGCTGCTACCCTCCCCTTAGAGGACCCTGTGCTCCATCCCCACCATTGCATCCTCTGATTCCAAATCAATCGCCACAAGCAAAGCCACCCAACCTCTCACACATGGACGTGCATGCATCGAAGGGCATTCATTCTGTAGAAACTTGGCACCGTGACCAGAGCGTCCATTCTCAGTCTCATCCACGGGAGCACCGTGATTAGCGACGGCTACTGTGCGGCAACGACGACCAGCAGGCAACTACAAGATGGATAGGCTTCGAGATGCACGGTGATCAGATCTCAGATCCAAACCGGGCGCGACACTAGTACTTCTTCTCCTTTCCCCTTTCTTCATCGCACAGCAGAGACAAGCCATAATGCGTGTCACTTTCCCTTAACCACACACAAACAAGTGGACAACGACGCCATTAGGAAACAGCCGAGGAGACTATGCAACTAGTGTCGGCAGGTCGGGATCCCAGCAGCAGCTTCTCAGACGTGACCAGTGCATGGAGGTGCAAGCAAGAAATCCCGATCTGAGTGGTGAACCGCGAACACGATCAGTGGCGATGGATTCCTTCTCCAGCATAAGGACGATGGCAGCAACACCATAGGGTTGCAAGCCACCGAAATGGTTGCAGTGACAGCGGGTGGTTGCCATGGGTGACGGTGCCTCTTGAAAAGCGTTGGTGGTGGGTCAACGTCAGCCTTGTTGCCGAAATGCCGATGAGTTGATTGGTCGGAGATGCGTTCCGGCGATGAAAGGTATGGCAGAGAGAGAGAGAGAGACTAGAGGGAAATAGAGTGATCTAGCAATAACGGGTGTATCAATACTCTAACATAATATAAATGATGGATCTTCAAGATATATGGTTCATCTTGTCAAATAATGTGCATTGGAGCTTTCACTGTATACTAATTTAGTCTTTGATAAAAATTTTGGAGAATAAATTAATTTTTCAAAATTTAAAAGTTTCTGAATAATCTCTCATTACTCAAAAAAATAGAGACATTAATTTTTTCATACAAGTTTTTTAATGATATAAATATATATAAAATGACTAATTTATACCCCAAAATTTTTGTCAAACATTAAAATGAGTATTTACTCTTCACATTTTTAGAAGTGATTATTTCAAATTAAACCCTTATAATATTTCATACAAAATCATTGGCTTTCATAGAAGAGAAGAGGGGGGGGGGGGAGGGGAACTACACCAACTAAAATGTTGAAGAACATAATTTAGAGCGGTGATATACACTCGGAGCACTTTATGCGGAATTTGTACAGAGTCTTTTGGATCTAATTGCTGTTCAACAAAAAAGCTGTAAGAAGATTTTACTTATCCAAGATTTTGCTATTTATCCAAAAAAGGAATGGATGGACCACGTCGGGTGAAACAAACCTTACAATAAGAGAGATGTAACCTATGCTCTCATAGTGGACCGGCTAGTTAGCATAGCAATAATTGCGTTGATAGCTAAGCAACAGTTGGCGCATTCGATCCATCACCCAAGAGACTGACTGGCTTGATGTCGCGTGTTTACTACACTGAAGTATTTTAGGAACAACTGACTCATAGACTCATTAATACGACGCATTTCGTAGTCCTTTTTTTTTCAGTTTTTCCCTTTGGATTTTTCGTTTTATGATCACTTATAAACTTTCTTAAATTTAGTTCAAAGAAAAAACGCAACACTAGTTGTATGAAATTAAACATTCACACGCACCCCATATGATGTTAGATGCTTGAAAAATGAAGTTTTTTTAGGGCGGGATATGGAACCTGGCTTCCACTATTGGTGGGTCAGTTTGATGGCCTAGTGGCACTGTGAGAATTCTTAGATACCCTTAAAAATACCGTATCCTTGCACTAATTAATACATATATATCACATCAGTCAAAAATAACCTTCGAAAGATTCTTGCACTAGAGTAACTCGATATTCCTTAACTTTAGGGCTAACTTGGCACCATCTAACGTACACTTTGGGCAGCCAAGTGCATCAGGCACCACCTTATCTAATAGAGATGATGAAATGGTGTATTAATACATCAAACACATATAGATACACTCTAAACATTTTATTCTCTCTTCCTTTAGGCCCTCCGGTTGCAGCCTTGTCCCCTATATATTTCTCCCTTGCCCCGCCCCTGCCTAAGATCGTGAAGTGGCATGAGCAGCAACGATCCCAATCAGCAACAACCCATTTCCACATCTTCATCAAGAGGCAAATAAACCCCCCCCCCCCCCCCCAAAAAAAAAAAGCCAACAACAACAAAAACAAAAATGATAGAAATAGAAAACGAAAAAGTGATATGTTTGATTTTTCTTGTTAAAATAAGGTGAAGGGATGGTGGCGGGGATGGCGACAGAGGTGCAAGCACAGTAGGTAGCATTTAAGAAACCAAAATGGGAGTGAAATTGAAGACCCTTTCTCTGGCAAAGGCCAAAGACATAAGTTGCGTATATTATGTATATGCAATTGATAAATACTGAAGGTTCGGGAATGCAGTTGTTTAGGGCTGGTGGTTGTTGGTGGCGGGGGAGAGAGAAAGAGTGAGACGGGTGAGTTGGGGGAAGAGGAAGTGGCGCTGAAGAGAGAGGATTAAAGACGTTTCTAAAACGTATTATGAGTCATTGACCTCGTCGTAGACTATCAAATCCTTACCACCGGATCATGGGGTGTGTGGTGCACCTTGACTTTGCAAGGTGCGCCATAGAACGCGCTAACTTTAACTGAAACTTTGAAATTTACAGGGCATAAGGCATGGCACACACTATATACAAATTTTTTCATCATAAAATATCACAGTTAATAATTAAAGTTTCAAATATTAATGATAACTCAAATTTAATGTGAAATACATTAAATTTTATCCGCCTTATTAGAGCTGACTCTGTGACTCATGCATATATTGATCGCCTGATCAGGGTAATTAGTATGTGTTTAATTTGGCATTAAAAAAGTTTAGAAAACAGTTTAAATAATGTACATTGAGTTTGAAATTATTTTCATATATTCAATAAAGTTATGTTAAATTATATTTAATAATTTGTAGTTTCAAATTATAACTTAGATATAAGCAAAAAAAGTTGCTTTCCATTAAATCAAACTATAATTTACAAACTATAAATCAAATACAATATTTGCTTCTTCTTTTTTTATCTACCAACATTCGATTGGTTCATTTCATAAAAAAAAAAAAAAAATTGATTGATTTAAGTGGTTCACTTATTCTCTCTAATCAAGGTCTTTGATTTCGAGTTTCATGACTAAAAAAAAGAGAAAAAATAGTTTATCTCTCTTAATTATAAGTTATGTATATTTTAACTCTTAAATTTTAAAAATATACAAATTAACCTCATAAATTTTTTTGAATATGCAAATTAATTATTTTATTATTTTTTCATCAATTATTCACAAAAATATTATACATTCAAGAGAATTTAGGATATAGAGTTGAACATTTAAAAATGTTCAGGTGATCAATTTGCGTATAATCTAAAGTTTAAGGGGATATAATACATGTATTTTGGCTAAAATGTAATTCATGAAAATTTAGAAAGTCAATTTATATATTTTTAAAATATAGGGATTAAAATGTATATGCTCTATAATTTAAAGAAATAAAGTATAATTTTTTCTTAAAAAATTACTATTGAAAGTTTTAATTATATAGTAAGTCAACCTATCTTAAGTCAGGTTAATTAAAGAGCAACAAATTTTTAAATATTGGCAGTTTAGTCAAAATAAAAAAGTTCTCTCTATCTTATAGAGTATAACGTCCATCAAGCAACTGATTTCGACCATTAGACCGTTAGCCTCCGATTAGAAGAGTGGTGATATAATTGTCATTCTCTCTCATTCTTTTACCTCGTCTTCTTATATGGTAAGAGTGATGCTATTTGAATATCAAAATTCAATACCAAATATCACACTTAACTTACCTAAATATATAATTTATTTAACTTATTTTGATACGTGTATATCTTGATATTCATATACACTTACATATAAGTATGAGTTCAAAAACATATTTCTCGTATAGTAAACATAATTGGCAAAATTTTTTGCTAGCATACAACAACTTTTAACAACATATACAGAAATCAATATGAATTTAATTTTAATATATTATCATTGTATAAAATTTTATATAATTATTCAATTATATAATGTCACATTATTAAAAATGTTTAACCTCATATATAATTATAACTATCTCAAAAAACACTCATATGATGATAGATAATTGGTTTACTACACACTATATTAAAATTAATCTCAAACCATATTTATATATTTTTTTCTATGGGCAATATTTAGATACTTGTATGACGCAAATTGGAAGATAATGCACAGTATAAGATTATTTTTTAGGTGCGATTTATATAGATAATCAAATTAATGATGGGAATATATCATAAATGTAATATGTAATTATAATTTATCGATGGACTATTAATCAAGCATGTCCGCGCGACTTGTCACCTATTGATGTCAGTGTCATACTTACCCAAGAATTTTTCACACCATATATAATCTATAATAATGTTATTTGTAATTAGATTAGAACTTATTTTATGCATGTATATTAAGGTATCTTTTAATTATTGGTTGAGAAAAAAAGTAAAATTTACTAATATATCCCCTTAAAAAGAGTTGAGTATAAATAACATTTGGGTATAATCAATGCACTTCCTATTCTTCCCAAGTGCCGTAGAAGATCCTCTAAGTCGATTGTGTCAGCCAATTGCCTCCTATTAACTCTGGACCTCCTCCATTCGTACACCCCAGCCATAGTTGAAACTTTAATTTGTGAGCTACATTATTTGAATGTATGTTTCTAGTGGCATGCGGGAGAGGGACTAAATGGTTGTGTTCTTGAGACATTTATTGAGTAGGTCTAGGAGTATTCCTCATTTGGTACGCAAGTTTAATCAACAACAATATTCTTCAGAGCCAGTTTAACCCTGGCAGGCAAGATAAGTGAAATAATATTCAGGATATCTTTAATTATCTTAATTAGTGATGAATTATGATATGAGATACTTTTAGCTCCGAAATCTGCTACTTTCATATTTCTCTCCGGTTTCCTTGCTTATGCTCAGAGTGCGAAAACTTTGCTTGAAAGCAATTTTCTCGACCTTCCTGTAATTTTGCTATCACCTTCATAGATTGGTTTATTCTGAATATAGTGTGCTTAGTGGCCTCAACAACAAATATTTGATTGATGAGAGCAGCATCAATCCAAATTCTTCCGTTCTGATGATTTGACAGACTAAGCTAAATGATTGATAAGTGCATTTGGAGAGATTATTTTGGCTGGAATGTTGGGAAAATAAGGTTTATCCAAGATGCTCCCACGATTCCCCATATTATCCAATTCTACGACTACATCCGATCTCTAATAATTTTTTGACCTGCTAACACATTTTACTAAGCCTAAGCGAAACGGAGGATGATTTCTGCTTGCAAAAAAGAGGAAGGAAAAAAAATATTTACTCTTAGAATTAGAGAAATATTTAATATTTATGAAAAATTCTTATATTTTTACGGAGGAAGAAACCCTTCCTCTAGGAGTACTATGGAAATGGTGAAAGGTGCTGTAAAAAGTGATGGGATTGATACGAAGAGGAAGAACCAGAAGGAATAAAGAATTTCTCAGCATGTACGTGTAAATAGACCCCACCTCTGCTTGGATACCTTTCCAAAGTTGAAAACATGGAAATCCTTAGAACCCAATCCTCTTTCATTGTTTGGAAGACACAGGTGAAAATGGATGGCCCGTCCATTATTATTCTATTGCCAAAATAATCTTTGCGATTACTCGATGAATGTCTAACTATTCTAGGTAGTAAGAATTAATTTAGAAGAAGCAAGGCATTATGTGAAGTGAATTGATATACTCGAGGTCAGTGATTTTTACCAGTACCGCGTTTCTTTCAAAGAATGCAACTTTATTTGTTATTATTATTATTATTATTATTATTTTGCAGAATTTTGCAAAGGAAAATCCTTTGGATCTATATATTAAGTTATTAACAATAGATGCAAACCAAGAGATTACAACGATTGATGCCATTCTGACATCTAGAGTAACTCTATGCAGGTTTAGAATTCAACTTGTGCTTTCACTAATTGAAATACAAAGAAAAAGGTTGCACATAACTCTTATTCTCAATATATAACGATTAAAGTTCCTCATATAGTTTGCTAAAAACTTCTATTAATCTTTGTAACTAATTATTATTTTTTCTATATAATTCCATGACAAATTCAAATCTTGAGGTAGTCCAAAAATAATAGTTTATGGGAATGAAAACTGCTCATGAGTCAAATTTAGAAAAAAAAATTATGAGAGATAATACAATATCTTAAATGCTACTTCCAACTTAATTATAAGATAAAATAAAATGAATATTTTCTATATAAAGGATGAATAAAAAATGCAATCATGATTAATTGTAATTGGGATATCATGGTTTAGATTATAAGTAATTTGTTAGATCAAATAGTTATCATTAGGTCAAAAATTATAGTTAATATCAAAGGTATAATTTTATTTATTTAAAATTTTTATAATCATATATAGCATAAGGAGTTTAATTTATTTATTATAGACATCATCATCATGTATATGTTACGTCTATCAAATCGTAAAGATATTATTCTCCACAAAATTAATTATTTCAATAATTAGTTTTGTTAAATCATTTACATTAATTTATAGTATAATGAGTATATAATGTCTGTTTTATGGATAAATTAAGAATGAAAACCCTCAAATAGTTAAAACTAACCGTGGATGTAATAAGTATACGCATATTTAAAGAAGGTGAGGGGATTACCAACCAATTAATTGGCGGTGCCTTGAGTGGATTTCCCTATATCTTTACTGCATTACAATATTGTATGAACTCCAATTGCTGTAGTCTTTTAATTTAAAAACCTTCCATTTCGAACTTATCAATTAATTTATGATGATAATTGGCCGTACTGATCAGTTGCCTGTTCTTTTCTTAGCTGTATTATTTTTCTTGGTATCTCACAACTCTCTAGACCGTTCAATTATATCATAGAAATATTATTTAAACAAAAAATTATACATCAAATTAATTTGATAGAAAAGAATGCACACAAAGTTTTTGTTTTTTTCCCCCTGTCAATACGCACCGCATATCATTTAGAGTTTTGTGTCTATCTTTTTATAATATTTATGAGATTTTATTTTTTATATCTAAGTACCATTTTTCATCATACGCAAGAAGAGTCTTGTTATTTGTTATAAAATACAATAATATAAGATCTACTTATAACATTTTATGTTAATAAAATATATTTGTTCACCATGAGTATCCATTTAATATTCCCATTTAATAAAAAGACTTTTAGTGCATCCACTAAGAGCCAACCAATACCGCAACGCCTGGTCAAAGGCAAATCTAGGAACCTTTTCCAAAACATTGTCCAAGTTCAAATCAAACAAAAGGCATCCCCACGCACCCACTGTTGGAATTCACTCCCCTCATCTCTGCTAGCAGATGATGATGATCGCCGCGTCCATGCATATCCAAAAGGACTGGACCCCCGATGCCAATGCCATGCACAGTAACACGTACACACCTGATGTGTCCACCACGCAGCCCAAAACCACCGCAAATCTCGTACACTCGCAACCCACCAGGCCCACACCTCAGCCTAGTTCTTTGTTCCAACTTCCAACCCAAAATTCCGTACTGTGATGCTCTCTGCTCTCCCTCAGCCACCTCGCATTTGTCCACTTTAACACTCGTCAACCTGCATGCCACCCCGTAGCCCAAGTGTACGTCCACCTTAGCAAACACCCTCTCCCTCCTACAACTATAAATACCCCTCATCTCCCTCCATGCTTTTCATCATCCATCGAGAGAGTGAAATAACATTCTATCAGCGATGGCTACTACAATGAGAGCGAGGTTTCCAGTTCTGCTGTTGCTGGGAATCGTTTTCCTGGCTTCAGTTTCAGTGACCTTCGGCGCATTAGCGTACTGGGAAACGGAGAACCCCTGCCCCGGAAAGTGCATGCAGAGCTGCGCCAATGAGAACGAAGAGTACAGGCAAAAGGCATGCGACGCTCGTTGCAAGCTGATCCAGGGAGGAGGCGGCGGCCGGTGCAGGCAGCAAGGAGAGGAACAGAGAGAGCAACGGCCTGGACAAGGTCGTCAACGACAGTGGGGTGAGGAACAAGAAGAGGAGGAGCAACCCTGGCGTTTCCCAGGGGAGCGACCGCGTGGCCAGCAGCCGCAGCAGGAGCGCGGACGCGAACGACCTCGTTGGGAGCAGGAGGGACAACGTGGAACGCGTGGTAAGGGGCAGGGTCGAGGACAGTGGGGTCAGGAGGAAGAGGAAGATGAAGAAGAAGAAGAAGAAGATGAGCGTCAACCATGGGAACAGCGACGTGAAGAGCAAGAACGGCGTCGTGGGGAGCAGCAGAGGGAGGAAAGACCCTGGAGAATTAGGGGAAGAGAACTAGAGGAGGAAGAAGAAGAAGAAGAAGAAGAAGAAGAGTGGAGAGGACCAGGTCGTCGCCAGGATCCCGAAGAGAGGGAGAGAGTGAGGGAGAGAGAGAGGGAGGAGCGAAGGAGGAGGGAGCGGGAGAGGGAGCAGAGCCAGGAGCGGCAGAGGGAAGAGACTCGCCGACGCCGCGAGAAGGAGGAGCAGCAGCAAGAGAGAGAACAAGGCCAAGGCTCTCAGTCACCGCCACGGGCATCACGGAACAACCCTTTTTACTTTCCCTCGAGGAGGTTCAGGACTCGCTACGGGAACCAACACGGTAGGATCCGTCTCCTGCAGAGGTTTGATCAGAGGTCCAGGCAGTTTCAGAATCTCCAAAACTATCGTCTTGTGGAGATTGAGGCCAGACCCAACGCCCTCGTTCTCCCCAAACACACTGATGCTGACAACATCGTCGTCGTCCAGCAAGGCACCTAATTATAATTCATTCCTAGTTTTAATAATTAATAGTTAATGAATTAATTAATATGGTGATTAATTATTGGGATTGACTGCAGGGCAAGCCACAGTCACCCTAGTGAACCCCAATGACAGACAAACCTACAATCTTGAGAGCGGCGATGCACTAAGAATCCCATCCGGGACCATTTCTTATATCCTTAACCGACACGACAACCAGAATCTCAGAGTAGCTAAACTCTCCATGCCCGTTAACAGACCTGGCCAATTCGAGGCAGTGCTCTTTCTCTCATATCATCATATGTCTTTATCTAATCAGATTAGTGACTGATCTCTCAATAACTTGTGTCCAGCTGTGACTATTAAATAATTAATGTCTTCCGTTGTGTATAGGATTTCTTCCCAGCTAGCAGCCAAGACCAACAATCCTACTTCCGTGGCTTCAGCAGGAACACTTTAGAGGCCGCCTTCAATGTAAGCAACCGACACATTCTAATTTACATCAATCATGTTAAAATCTTCATTGATGGCTCTATAGATATAATAGTAACTATATACGTGCTTGTTATGGTTATTATATAGGCCCGATTCGAGGAGATACAGAGGATTCTGCTAGAAGAGAACCAAGGGCAGGAGGAGCAGCCGCAGAGGCAACCGCGGAGATATCGGAGTCAGGAGGAGGGAGTGATAGTCAGAGTGTCAAGGGAGCAGATCCAGGAACTGACTAGACATGCAAAATCTAGCCCAAGAAGAGGCACAGCCTCCGAATCCGGCCCATTCAACTTGAGAAACCGCAACCCCATATATTCCAACAGGTTTGGCAGGCACTTTGAGGTCACCCCAGACAGGAATCCCCAGCTTCAGGACTTGGACATCTTCCTCAGTTGTGTAGAGATCAACGAAGTAAGCAAGCATTCTATTCACTTATTACTTCTTATAGAAAAGAATATAACCTAATTTAGACTTGATGAAATACTGATTATTGTTATTATTATTATTAATTATTATTTGGTTGAAAAATTTAGGGAGCTCTGATGCTGCCACACTACAATTCAAAGGCCATAGTGGTGTTGGTGGTTAATCAAGGAAGAGGAAGCATTGAATTGGTGGGTATAAGAGACAAGCAGCGGCAGGAAGAGGAAGAAGAAGAGGAGGAAGAAGACGGAAATCGACAGGTGCGTAGGTACACAGCTACGCTGTCTGAAGGCGATATTGCGGTTATACCAGCAGCTCATCCAGTAGCCATCAAAGCTTCCTCGAATCTGCATTTGCTTGGGTTTGGTATCAATGCTGAGAACAACCAGAGGTTCTTCCTTGCAGGTATGAATATATATAACAACTCCATTGAATTGAATATACTATTTCTTCGCTCTAATCATGACATGTTCAACATGACTTCTGCCTGATGAAATGGAAAAAGTTAATTGGGTTAACTCTTTGGTGGTTGAAAATTTGAAGGTGAGAGCGACAATGTGATAAACCAAATACACAGACAAGTGAAGGAGCTTGCATTCCCTGGGTCTGGTCAAGAAGTTGAGAGGCTGATCAGAAACCAGACGCAATCCCACTTTGTGAGTGCTCAGCCTCGGCAAAGGGATGAGGGAAGGCAGGGAAGAAGGGGTCCACTCTCTTCAATTTTGAGCGCATTTTACTGAGAAAACTATGTAACTAACTACTATGTATAAGCTCATAACGAGCAGCTAGGAAAGAATCAGGCTCTTGTATCCAAAACTTGGGCTCCGCCCTTTCTACTTATGAATAAATAAAAGAATAAAAGTTTTGTGCGTCCAACAACATATGTGCTTTTTGTTTTGTTTTGGGCACAATCTGTTTAGCCATTTCAATAAGGTTATAGCAGATATATACTAGGGTAGTTTACTCGTAAATTTTTTGAAGTAATCTGAATCATTAGATTGAATTGAAATGAAGAAAGACAATTAAATCTTATCGGATATCCTTTTGGATGAAAAATGTTCAATGACCTTGAAAAGAAATGAGCTCCGTTCAACTTATGTAGTAAGATCAGACCATTTATGGTACTCAGTGAATATTCTCGTTGAATGAAAATCTCTTCGGAAGGCTAATCTGCAGAAACGACAGAGGACCAATGGTTGTTTTGCCAAAATATATAGTGACAACGTATCTTAATTTTTTTATCTGATATTTTTCAATTTTTTTCTTTTGGGTGGATTAATTAAATTCTTTGCAGTTTGCAGGAAGAATATGATAGGAAACACGACGTGCAAAGATCAATCTATCTTTCATTCTCAAAAGTGTTATTGTTCATTTTTTGAAGATATATTCACGCGGGAAAGTTGCCAACCCTAAATATAGTACTGACCCAGTTAAGGAAGCAAACGTTCTCGATTTGCGACACGCGTACCTTTTATTTTATTTTTTTGTTTTCATCGCGTGCTGTTTGAATGGCCAAACATCAGGGATGTCAAAATTTCGGGTATTGCCCATTCGGGGCCGAGTTCAAGGAATTTTCCCCTAGAGGGATTGGGATGGGGTAAAAATTTTCCTGCAGTAAATTTGGAAATGGAGACGAGGATCAGGCTTTCCATTCCATAGAGATCCCGCAAATATGAAAATACTAAACTGCCCTTTTATATATATATACACACACGAATGTGTGTGTATTTTTTTAACATTTTACTCTATTTGATTTTTTTTCAAAATTAAAATAATCCCTTGCTTTTTGTCCACCATCCAGTTCCCACTTTCCTCTCTCATTTTTGTAGACAGCTACACACATCCCCTTCCTTTCTCCCCCTCTTCTCCCACTCCTTCCATCCCCACTATCCCTCTCCCTCTCACTCTCTACCCTTTCTTCCTCCATCTCAAACCTCACACTGCCACCAGCTGCTTTCTCAAGAGGCTGACAGCTCCGGTGATAGCGACACTGTTGTTTAGTTCGCTTCTGGTGAACCTGATTCAAATAGCCACCATCTATACGATTTATGCTTCTCCTTTCTTAGGCATAATTTTTGTGTTGTATTGTGTTCCTTTTATTTATTTTTTTTCTATCTCCACAAATCTATTGTTTTTATTTTTAGATTTGTGAATGTCCTCCCTTGACACTTTTGTGCTTCTTCCTTTTTTTTTTTTTTGGTTAGTCTTGCATTTCTAGTTTCTTTTGAGTTGTGATGTTTATTCAAATTTTTGAGTTTTGGTTGCTGCTGTTGCATGATCATCTGCTATTGTTGCTATTGTTAGAAGGGAAAAAAAAAAATTATTGTGGGGATCCCACAAGGACAAACGAGAAAAGCAGGAAACGAGGATGGGAGGAAAAAAACCCCATTGCAGGGATTGGGAGCAGGGACAAGGAGGATTTGGGATAGCAGGGATGGAAAGCGGAGAGGCACTTCCCGCCCCACCCGTGCGGGTGACATTCCTATCAAAAATATGAAAAAGAGAACGATAATCTATCATAGCAGCTAGAGGGAACCAATGTACTTAAATGATTTCAGTTCTAGCGATGAAGTTTGGAGTGAGGATTAGAAAATGCAAGATTCAAAAGTAAGAGAAGAGAAGGAGAAGGTTCACATCAAGCAATAAGTCAATGTTGAGTATATATAATGTGGCGGCATTGACTCATCCTGCAAAATTGGTGAGATGGTTGAGATGGTGGGAAGGTAATCACTACATTTTCTTTTCTCCTTGCATTGAATTTAGGTGGGCTGATAAAATCAACTAATTTTTTGAATTTTAAAGTGATTTAGAAATAAATATAAGATTTTAAAATTAAATTAATAAAGGTTATAAATTTATTAATTATTAAATTTAATTTATATATATTACCAGCATAAAAAAATTTATATAAATATCTAATTATATATTATTATATTAATAATAATATTTGATTCAACTATTCATTATCCTAAAAATTTTATAAATATAAGTATTTAATTAAATGATATATAAAACTCTTTTATATTATTAACGTATACAAATTAATCTCTTAATTATTTCAGCGTATCAACCGTTAATCTTTAGCATTGCATAAGTCATTAAAGAGAAACCATTCTCTTATCAGAATTGTTATATAGTGCGAAATTCATCCAAACGAATTCACGAATTGATAGGATTGGTGGGAATGAACGGATTTAACGGAAATGAAGTTCTACTTGTGGTAGAAAACATGCCAACTGTTTTTTTTTTTTTTTTTTGATAGTTCACAAAAGCTACAACCCACCACAGCACAGCGGTGAGGGGCACAAAGCAACAGAAAACAGAACAGAAAATGTTCTAGCAGAAAAGAAAACAACATAACAGTGATCCAAGATACAAAAAACCGAACCCCACACCGATCAGCAACACATGAAATGCCAACCCCTGAATATGGCAAAGACAGCATAGCTACCTGATATGGATCAGACTGCACAACTGTGAGGTATGAAACCAGAACACCTGAAACAAAAGAGCAGCAGCAGCAGAACAAGTAAACGGGTATCACCAACACGAATCATACCTCAACAAGACTCCCCAGCTGGTGTACCACGGAATTGAAGACAATTGCCAACAACTGCAATGAGTGTTTTGTAAACAATTTTCGTACTAACATTTTTGTACTATTAATTTTTTTTTCTCTTATATAAAAACTTCATATAATTTGATTATATGTAAATTTTCAATATATAAAAAAAAAAGGGTTCAGAACTATGCGCATTGAAGCCATATATTCATTTAGAAAGAAGAAATGGCTTTGTTTTTTTTACATCATTATTTGCACCTTCTTAAATATTAATAAGTCGGATGAAAAATAAAATAAAAAATTTAAAACGGGAAAAGAATGATTTTTGTTTTTTTAACATGTAAGTCATATGGTATCCTATATTAATAACGTCTAATAAAGGTGTTCGACAGCACCTTTTTAACAAAATTGTTGTAAAATACTTTACAAATTAATTTCCCTATTTTATTTTTGCAGTGATATTGACGGGGAATAGTTGTGAGCTAGCTGTGATCGGAGGTGGTTCAAGAATGCATAGAAACGTGTCGTCCCTGTCACCGGAGCATAGGCGAAGTCCACGCCGGTGGAGGAATTCCATTTGATGGAAGGTGCTCCCTGCAACCCACTTGGACCACCATAGTGCCCCAGACCACATGGCCACCTACGCCTACTATCGCCACTAACCACGCTCGAACGCGCAACGCAACTCTTTAAATTAATGAATGTTTAACACCTAGCTACACGATATATGCATGGTTGTTTCATTACTTTGCACCAATGAAGACTACTAAAAAGCATTGAACAAATAAAATTCGTAGTATTACCGCTTCATGGTAATGACTAATGAGTGACAGGTATGGTCTATACGGTGCGTTTTGCCGATTATAAGAATATTTTAAGTTATTTCTGATACAGATGATTAAGGGGAAAGCAAAGGCACTTATTTTGATTTCTGAAAAATGAACAAATACATGAATAACATGTTCTTCATGTACATGAAGAACAACTATATATATATATATATATATATATATATATATATATATATATATATATATATTTCTCAAAGTATATATACTTGTTTCCAATTTTTGAAACCTCAACTAATTTGTCAGTGATTTGGCAAAATCCGGTAGTTAATGTTTGCTTGGAGCCTCAGGATTGCTTTCGGTATAGCGATGGTAGTCCTCCTCAGATGGGACAGGGAATCGGCCAGGACGCTTTCCCTGAACGAGGCTGTCCACTGTATAGAAAAACATTTCAAGGTTAGACAAAGTTCGGTCAGCATATTTATTTATGAGATTACAATTTAATTAATATATATTGACATTTAATATAAGATTATTTTATCATTTAACAGCGTTGACATCTCATGAACTGTTAAAAAGTATTCAACAATATATCAATATATAATCAATTATTAATGTTTTTGTTGTTGCTGTTTTTGTTTAAAATTAATCATGCCAAATTAAAACAATCACAGCTGAAGTATAGGTTTGAAAAGTATCTTGCTGCCTGTATATTACTCTACAATAGTAAATTTAA
Organism: Pterocarpus santalinus; assembly: GCA_031439595.1. Lineage (NCBI taxonomy): Eukaryota > Viridiplantae > Streptophyta > Magnoliopsida > Fabales > Fabaceae > Pterocarpus > Pterocarpus santalinus. The sequence continues at coordinate 56,186,394 of CM062526.1, forward strand.
ACAACGCTTTTTCTTCTTGAGGCGATTAACCTTTAACAAATAAGTAATTTGCAAATACTAAAATATTATATATGAAAAATAGAAAATAAATAATAATACTCTGTTTGCATGACGTATGAACATGAGCATGATTCACCTCGATACTTTTCTACAGTCGAAATCCGCGTTTAACTTTTAGGGACGTACAAGATTTTTGGGGATGTTATTTTTGGAAAGAGTTTTTTTTTTAAGTATGTATTTTTTAGAGTATTTGATAAATTGATTGAATTTTTAAGAATATTTTGCATATTTTTAAAAATACTTTTGATAGAGGGCGGTGGTTGAGGATAGCCGGTGATAGGTGGCGGTGGATGATAGTAAGGGCAATTTGATTTTTTTTATAAAGAAAAATATTCATATCCTATTAGAGTGTTGTAATTCCATATATGAGATGAGAATATTTTGATGAAAATTTTAATTTAAAATCAATCATAAAAATATAATATTCTAGAAAAATATTTTTATAAATATTCTACCAAAAAAATATTTTCACATTCCCAAAAATATGAATTTCCGAAAATATGAAAATATTGTCATGCAGTCTAGGACTAAGTGCATATTTGAATGAGTTTATTTTAAATTTAAAATAGTTTAAAATAAAAAAATTATGGATTTTTAAAAAAATAATTATATCTCAGAATTAATTTATTATAAACATACTTCAGATATAAAGGTACAATTTAGCAATTGTTTAATGTCTGATTAAAAAGATCTAAATCTTAGTTTTCAAAAACTTATTTCTTGTAATATTTGGCTAAACAATATGTTGGAGTTCGCCAAATAGATAATTTCAGATTCAAGTTTAGAAGTCTATCCAAACAATTGATTTAAACTAAAATTTGTATTGTATCCTTTGTCTCCGACCTTTTTTTTTTTTGTTAAAAAAAAAACTCTAACTTTACTTTCATTTCTTTATTCTTTTATCTATTGCTTAATTGTCTCTTTTCTAAATTGTATTTTTCTATAAAATCATACATAAACACATGTGTGACTAGTTTACAATAAAATTCTCTTATTTATATATGTCATTCTAAATTATTAATTTCTTTTGACAAAAATAATTTGCGCATGATCTTTGCCTTGGACCTAATAATGGGTTAGAGTCGGGTCTAGATCCAAACTTTGTAATCGTTAGAACTTGGCCAAATTCTAGTACAATATGACCCATCAACTACTATTATTGATTATTGGGGACTATGAATGCGACCATTTTTATTCAACCAAGAAAATAAAAGGAAAGAAAAGAACGTGACTATTTATTTTGGATTGTTCGGTTCGGTTCGAAGAAAATGGACAATTTCTTCTTCCCCTACCAAACGAAACAAAAATAACATGATAAATTATTGATAAAAATTGCGATTCTTTGTATAACAAATGATGATAATTATATACAAGAACATAGCTATTTAGTTATACACGATCATTTTTTCCAAGTTTATTTTTTGAGTTTAAAAATAGTATTTATAAGGTTTTCGATATATATATATATATATATATATATATATATATATATATATATATATAAGAGACATAATTAATGAGAGACGAAAGTCATAATCATTAAATTAAATCATATATGTATGTAAAGTGAAATATACTGTGTAACTTTTGAAAGTATGCATGCAAAGCAAGTTAACTTACTCCCTATTGGGTTTTCGCAGCGGCCACCACACCACCACCTGCAGAATTTAGCAGGCCAGACGCAAGCATTGTAACAATAATTGTAGCACTCTTGCTGGCGAGCCTTGAGATCATCATCTGCATTAGCGGCTACTACAAGGCACACCACCAACAACGCAACAAGGTATTTGTTTCCCATTTCGCTTCTCCTCTTTTTGTTTTCTTTTGTTGTCGGTGGCTTGGCTCTGCCCTTCGCTTTTCGTCTTTGAAGAATGATCTGATGTGTATATATATAGTTGTTGCAAGTGCTTCATGAGCCACAAAATAACGTTAAGGCTTTTCTTTTCTTTTTTTGGGCTAAAATTTGGGATTGTTGTTACAAGGTGCACTAATTTTAACAAAAAAGAAAAAAAAGAAAAAAAAAGGAAAGGACAATAAAATCACATAAAAAGGAGTTTTGCTGCTCCACCTTCCGTTTGTCGTGGATTTGAGCTGTAACGAAAGGCGGCACATGTCAACGTGAGAGAATATCTATGATGTAAACTTAATTTGGTCAACAAAAACAAAATGGAAACTCATCTTTTCTTAGCAATATATGACACAGTCCGCCATTTTGTGGAACTTTAATGGGGTATTATTATTATTATTATTGTTATTATTATTTTTAATAAATATTTATTTTAGTTCCTGAAGTTATATGCGTACTTCATTTTAATCCACAAAATTAAGAAATTAATAATTTAATATTTAAAATTACAAAAAATAATCCAAATGAATTCTTTTAGTGATTTAAGTTTGTTCCTATGAATTTTTTCTTAGGAATTAATTTCAATCAATTTTTATAATTTCAAGAACTAAATTTTTAATTTTTTAATTTTAAAGACTAAAGTGAAATAAGTATACAATTATATATATATATATATATATATATATATATATATATATATATATATATATATATATATATATATAAACTTGTTTTTATCTTACCATAAAATATCTTTTATCTCTGTCTAGTGTCAATAGATTATTAGATCCTTAAGAATATGAATTTTTCTTTGTGCCTAGTTAATTAAGTTCATATACAAAATTCAACAAATTAAGAGTAAGACTCATTTTCGTGTTCGAAATATAGAGTTGGGTATTAGGACTAGTCCAGTCTGCAATGACTAATCTCACAGCGGACTAAAGATAAACAGATTGGATTGAGCTAGCCCACAATCTCGATGGACTAGCAGAATGTTGGCCTGTGTCCGCACTGCAAAAACCATGGGTTTGTGGTTTGGTCCACATTGCATAACTTCATTTTTTTTTTCCGCTTCAAAACTGAAAAAAGACAAATCAAGCACCAAAACAGATCTACAAGAACAAGATAATCACTCTTAAATTTTGAAAAGACATAACAAATTTAATTATTTACAGTAAAAACGTACCAAATCGGAGTATAAAATAAAAATATTCACAAAAGGAAACAAAAAGACTCTCGACTGTTCAGTGCTGATCAGTTACTGTTCTTTCGTTAGCCGTAATATTATTTTTCTCGGTACCACGACTCTCTTGACCGTTCAATTATATTATATTGCACAAAAGCCAACCAACGCCTGATCAAAAGCAAATCGAAAAACCTTTTCCCAAAGATTGTCCAAGTTCAACAAATTCAAAGAAAATGCTGCCACCCGACTTTAGTTTTCTCTTGTTGTCTCTGCTAGCAGATGAAGATCGCCGCGTCCATGTGCATCCAAAAGCACCGGACCCCAAACGCCATGCACAGTAACACCTATATACCTGACGTGTCGACCATGTAGCGCAACTTAAAAGCTTGGATTTAGTAAGTAGCAAAAATAAAATAAAATTTTATAAGTGTGTTTCATTTATCTATAAAATTTTACTTTTTATTTTTATTCTCATTTATAAAATTTTACTCTTCTATCAAATATATTCTAAAGATGTGTTTAGTTAAGAATAAAAATAAAGAATAAATTTTTATGAATCTTAGTAAATTTTCATGAATCTAATGAGATCCATGAAAACTTAATTTCTATTTTTATCCTAATCAAATATACCTTAATTCTTAAACGTTACTTTAAATCTTAAACCTAAAAATTAGCACAGTCTTAATTCATTGACTCAATAGAGAGAAAAGTTTAAGTATTTTAGGATGTATTTAATATAAAATAAAATTAGAATAGATACAAAAAATTATTTTATGAAATTTTACGCTCCATTTTTATTTTATACCAAATACGCCTAAAAATAAGGAAAAAAATAAACTTATTTTATTTAAAATAATATTTTGTTGAATAACGGGGCAAAGAGTTACGAAATACTATATTAAACTACACGAATAATAAGGCATGATTTATGTAAAAAGAATGTTTTCTTTTTTATTTTTAATTTAATAGTTTTCATCCGAACAACCAATTAATGAAACCCACTTTTTCGTACTGTTTTTTGTTAAAAAAAATACCTTCCAAATAACATTTTTTTATTTAACATTTATAAGAGTTTTCATTATCTACATTTAAAAAAAAAAAAAGAGTTAACATTATTACTCGAAAACACCTGAGAATATTTCATCACTTCAACCCACACGAGGCTCACAACTTGTCTAGTTTCTTTGTCCCATCCTATGCGCTGCGCATGGCACCAACCCAAAAATCCGTACCATGATATACGCTTTCTGCTCTGCCTCTGCCCCTGGCATGCATGCCGCCTCACATTTGTCCATTTCAACACTCGTCAACCTGCTTGCCACCCCATGGCCAAGTGTACATCCTTGATAGCAGCACCCACTCCCTTCTACAAACTACAAATAGTTAAATAGATACCGTTGATCTCCCTCCTTCCTTTCATCGTCCACCGAGAGAAAGTGCAATATTCCAGTGATGGCAACAACAATGAAAGCGAGGCTTCCACTGTTGCTGTTGCTGGTAATCCTATTCCTGGTTTCGGTTTCAGTGACATTTGGTGCCTTAGAAGAAAAGAACCCCTCCCGCGCGAGGGAGAGAGAACAAGGGCAAGGCTCACTGTCGCAGACATCATGCAGCAACCCTTTCTACTTTCCCTCGAGGAGGTTCCAGACTCGCTACAGGAACGAACACGGTAGGATTCGTGTCCTTCCGAGGTTCGACCGTAGATCCAAGCAACTTCAGAATCTCCAAAACTACCGTGATGTGGAGTAAGATTCCAGACCCAATACCCTCTTAAAGCCTCACCACTCTGATGCTGACTACATCATCGTCGTCCAGCAAGGTAATTCATTCAATATTTTCATTCCCAGTTTTAATGATAGCTAATTGTTAATTAATTAATTAGTTAATGGTGATTAATTATTGGGATAAAAATTGATTGCAGGGAACGCCACAATCACCGTAGCGGACCCCAACAACAGAGTCTGCTACGACCTTGAGCGTGGCCATGCCCTAAGAATTCGAGCTGGGGCCACTTCTTATATCGTTAACCAAGACGACAACGAGAATCTCAGAGTAGTTAAGCTCGCTATACCCGTTAACAAACCTGGCCAATTTGAGGTAATTTTATTTTTCTCATATCATATATATGTTTTTATTGTTTAATCAGATTAATAATCATTAGTCTCCCAATATTTTGTTTCCAGCCGTGACAATCAAATAATTAATGTTTTCCGTTGTGTATAGGATTTCTTCCCAGCTAGCAGCCAAGACCAACCATCCTACTTCCGTGGCTTCAGCAGGAATACTTTAGAGGCCTCCTTCAATGTAAGCAACCAACACCTTCGAATTTACATTATGTAAAATTCTTCAATGATGGCTCAGTAAATATAATAACAACTATATATGTGCTTGTTATGGTTATTTTATAGGCCCGATTCGAGGAGATACAGAGGATTCTATTAGAAGAGAATCAAGAGGAGGAGGAGCAACGGCAGCAGCAGCCGCGGAGACATCAGAGCCAGGAAGAGGGAGTGATAGTCAAAGTATCAAAGGAACAGGTCCAGGAACTAACCAGACATGCCAAATCTTGCTCAAGAAAAGGCACATCCTCCGAAACTGGTCCATTCAATTTGAGAAGCCGCAACCCTATCTATTCCAACAAGTTTGGCAGGTTCTTTGAGGTCACACCAGACAGGAGTCCCCAGCTGCAGGACTTGGACATCTTCCTCAGTTGTGTAGAGATGAAAGAAGTAAGGAGGAAACATTAATCTATTCACTTACTTCCTCTTGAATATAACCTAATTGAGACATGATGAAATTAAATACTGAATATTATTATTATTATTATTATTTTTGGTTAAAAAATTTAGGGATCTTTGATGCTGCCACACTTCAATTCAAAGGCCATAGTGGTGTTGGTGATTAATCAAGGAAGAGGAAACCTTGAACTGGTGGGTTTAAGAGAGCAGCGGCAACGGGAGCAGGAAGAGGAAGAGGAAGAAGAGGAAGAAGAAGAAGAAGGAGGAGGAGGAAATAGACAAGTGCGTAGGTACACAGCTAGATTGTCTCAAGGCGATGTTGTGGTCATACCAGCAGCTCATCCAGTAGCCATCAAAGCTTCCTCCGATCTGCATTTTCTTGGGTTTGGTATCAATGCTGAGAACAACCGGAGGAACTTCCTTGCAGGTATAAATTTATATGTATAATAATAACTCAATCAAAATGAATACACTATTATTGCTTTGCTTTGTGACATTGGTGGTTGAATTTGAAGGTGAGAAGGACAATGCGATAAGCCAAATACACAGAGAAGTGAAGGAGCTTGCGTTCCCTGGGTCTGGCCAAGAAGTTGAGAGGCTGATCAAAAACCAGAGGGAGTCGCACTTTGTGAGTGCTTAGCCTCGGCAAAGGGAGGAAGAAGGGAAACGAAGGAGGGATCCACTCTCTTCAATTTTGGAAGCTTTTGACTGAGCAAAACTATGTAACTAACTGCTACATGTATCATGTGTTAAGGAGCCACGAAAGAATCAGGCTCTTGTTTCTAAAACTTGAACACCGCCTTTCTACTTACGAATAATAATAAAGCATAAAATTTTTGTGCCTCCTTCAACATATCTGTTTTGTGCTTATACGCAATTTTCTTTTTCCACAATCTACTCGCCCAATTTAATACGGCTATAGTAGATATATATTACAATAGTTCACTCGTAAAATTCTGAAGTAAATATTATTATATTATCTGAATTATCGCATTGAATTGAAGTAAAATATGAACTCGGTTCCTGTTATTTTATTAGATCTACCATTTATGGTTTTTTTTTTTTTTTTTAATGTGAACCATTTATGTTTCTTTGAGCGTGGGATATTCTCACTGAATATAAGTTCTTTCGGAAGTCTACTATGCAGGACAGAGGACCAAAACAATGGATGTTTTCCTAACTATTTCAATCCCTGGAGAGAAAATATTGTTTGACCCGTGTTTCATTGCTTGAGCGATCAGTGCACTTCCAGTTCATTACATCACACACCCATCAAAAATTAAAAAAAAAAATAAATTCATATACAATTGTCACGTCTCAATGACTAGTCTAAATTTACTGTTTAAGATGGGAAGAAGGAAGAATAGAATCTCAAATTACTAAATTAGAGAGTTGTGAGTCCTTAAAAGACTTGTGACATCCTTTATTTTTGAAATATTAAAATTCATTTAAATTAGTATTAATTTGAAATGAATTTCCTTTAATTTTTGAAATATTAAAATTTATTTTAAATTAGTATTAATTTGAAATAAATTTTAATTTTTTAACGATCAAATTGATATTAAGATATTTTATTTTTTTAAAAAATGAATAAATACATGAAGAGAGTGAAAATTCCTTTCTTCCAGATATTCTTTTTTTTTAAAGAATAAATACATGATTAATATAAAGAAATAGTATATATTTTTCTTAAGTATATATACGTGTTTCCGTTATCAGAAAGCTTTAGCAGAGGTTTAGCAAAAGCAGTAGTTAATGTTTGCTTGAACTCGGAGCTTTGTTTTTGGTAGTTTGTAGTCCTCTTTAGTTGGGACAGGTACAGATTAATCTTGCCGTTGCAATTGTCTATTGCACCATCCATTGCATAGATATAAATATTTAAAAGTCAGATAAAGGTCGGAAAGTAATTGTTGCTTAAAAGTTATACATAGATACACAGGTCACAAATTAAATGCAACATAATTATTTTTATTATAATTTTATTAATATACATTGTTAATATAAAAATATGTATTGACATATGATATTATGTTATTGTATTATTTGTTGAGGTTAACTTCTCATGAGTTAATAAAATTATCAATACAACATAACAATTTTTTTCACAAACAATGTCTATCTAATATATAATTTCATAATCAAGTCTAAAAGGCTATCCAAACAATTAACTTAAATTATATTTTGTATTGTATCCTTTGTTTCCAATTTTCCTTTTTTAGTAAATCTCTAACTTCTATTTTAATTTCTCAGTTACTTTGTTTATTTTTTAACTGTCTATTTTCTAAACTATTTTTTTTCTGTAAAATCATACATAAAAATGTGACTAGTTCTAATTTTGGTTGGGGGGGGGGGTCCAAGAATCAGGAGGCTTTGGGTCTGTGGTTCCTCAAGGCTATTAACTTGTTGGGCCGGGCACACTAAGTTGATATTTAAAATGGGAGATATGACAGACTTTGGTTGGATTCTCGGCCCAATTCCTTTTCTTGGGAAGTTACAAACACAGGGGGTGAGGGCAAAACTTTGTTGCCTGGGTCTTCTTCTATTCTCTTCTTGTTGCTCAAGACATCGACTATCTCAAATCAAACCCATCTGGTTGTAGCGTGAGCAGTGACTGAGAGAGTGCCTTTTTATTTCGCTTTGAGAGGGGAAAGAAGAGAAGAGAACGAGAAGGAGAAAGAGATCGTTAACTGAAGAAGAAGAAGATGGAGTGCGTATTCGGATTGGTGGGGAACGGTTTCGCGATCGTGGTGGCCGACACGTCGGCGGTCCACAGCATCCTCGTACATAAGTCCAACGAGGACAAGATCATGGTCCTCGACTCCCACAAACTCATCGCCGCCAGCGGTGAGCCTGGTGACAGGTCCCTCCTTCCTTCTTTCCTTCTTCTCCCCGCCCCCCCCTCTCTCTCCTTCCTTCTAGATCCTTCGATCTTTACTCCGCTACTGTCTCATTGCAGGGTTCAGTTCACGGAGTACATACAGAAGAACGTGGCTCTGTACCAGTTCCATAACGGGATCCCTTTGACCACCGCCGCTGCTGCCAATTTCACCCGCGGCGAGCTCGCCACTGCTCTTCGCAAGGTACCCTCCTCTTTATTATCCCCTTTCCCAATTTTTGACCTAATTCTTTTTTTTTTTTTGGGTGATATATATATATATATATATATATATATATATATATATATATATATATATATATATATATATATCCTCTACTTCGAGTTTAGTTGCTATCGTTCTTGAATCTCTCGGAAAAGCCGCTTCTTATATATATATATATATATATATATATTTGGTAGTGGAATCTTCTCCTTCAACATCTATGAATCGATTTGAGTATGTAGATTAGGACGCACTGAATGAAGAAAGTATTAGATATCAAAATACTGCTCAACAGAATGTAGTTTTTGATTTTTGCCAACACACCTCATGTACTCATTCACACACCTCACTCCCACAGCTTATCTGGGACCCTTTTGCACTATCTTGATAATGTAGTTGTAGGAAGATTGCTTCACATGAGGAATAGCTGCACTCAGTGTATGCTCTCACTACTTGGTATATATAACCATATTATCTGAATGAAAAACTAGAGAGCTTCTTTTACTGTTCATTGAATAATTTCAAGATGGTATCAGAGTTTCCGTGGTACCCACCATGGGGAGCTTCATTCTGCTGTGCACTGAGTTCATGTTGAACTAACTTATACTTTCTTGCTTCTCACATATTGTTTCCTTACAAACGCCTAAACTTTATTAGCTGCTTCTAATTTTTCCCATTTCAAGATTTCATTTTCCTTCAAAATTTCCAACATTCAGAATCACCTTTTCCCCTCCTTCCTACTCATTTTGTTTCTTCATCGTTGAATGCACCATATCGTTGATCTTTTGGCCAAATCAGAAACGCCTTCTATTTTTCTATTATTTTGATTTTTCATTTGCTTTACTCTTCACCACCTCCTCTACTCCCTTATCGTTGCTTGCCACTGCTTAGCTTTTCTTGTTAGCTGTTTTGTTTTACTTCACTTTCTCTATTGACCTCTCCTCTTGGTTTTTCTCTGATCATGCTTTGAGATCTGATTTGATATGATGCAATCACTACTTCATGAACTATTTGCAATTTTTTCGCCTTCCTCTGATGATTCAGATCATGGGTTTAGTGTTTATCAAATTGTTTTCTTCCATTTTCGGCAACAAGGAAGCTTGAATTCAAACTCGGAGTGGGTCATGCTTCTTCATAAGGACCTGTAGCTCATGCTATTGTTGCTTTTTGCTTTTGCGGTGCATGTCTGGTTTGTATTTTGGGTGTTTATGCTCGGTCTGTGCTCTTGTTAAAGATGCACATAAGGTGTTTGATAATTTGCCTTAGTGATCAAAGTTGAAATTTCATGTTCAAGTCAGGTTCTCTATCTACTTGTTATTTGTGATGCTCAACTGATTCTCCACTGAAGGTGGTAGCCACCCTTAGCTTGGATTTGGTTTATGTTTTGATTTTATTCTTGCATTGTGATTTTGGCATTTTTGCATCAGTTAGTCTATGTTCCGTTAAGATTTTGCTTCTGTCATGGATGGTTAAGCCTTTTGTCATTGCTTGACACTTTTACGATGTTTGTTGCTGCCAAGTGGTTAAGCATTGGATTTAGCTCATGCTTGAGTGGTTAAGCTTTTGCCTAATTAGAATTGATAGTTAAACCCATATTTGGGATTGTTTGGCATCATGTGGTGCAATGGAGGCCATAGAGCCTGTCTTGTCTTAGAATGACTGTCATCGAGACACTTAAAGAAGATTGAAGGGGCCCAAAGGATGGTCGAAGACTTCTTAGAGCTATGCACTTCGGCCATTGCTAATATCATGTATCTTCTTTGTGACATTTCCTTCGCAAGCAGGGGATGACAGATATCCATCACCCTTCAGCTTGTGAGTGGGTATTGGAATCTTCTCCTTCAACATCTACAGATCGATTTAAGTATGTAGATAATGATGCACTGACTGAAGAAAGTATTAGATAATTGTAGTGGTTGCAGTCTGTTATTCAAAATACTGCATAATAGAATGTAGTTTTATTTTTGGCCAGCACACATCATATATGCTATTGCTAGCACACTCATTCACACACCTCACTCTTAATCTTATCCCGGACCCTTTTGCACTATCTTGATATGATAGTTATAGGAAGATTGCGTCACATGACGAATAGCTGCACAGCTGCACTCGGGGTATATGCTCTCACTACTTTTACTGTTCATTGAATAATTTCAAGATTTTGAGTTTAAACTTTGGCCTTTAGCTCCTATTTTGTGTATGTGTGTATTGTTATTTGAGAATCACTGGGTTTTGCAAAGGGCTTATGCTGTATTTGTATGATTAAAAAGGATTACGGGGTTCACTCTGTAAAGATTTTCCTGTACTTTGGTGGAGATTCTTGATTGTACTGCATGTTTGTTTTGACGAAGTATATGTTCTGATTTGCCGATGGAAACAGGTAGAATTAGTACTGTAGAAGTGATGAATGCCTTGGAGGAAGGGGAGCTGTTAGCTGTATGATTACTGAATTGTGCAGGGTTAACTAAGGCACTTAAGTAAAATTGGTTTTAACATGGTGATACATATGTTGTGTAGCTGTAATTCATTAGCAATGCTGCATCATGACTTTAATAAGTTTATTTATACGTGGTTCTGGTTTTCTTCAGAACCCCTACTTCGTGAACATTCTTCTTGCTGGTTTTGACAAGGAAACAGGCCCTTCACTCTACTATATTGACTACATTGCAACACTTCACAAGGTTGAGAAGGGAGCTTTTGGTTACGGCTCCTATTTTTCATTGTCAATGATGGACAGACACTACCATAGTGGAATGACTGTGGAAGAAGCAATTGATCTGGTAGATAAATGCATTATGGAAATCAGGTCAAGGTTAGTTGTGGCACCGCCAAACTTTGTTATCAAAATTGTTGACAAGGATGGAGCCAGAGAGTATGCATGGCGTGAATCTGTGAAGGATACTCCTGTTCCTTCTTCAGCTTGAGTTACTATTGTTTCGTTCTCTCGTTGGACTTGTTCCCATTTGCCCTAGTGACTATTTTCTCTTTATACTTCTATTCTTGTTGTCACTACTACATCTTACTTAAGTTGAATGTTTATTTAGATAACTGTCAAAGTCTTCGTCTCTGAATTCTCAAAGGTTGACAGTTTGTCGTTTAAATTAAAATGTGTGCCAGTTTAAATTGATATATATACCCGGTGTTTTATTTGAGGAATAAAAAATGTTGTATAAATTTAAAGATTAAAAAATAAATATAAAAAATAAAATTGTAAATATTTCTTAATCTAAAATAAAGTTCTGTTCAAATATTTATCAACTTTTAAACTTAATTTTAATATACTGTCATTATAAAATATGTTTATACGGTTGCTTAATCATATACGGCTATATTGTCAAAGTTATTTGATTTTCATTGTAACTATATTAAAAGCTATTGAATGACAAGATATGATTGGTTGAGAGTGCAAAATATTTTACATTGATGGTGTATTAGAATCAAATTCTTAACTTTTTCTTATAAAATTATGTTTTAATCCGCTTCATAGTAAAAGCAATTATGTTTTATTTCAATTTTTTTCATTATCATTGTTGTTGTTGTTATTATTATTATTGCATGATAATATATATTAATAGGCATGGATGGTTTGTTAATATGCTATTTATAATAAAGAAAATTTCTTTAATTGTTCAAAATATGGTTTTCTTTTTCCAAATTAGTGTTATTATTTCATCAAAAATAAATATAAAATTATAAAAGGGATTGAATTATATTACAAGTTAAAGGTAAATTACATCGTAACTATATTTTTCTTTGTGAGCTTTATATTTTCAATGTATTTTCCATTGTTACTTTGTAAAGTCTTGATTAAAAAAATGGGAACGTAATCTGAATTATTTATATTTTTTGATGTAATTTTTAAAGTTTGAATAGTTAAATATTTATACTTGATTTTCATATATTATCGGTATAAAAATTTTTACATACAATCATTCAATTATCTATTATTATGTAATTAAAAATGTTTTGTGGATAGTTAAATATTTTTATAGTCATTCGAAGTAACCACGCATTCCAATTCCTATTAATTATTGGGTACTCAGTTTTTCTTTTTTCTTTGCCGAATATTTTTTTCGAATAACGTGGCATTGCTATTTATTCTTTTAAGAATAAGTCGTTTTACTACTTTGTCAGTTTGTCTTATATTTTGTCCGATCGGGATGATTCAGGCCAAAAGTATTTTTTAATTAAAAGATGCATTTGAAAAATTTTAGGCTTTTTTATCAAATTACCATTGCAGCCAAAACTATTTATCAATATGTTGTTTTTTAAAAATTATTTATCAAATTACTCCCTTTTTATCCATGCTGACATATTGGTAAATAGTTTCAGTAATAATGTTAGTTTGGTTAAAAAAGCCTTTTTTTTTTTTTTTTGTTAATTGTATACTCCAATACCTTCATAACACTGTTAGTCTTATGCAAAACTGACTTCGTACGTAATACCACCACTTAATAACTTTTAAAGGAGGTAATAAGTAATTCCTAAATGGCGAACAAGGTAGTGAAGTGAAAACTATTTCTCTTCTCCAAAACTTCATTTACAATAAGTGAAAAATTGATAGTAGACTATGAGCAAGAGGAAGGAGCCAATAGATTTATACATCGGCAACAGCTTGATAAATATCAAGCGAATTCCTTCTTCCAGATATTCTATTTGGTATATAGATTTATTTACAATCAAGAATGGATCATTTAATGTGAAATTTTCTTAATGCATGATCATGTGTTATTTTCTACAGTTGATTATCTTTTATTATGTGTCTTATTTAGGTTGTACTTTCTAAACAAATATAAAATATCAAACATAATAAAGTTATGTAAAAATTTTATGTAAGAGGATTCATTTTCAGCTTAAAGTAAGAATGCAATAATCTTGAGCACCCATGCTTTATGGGAGAAGATTTTTTTAATGTATAAATTACATATCAGCAAATTTTGTGCATGTTTTTATATTTTTTTATATTTTTTTAACATGACATGACTAATGAGAGCATGTTAGGGTGTGATTTTTTACTATTTCTTTTACAAAGAAAAGTAATTTTTGAGTCTGTCTAATTTATTTGGATAAACTTCTTAAACAAAATTAAAAAATAATCAATTTTTTATTTTTGCTTTTTAATTAAAAGTAGAAAGAGAGTTGTTTTTGCTTCTGTTTATCCTTTTGTTTTTATTTCTCAGTATTCTCTTAAAATACTTTTTTTAAAAATCTTACCCTAACACACCGTTGTGTACTCCTTTTTAATAAGTTAAATATTTTATAAAAAATGTTAAAGAGTAACTTTTGCCCCACAGTAAATAATTAATGGTTTGAAAGATAAATTATACTAAAATTTTGTGAGATTAAATAATATTACATATGATATTCCTTGATACTAACACTTTTTTCCTTAGTATCAGATTTATAAGAGTGGTCAGAGTTATATTCTATAAAATATAAGAGAATTAAGTGTAATATCACATAAAGTTTCAAAAAAATTACTATATAGTGTGTAATATTATTTAACTTTAAAGAAAATTAATATAATCTACCCTTATTAAAATAATATGACATATATGCCACCCTTTGAATATATAAATAATTTACATCATTTTATTTTATCTAACAATTACCGCCAGCTGCTTTTTACTAAAAATAGTTGCTTTTTTATTTTTTCACCATGTAGCATTAATTACTCATTTTTTTATGTTTTAAATTTACATATTTCTTATACTTAATATTAAATTTTGCATTAAAAAACTTATTTAATACGTTCTCATTCAACTGCCACAATTAAATGCTGGTAAGTAATCATGATTACTAGCGGCTCAAAAGTCAACAAGTATTTATTATTTCATTCCTTTTTTTATAATTGATATAAAAAATAAATAAAATTAAAGATTAAATGAAAGTTGATAAGTATTTAAGAATATTTGTTATAAAACAAAAATATTTTAAAAAATTATTTTTTAATATTTAATTAATAAGCAATAAAAAATTACCATTTTACCTTATTTATAATTAAATTTTAAATAATTAATAAGACATTAATTGTTTTACTTTTTCTAATATGACAGTAATAAATTATTATAATAATCTAATATAAGAATAAAACCGGTAACTAAATTGTGATCAAAATTTAAAAATCTTTGAGAGAATCTCTTTGATTAATAATAGCTACAGACATGGATATTCAGTTAGATTTTTGTGGCTATGTGCGGAAACAAGATTGTTAACTAAATAATAATGAGCTGTGCATAATTGTCAAGTGAAAATTTGAGAGATATATATCATTTGTTATATTTACGAAATTTCTCATTTTGAATATATTCTCGCTTTCAACCTAGAAATCATCAATCATAAAGAGCAGTCAACATTCATGTATCATGTGAAAGTGAAATTATTATGTTATTTACTTTTTTGGGTTAATAGGAAGTTGCGGCATGAGTCATGCAGCTAAGTATTTTTGTTTTGTAAATATATCTAAATTTGATTTGATTCCCTTTAATTTATTTGAAGACTTTAACAAACTTGGTGTAGAATTAAAGCCTCTTTTCATGCTTGGATATTAGTCTGGTCATCTCAATTTTAAAAAATGAATTTTTATCAACAAAAGCACGAAAGTCAAAAGGAATTAATTTTTTGTATTGACCATTATACCCTTCTGGATGTTCTTGTTGAGAAGGTGCGTATACTCTTCGTTTGGGTTAAAGAGGTAATTGTAAGTCAAGTCATAATATGAATTAATATTGGTTGTTATAGAGGCTATGCATGGCATGATGCATTTGTCCACTACCCTTATATGTGTCAACTGAGTGCCTATATATTATCCTGATGAGAATGATCACTGTGTGTTGGCGAGAGAAGAAGAAAGCAGTGAATTTTACTAGCTCAACTACTGGACCTGTAATAAGAGGGTTATCTTTGTATTTCGTCATCTCTACATTAGTAGCTTTCATTATGGTCTCGGGTAAGTGCTACTGTTCACCAAAAAATGTTCCTTATGTTGATTGTATGTTGTATAACAAGGAGAGATTTGGACAACCCACCCTTTTAGGCCCCCAGAAGGCAAGAATTTCATTCTTTTTTAATTATTTCACTCATTCTTGCTTAAGATTGTTGGGAACCAAGAGCGAAGATTTTTTTTTTTAAAATATTACTGGGTTGATCATTTATGTTGGGTCTCTAGATTTCAGTTCGATTATTTCTAACATTAATCTTTGCCGGCGCTAATATGAAATTGTTGATTTTGTCTTAGGTTCTTGTAACTTAAGCTTCGATTGAAGGTAAGTTTTGTTTGGGAATATGCTATTTGTTTATAGATTTTAGACACCTTTTTGGTTCTTTCCAATATCATTATTTTTTTCAATTTATTTAGCATTTAATGGTGTTTACTGCAAATTGTTTATGAATAACTGAAGAAGAATGAAATAGTAAAGAGAAAGAAATTGTAGAACAATTGCAAATTTAATACAACTTTAAAAATAAAGTGGGGATTGAATTCCCCTTATCTCCATATTTCAATGCCCCCTTAAATTCTGGAGTCTCCTACGTCGCCCTGATCTACCTAATTTTTTTTTTTCAATGAAAAAAATTAGGAATACTTTGAGCTGCTAATTTTCTGTCCTCAGATTCACTAATAAGGTTATACAAACAAGCTAATAAGGCTAGTGATAGAATTAGACACCAAGATTTTCAAAGTTTTGGAAGGAGGAACGACTATCCTTAAAAGAAAAAAAAAAATTGTGTGTGAGATACAGTTGATTTTCTTTTTTTGGGGGGGGGGGGGGACCAAGAAACTAGGGTCTCCTCAAGGTACAAGAAGCATTGCTTCTGCTTGGGGCTTTTTTTTTTTTTTTCATTGGAGAAATGTTTATTGTATATATTAAAAAGTTGGACATCCATGGAACACTCATAAGATAGATGAAAATTAAAAGGGTTTTTAACCTTTATTTGGTGGGAGTATCCTGCACTAAGTTTCAAATAGCATAGCCCTTCTTATTATTTTGTTAATTTTATTATCTTTGTTGAATTTTTCATATTTTTTGTTAGTTCTTAAAATAAATATTTTAGAGTTTATTAAATATAATTAACTATCAATAAATGTCAATAGCTAATAAAATATCTAAATCTTAAATAAAAGGTACCAAATATTCCTTGTATTAATTACTCATTTGCATTTTGTTTTTGATAGTCGAAGGTACCATCTCCAAATGATATATGTATTTCTAGTAGAAGCAATAGGTCTATGGAAATTAAGGGAACATAGCTTTGTGATTTTGTAGATTCTCTTCCTTTTTTTTTTTTTCCCTTCCTATCATCTATATTTTTACTTTCATTCAAATTCTTACCTTATACTCTAGTTGACTATATTTTGTACAGGACTAAAATTGAGAAACTATATATAAATACAACTATTTCCAATGGGTAGATATAACTCAGATGAAGAATGGTCTACCATAGTAGGAAAGACAGTATTGGGGTTTCTAGATTTTGAGGAAACTCTTTGTAGCTGCATTCCTGACAAAAAAGACTCAGTTGTCATTTCTGTACCATTTGCAATTAAAAACGGGAGACCTCAATTATTTTATGTTGGCAATAATGCTGTGAGTGAAATAATGATTAAGAACACTACTAATCAAAGAGCCAATAAACTTGTGCAGTGTTCATATTCATGCTTCAAGCCCTGAGGATTGTTTCACCCTTTCTTTGATGAAAGCTCCAACAAAAAGTGCAAATGCTGATGGTCAGGGTTTTATAGAATCTTCTGCTTTGGAAGATAGAATGCTTCAACCTGATGAGAGCTTACGAGTGTGGTTATCGTGCAAGACAAAAGAAATTGTTATGCACTCATCGATTGTGTATTTTGATGCGGGAGATGAAAGAATAGAAAGGGTGGTTTTTCTATTAGTTGAAGATGATATCTCCCTTTCTATGGCTCATGTTAGGCCTTTTTCAAAAGAAAAGAGAAAAGGCAAGTTTGTAGAAGACACTTCTCATAGTGTTGCAGTTTCATGTCCCCCGTTCAAGAGAGAATTGATTGAGAGCAATCGAATCCCTCCCCTTGTTGAGCAAGGTCTTACAAGAAACAAATATGCTTCTTTTGTTAAAGCATTAATGATGATAGATGAAATACAATCGGAGGTAACAACATTTCCTTTGTTGATAACAGAACTATAGGCAGAACTAATTA
Source organism: Pterocarpus santalinus (assembly GCA_031439595.1). Classification (NCBI taxonomy): domain Eukaryota; kingdom Viridiplantae; phylum Streptophyta; class Magnoliopsida; order Fabales; family Fabaceae; genus Pterocarpus; species Pterocarpus santalinus. The sequence goes on from CM062526.1 coordinate 56,204,497, forward strand.
ACTTTTAACATAGAAAACAATGACGGATCTTTGTTTCTATTATTTGTTTATTATTGGTTTATGCTTTCAGAAAGACATTAGAAGTTACGACATGCAGTGCATAACTATGAGAAGAATGGGGAATCAACAATTGTCGATGGGGGTTATAGGGCTTGGTGAGGAAAGGCTATCGCTTGTTCTTGGGGATTGTATCTTTGCCTCTGAACATGGTGGAAATACAAAACATGTTCACCAGGTCTGTTCCTCCTCTGGCTGCATAACACATAGTCACCCAATGCACATACTTTGAATAAATATCAAACCTTTAGCTAGCAAATGTTGCACCGAATCTGGTCATTTGGACTAGTCCTCAATGCTTAACGTACAAGCTTCTGATTATAATTAAGAAGAGTCTGTCTTTGGCATAGCATTGTTATGACTTTTGGCCAAAGAAGGCAGTCTCATTACCGTTGATATAGTTATGCAGACTTGATCCATGGGTGACAACAAATATGGAGGAAATTTCTTTAAAGTGCACCTAATACCTTTAAAGTAGAGATGACAAATAATCAACTCGCATGCGCCACGCTTAAGTGGGGTAAAGCAGTTCTCACTCATATAGTAATATGGGTTAAATATATCGGATATACATTGTCAATCTTAATTGTGTGTCTCCTATCATGTCCTGCCAATTAAAATTGGACATGTGGATAATTTTTTTTTCACTTAAAATATATTTTAATAATTAGAATTATTTTCTAAAGGGTGTTATCCTCCTAGATGAATAGTTCATTCAAAGGGCAGTGACTGCCTTCCCTATTATTGCTACTGCCCCAGTCTTGCCGCAATACTTCCACCCCTTCCTCATGCAAGTTGTCGCAATAGTGGGTCACCGGAGCCACAAACATCCAAACTCGGCTTGACTGGTCCGATTTAGCCATGGCGGTGAGGTTGCACCTAAGGTGGGTGGCAGCCTCATCGTGGTGGTCAAGGAGGGTGATGTGGACAGATATGAGCTCTTCGATCCGATCTTGATGGTGGCGTTGTCGTAGAGGTGGAAGAGGGTTCGGGAAGGGATCTTGGTGAGGACCCAGTTGCCCGATTCGGTGAGAATGGATAGGTGCTTGGAGGAAATGCCAGCGTCCTTGATGAAGAGGGTGTTGCCACTGGCGACCCCCCATCCGAACAATGGTTCTTGGTCAGAACTCGAACGATTCTCCCTGCCAGCTTCATATGGGGAAGTTCCATTTTAGTTTTAGTTTAGAGAGTATTACAGAGAAAGAAAAATAGAGTGTTACAACATGAGTGAGTGAGAGAGAATGTGTGTCACAGCATGAGAGTGTGAGAGATAAAGAGGAGGGGAGGCTTGTTGACTATTTTACGGTGCTTTTATAAACAAAATATCAGATTAAGGGTCTGTTTGGTGTAATTTTTGAGAGAAGATCTTTTAAAAGAAGGTCTTTTGAAATAAGGCCTTTTAGAAGAATTACTTTTAAAAGAATGATTTTTGTTTGATTTGAATATGTCAAAAGTAAGTTTAGGAGAATGAGTTTTTTTTGGATAGGATAAAGTAAAATTATTTTTGATTGTTGATGTAAAAGTAATAATAAGATTACTTTTCAAAAGGTCTTTTTCTAAAATAAAAAGTAACTTCAAAAATACCTCTTCCAAAAGGCCTAATTACTATACAAAGTCATTTTTCTTCTCCTAGAAGGCCTTCTAGCCAATGCAAACCGCAATCCAAACGGGCTCTAAAGCATTTTGGAAACAATTTGTGTGTCCTTTGTGCCATGGTGGAGGAAGAGAAGAATATTAAATTTTAACTATGGCGCTAAAGTAATTTGCGTCAGCTAAAGATTCTGTGCGGGCCTATCAGGTGGAGTAGGTTGAAATTGCAACATCTACCAAAAAGTGCCATGTGTCCAGGATGGATAGATGGAACAGGTTGAAGATGCGCTACCCACTAGAAAGCATCACGTGTCCAAGCAAGATGGGTGAAAATGCCTCAGATCTGGGTTTGTGTTTGACTACATCTACTAAATAAACTTTGATTATGATAAATATTTCAAATCACATGGGAACACGAACCATTTGATCCATTTAATATTGCAAAAGGATTATCAATTCTTACGTAAACCATCCTAAAATTGAATATTCGATGATTATAATTCAAATATTGAGTGATTAATTCAAGTATCCTATGTAGAAAATAGTTTGTCCCATTTCACTAGGCATTTCAATCCAAAAATCGAGCAACTTACTTTATGAGTTTCACAACTTGACCTAAGCAATGTGTTTTGATGTTATTATAATTCTTAATATTATGTATCAAATATTTATAAATGGACAATAAAACAAATTAAATTTGATTTTTATAATAAACTCTACATATAATGTTTCATTTTTATAATAAACAAATTAATCACTCAATGTTTGAATTTTAATCATCGAATATTCCATTTTAGCATGGCCCACTTAAGAATTGACAATCCTTTTGCAATGTTAAATGGATCAAATGGTTCTTATTCCCATGTGATTTGAAATATTTATCATAATCAAAGTTTATCTAGCAGATGTAGTCAGAGACAAAACCAAATATGAGGCTTTTTCACCCATCTTGCTTGGACACGTGGGTGGCACATCTTCAACCGGCTCCATCTGGCCACCCTAGACATGTGGCACTTTCTAGTGGGTGGTGCAGCTTCAACCTACTCCACCTAATGGATCCACATAGAATCTCTGGCTGGTGTAGATTGCTTTAGCGATATCGTAAAAATTTAATATTATTTTTTTTCTCCACTATGGCACAAACAACAACAAACACACAAATTGTTTTCAAAGTGCTTTAATCTAGTATTTTGTTTCTAAAAGCACAATATAATAGTAAAAAAGTTGAGGAGGGGAGGGTAACGTCATTTTCCTTTTCCAATGATATGAGGATACTGCCATTTACAAAGTAATTATATTTGTTAATATAAATTATGAGTAAAAAAAGGAAATGTCTACCTCTCCAATTCTAATTGGTGGGATAGGATTGGAGACACAGAACTGAAAAAGATATCTACCCCCAAATATGCCAACCAGGCCGTCTTTTTGTGCGGGTTGGTGGGTTGATTTGCTTAAAAAATAATTAAAAAAATTATATAAATTAATTCATCTAAATTTATTTTAAAATGAAGATAAACAAATTTTTAATTAAATACAATAGAATAACAACTATATAAATTTTAAAAAAATTTCTCATTACCTAATTCAATACCAAATTAAAACAATATAGTTAAACGCCTCTTTTTGTCGGTGTTAGATTTGTAAAACAAAAATTGAAAATGGGGGGGATTGGTTTTGGGGGCCATCGCTAAGCCTAAGAGAGATAGAGATGAATGAAAGTCATAAAAAAGAAAGCGTTATAACGTTAGATCACGTACATATATATACACTCACATAATTGATTTTTCTTTTTTTTGGGTAATGTGACACAATACTTCTTCAAGGGCTGCAGGGCATGTGGGCTGTGCATGAGCCAAGAACCCAAATATTGAGTTTATTTTGTGGAAAAAAAAAAAAGATGACTCACGGGTCAATCCCGCCCTACTACCCTCAACTTGCTGGTCAAAATTTGTTTGCAGGTTAAAAATATCAACCCACCACGTCAAAAAATGTGGGTTATGCAGATTGACCTGGTAGGTTCAACCTATTTTGTCATCTTTACCTTAGAGATATTATGCATAAATTTTTTTAATTTTTGGTGAAAATAGTGTATAGATTCTAATTTTAAATAATAAATGAAATCTTTTACGCAATTATATACTTTTCAATTATATTTCATCGAAAAACATTCAAATTTTGAGATACCTTTCTTATATTTTCTGTAGTAGTCATTTACCAATCTCTGATCAAATTTGATTAGACAAAACTTCACCTTTATTTTCTTTCTCTATTTTCCCTGCTCGAGCTACTTCTCTCGCTATATTTGCTGTTTCACCATTTGGGATATGACCATTCATGGCATAATTTAACATATTGCCTGTGATGCATGGGAATAATTTTAGGTTTTTGGCATTGTGTTTCTTGGAGTTAAATATAATAAGCTTAATTATTACTGATGTGTAGAAGGAAAAAAATTAATAAAATGGATTAGCATTCCATCTCAAGTATTTATTTGATGTGTGAATCTCAACTATTTACTACAGACATAGCTTTGGGGGGCATCTTTTCTTTTTTAATTTGCTCATAAACATGCTTATAAGTTTTGTCCTAATTAGTCTGAAAATGTATTCATTCATTGATTTTCGGTACATATCTTTTATTCCAGGATCTATTCAGCACGTTCAAGCTAATGGGACATATGTAAAATTTGATCGCAAATTTGAGCAGGGCCATAAAGATGGGAATCTTTATGATATGCGATTTTCATACTACAGGACAAACATAAGAAGATTATATCAAGCAGTGAAAGCACCAGAAAAATATTTGAAAATTGAGTTCTTATTTCCGGGGGAGTCCCCTAGAAGGAGGTGCATTCAAACTAATACTCTAGTACCCGTATGTGATGAAAATTTCAATGAGGAGCAGATGAATTGCATACAGAAGATTCTTAGTTGCAAAAGTGGCTCACCATATGTTATTCTGGGGCTTCCAGGCACAGGCAAAACTAAGACACTTGTGGAAACAATCCTTCAGCTATGCTATAAGCGCAGGAATAATGCTCGTGTTCTAGTTTGTGCACCTTCCAATGCTGCTGCGGACTATATGATGGAGCAGCTACTGTCTCAAAAGGGTGTTCAATTCACAGAAGATCAAGTATTGAGACTCAATGCAAGCAACAGGCCTTTTGGTGATGCCAAACCTGAACACATCAGATTCTGCTACTTCGAAGATTTTAGTTTCAAGTGTCCTCCACGTAGTGCTCTATTGAGATATAGAATTATAGTATCCACATTGATGAGTGCGTCCCTTCTTTATGCCGAAGGTGTGGCACCAGGTGTATTTTCTCACATATTTTTGGATGAGGCTAGCCAAGCTTCAGAGCCAGAAACTATGGTTCCATTGTCAAATCTCTGCACAAGAAATACTGTTGTTGTACTGGCTGGAGACCCCATGCAGTTGGGTCCAGTGATATCTTCCCAGAAAGCAGAAGAACATGGATTGGGAAAATCACTCTTGGAAAGGTTGATTGGATGCGAGGTATATTCCAGTGGAGACAACTATAATTATGTAACTAAGTTGGTTAGGAACTACCGTTGCCACCCAAAGATTTTATATCTCCGTTAAATGTTGTTCTATAATAGTGAGTTGGTTGCATGCAGAGATAAAACCGCTTTCATGGTGAATGAGGACTTGCTCCCTAGTAAGGATTTCCTTATTCTATTCTTTGGTATCCAAGGATACGATGAATTCAGAGTAGGGAATAAGTCATCATGGTTCAACCGAGTTGAAGCAAGCAAGGTCATAGAAGTAGTGAGGAGGTTGATAGGTAGTGGGAATACGAGGCAGGAAGACATTGGAATAATAACACCTTATAAGGAACAAGAGCTGAAAATAAAGCAGACACTTAGTGAACTTCAGAATACTCATGACATCGAAGTTGGAAGTGTCGAGCAATTTCAAGGAGAGGAGAAGGAAGTTATCATCATTTCAGCTGTTCGCTCAACCTTCAAGCACCAAGAGCTTGACAAAGTCCAAAATGTGGACTTTCGAGCAATCCTAGAAGGTTTAATGTGGCTGTAACCGGTGACAAATCATTGCTGGTCATTGTTGGAAATCCACATGTCATTTGTAAGGTACGGCCTTTTCACTTAACAAGCCTTGACTTTGCGTTAATTATGTCACATTTTCATATATATCCTCTAATTAATTGATTGCTTTGGATGTAGATAAGGGGTTCTGTTCTCTTTGTGGTCCTCGTTAAACTAGTAGTGCTTGTATTATTATTTTCCACTTTAACTAGCATCAATTTGTCTTTGTAGCTTGGTAATTGTCATTAGAAAATATGCAAATAAAGATATGAAAAAAATGACGTCAAACCCAGATTTTTTGCAGATCCTTGGTTCTGATAATTTTTCTTGTATTGTACACGCCACTTTGAGATAAACTGCAATATGTTGTTCTGAATATTTCATATTAACTTAAGCTTTTTGGATCAATCTAGCTTTTTTGGGGACACTGTATAAGTGTTATAAAAGGCTATCAAATTCAATAGTTTAGGTAAATTCGTAAAGCCTTATCAAATTCGAATCATAAATTCAACTCTTAGATTCATAAGAGTTTTATATATTTAAAAATTATTACTTAAAAAATATATTTTAATAATTAAAATATAATTTTATAATTAATATTGAACAATTGTAACTTTATAACAATATAATTAAAAAAAAATATAGTCCTATATATGATTTCATTTTTATACCATATTTTATTTTATACATATATTATTTTATAGTTCGACAAAACATAATTAAATAATAACAAATAGATAAAATTAATTGAATAAAATCAATAAATATTGCATAAAATAAATAAGTAAACCAAAATACGTAACAAAAATTATCAATATTTTACATTTGAAGAGCAAAATTAAATATAATTTTAGACCCGCAAACTTGTATGTAGAATTAAGAGTTTATTAATTTTATTAGAATTTACTTAAACTCATACGAGTTTGACAAAAAAAGGATTTATTGTGTGAATTAACTCATTTTTGTATAATAAAATCGTAAACTCGTAAGAATTTAAGAGTTAACTCGTGAGTTTAATAACCATATATAAGTGTCTTGTGTTTTATTTAGCATTCTCTCCTATCTCTTTCATTCCTCCCGTGTGAATGCATTATGTTTATTAAGGGTGTGGTTGAAAACCACACTGCATCTATATTAGTGATAAGCGAGAACCAGAACAACAAGGTCTATATATCCAGAATCAAGAACCATATATGGTTAAATAGTTAATACAAAATACAATTTGATATTCTAAATTTACGCGATTGAGTCTCAAAATGACATATGGCTGAGCATTTAGTTGTTTATGAAATCATTCTTTACTTGCAATTCGGCAGGACTATTACTGGAACAAGATGTTGTGGCATTGTGTGGACAATTCATCCTATCAAGGTTGTCCTCTTCCTAAAAGGCCGGAGCCTTGCCATGATGAAGGCACTAGAGAACTTGCTTAGGCTGTCATCAAGAATGCGACCAAGGTTCATCGCACTGACCACTGAGAGATTGACTTGTAAATTTTGGTTTAGTCAAGAATTATGATGCTCTCACTTTGATCATAATTTAAGGGATTGTCACCGAATCTTTTTCCATATATGTAGGTTGTAATTGGCAACTGGCAACACAATTCAGTAATACTTTAAATCCTAAAATGAGTATATACAACATATAAGAAATTGCACCTACCAAATCTATATCCTAAATTATTTTTAAATATAATTTTATAAGTTTTCATTAATTACATTGCTTTTTATTAAGTATAAGTTATCAAAATTTTTATCGGTTATTGGTTATGCTTGGTGGCTTTTAAATATTTGTTATGACAACCAGTAACTAATTTGAAGATCATCATCACTAGTATATATAAAAAAAAATTCTGAATAAACTAACTTCCCTAATAAAACACAGCTAAATTTTTTTCTTTTAGGAAATAAAACACAGATAATTATTAATATACTTCAAGACTGAATAAAATAATTAATAAGAACTTTATTTTCCATTCCCTCGTATACATATGCATTACAATACAAATGCCTTTTGATCTGATAAATAATCCCCCAATGTGGAGTGTAATATAATCTTACCAAAAAAAAAAAAAAAATCAAACACAATAGCCACACTGCAAAGAATATATATAGCAACCTCTACAGGTACATATACATGGAATCTGCCAAACACACAGCAACCTAGTAGTATTTGAGAACAGCAACTCCCAATGCAATGAATAGAACAGAAGGAGGGACTTTGAAAGATGTCATGGCAGATGATGGAGTCAGATCCGAGCGGCCACTTCCCGTGGACGCAGATGGTGTAGTTGTAGTTGCAGTTGTACCAGAATCCACCGATGGAGATGGTGGACTCAAAACAGGAGGACTGCTTGTGTCAGACTGTGGTGCCAGAGAGGGTGAAGTCGCCGAGGGGATGACAGAAGAAGCTGCCCAAAGAAAAACAAGAGTCCGATATATTAGTATCACTCTAAAGAAGCTCTTAGCACAAGGAAATGTTAATATCTATGCATGCATGCATTAAAATGAAATAACCTTGAGGACTAGGAGCTGGAGTAAATCCTGAGGGAGCAGATGCAGGTGAGGAAGAGGGTCCAAGAGACACTGGTCCTGCGAATATATATCAAGATCATTCAAAAGATTAGTTAAAAAGAAAAGGTTTATATGAGAATTTTTAGGTACAAATAATCTTGAAACTATAGTGTAAACTTTGTATTTTTGGCATTACCTGGAGCAGGAAGTGGTGTGCCTGAGGCTGCAGAACAAGAAAGTGCAAAAATTAACACCACTTAGCCGTATTGATAAACTGAATAAAAATAAAATTTCTAGTACAAAACTAGAAGAAAAGCGATTGAAGAAAATTTACCTTTGCATTGAACTGGGACACCGGGCACGTTGCAGGCACGAGGGAGAGAGATGGCCAAGGATCGGTTGAATGGTATTCTGAAAGGAACGCTGCCAGTCACAATAAGACACAAGCAGTCCATGCCACCACTTGTGAGGGACTTGAGGGCACTGCAACACTGTGTAGTTGGTGAGGTGCCATTGGCACTGCTACCTGTAAAAAAGTTCATGCAAGGTGTGAAGAAAGTGCTTAGCACCGAGGCGTTACATGGGGTGCTGATTTGGGCATAGGCTGGTGCACCCGTGATGACCATGAACATGGCTAGTACTAGAGCTAGGCGCCAGAAGGGCACAAAACTTGCCATGTGCATAATTATGATGTCTAGGCTTGTGGTGTGTTGCCTAGGAATTTTGTAGAATCAAGAGAATTTGAAGGGTTTAAGAAGTACAAAAGAATTATGGGTTTGGAAGTTCGATGGTTGGCTAATAGCAGGATAAGGGAATTTATAGATACAGGGAATCAAAAAGAGACATGAAGGGAAATTAAATAAAGATTAGGAAGCGTAAAATTTGGTTTTAGAAGCTCAACTACCATAACTAATCAGTGCCAAATGAAAGAATTTGAAGCAGGTAAGATTAGCATGTTTTGACCTATACAGAAACCACTTTTCGCAAGCATTTTAATTTAACCAAGTGGCATCCAAAACGTCCTACAATATTTTGCTGTCACATATTAATGTCGTGTGTTTGCTCAAATTATAAGCCCACTTTATCATCAGCCAAGTCATTTAATTCTTTATTAGTTCAGCTGCACAGGTACCTGGTTTCCTAGTTCCTTTTCTTTCTTTGCTTTCTCTATTGACCGTTTTATTGTATTCTAATTTTGGCCATACCGATCTAGCACGCCTCCATAAGTCAACGCATTCTTCTAATCCTTTTTCTGGGTCTTAGTTGGATTTTTTTCCTTCTCTTTTCTTCTTGGCATAGGCATGAATTTATTAACTTGGCGTACTCAGTAGTTTATGCATGAGTTGAAAGGTGCCATTGGGCTTTACCAAACTGAGTTAAATGGCCCATAGATCTAGGCCTGCTGTTTAGGACAAGGTATTTCGGGGAAAAATCAAGTGAATTCGGGGCAAAGAGCCCATGCACGATCTTCGTCCAAAGATCCAACTAATATTACACACACACACACACACACACACACACACACATATATATATATATATATATATATATATATATATATATATATAACACACAACTATTTTTTTTATAGCCAAGATTTAAAGAAAAACTTTTATATAGTCTCATTATTTGTCTTCTGTTTCTATTTTCTCATCTTCCTTGCTACTCTTTTATATTTTTGTCTTTGAATGTAATAAGACTGGAAGTGATAAAGATATGACTATTTAGATGACATTTTCATTAAATATAAAAAATGGATATAAATTTGGACAAACTACGTTTAAAAGGGCATGCTATGCCCATTTCTCTGAATCTGCTAGTTTGCATCTTATATGTGACATCAAATAATCAAACCGTCCCTAGACGCTGTTTGGAACACAAATTTCTTCTTTTCGTATTGGTTTTGGATTCTCGTGAGCAAACTGAATGAGCTAAATTCGACAGTCAAGTGTAAGAAACACGTTGTGCGTTCTTATTAAGTTCTGATTTCAAAGTCTCATACATTTAATTTTAACATCTCACAACATAGTGACACACTTCCCTTCCCGCAACCTTAGATGCTAAAAGTTGGTCATCCGCATAACCGACCTATGTCAGGAATTTTCCGGGTAAGCTTATTTCACAAAGACCAGGTGTCCAGGTCTCCATGTTTGAAACCTTAATAACCTAAAATACAAGGCTGCCACCCAGTAACAAATAGCTCCCATTTGTGAGGAGTAGTTCACCCACATAACCTACTCCTTTCTATTTCTATCTTCCTTTCCCTCCCGCCCCTATAAAAAGCCATACAATCTCCTCCTTTCAAACCATCCTAGTAAATCCAACACAAAGGTTGTAAGCCTAGAGGATCTTCTCAGTTCAAAGGGTTACAAGTTTACAACAGATTACCATCAAACAATTCCAATGGCACAAGGAAAAATGGAGATAGGTCTGGCCTTTGTGGCAATAGCCATGCTCTGTGCAGGAGCCGCGGCACAGTCAAGTTGCACAAATGTGTTAGTGAACCTGTCACCGTGCCTTAACTACATCCAGGGCAAATCGTCAAACCCATCTTCAGGGTGTTGCTCACAGCTTGCCGGTGTTGTAAGATCACAGCCACAGTGCCTGTGTCAGGTTCTTAGCGGAGGAGGGTCCTCAATGGGGATCAACATCAACCGAACTCAGGCTCTGGCTTTGCCTCGTGCTTGCAATGTGCAGACCCCACCCATCAGCCAGTGTAATGGTAAGATAACAAAGTCTCTTCAAAGTTTATCAAGTACATAATGATGATGCTAGAGGCTAATGTAACATCCGCTGTTCTAACCATTATACGAACAGTGAAAATAAAAATGAATGTTTAATGTCACTAGGAAAAGTGTGCCATATTGTAAATCATATCATTCTGCTAACTTGCATCATGTGGTTTGTCAACAGCTGCTTCACCAGCAGATTCTCCAAATTCAGACCCATCAGGTACATAATGCTTATTCATCACATTGAGGAAGTATTTTATTTGATAATTCAGGGATTAATTATCCATTTTGTCCATGTTAAATGTCAACTATATTCAATTCGACATTAAATTGCAGGAACCGGAACCGGAACCGTGCCCACAACTGATGATGGCTCGTCCAGTGGGAATTCCATCAACTTATCGATTCCTCTGATGTTCGTTGTTTTTGCAGCAACATATGCCTTCAGGACATACTAATTCTTTAATCCGTTGGCCTCCCATTCATAATGCTATTTTTCACTTGTTATTGACGATTGTACTTATTTCTAAATATATTATTATTATTAGAGTTTCCTTAGGTTGAAGAGTTCATTATATTCATTTTTCTGACCCCTTGGGGGTGACATAGTTTTGTATTGTGGAGAGATATTACTCTCCCTTCATCAATAAACGTGGATTGTATTGTGTTTGCTACTATGATGTTATTATGCCAAAGATCCTCACTGAGATTTTACCTCTGCCACCTCAAACTTCATCCCCAAACACAAAAAAGAGATGAATAAATTAAAACTATTTGGCGTAGCACTTTGATACACTGTGAATCACTCACTTCCATACCGACTGATCAAAGAAACACAAGAAATCCAAACCCCTGCGACTAAAAATCATTTGCCATATTAGAAAGTATGCATGCCCGAAACAATTTATTAAGGTAAGGTGTTTGCAAGATTTGCTCAAATTGAGCAAACGAATGTTTAAAAACCTACATAAGGGAGGACCTGGGTATTAAATGCCTGTAGAATTTTTCCATGAAGTGCCATTCCAATAAAACATGATGCATGCCTGAATAACACCCTAAAAAAAAGGGGAAAAAAAAAAAGAAAAGGAAAAAAAGAGAGGCATACCTCAAAACAAACCTTCGCATTAGATCGGTCAAATAATCAACAATCAATCACCTATTCACCACCAGTTGCGGAATTGGCAAAACTATCTGGGCTATATTGACTGAGTTGTTTGGTCCATCTTAGATGTAGTGGCAGAAAATGAACACTTGACATGTTGTGCTACATATTGTTGGTTGTGGAATGTGGGGCTTAGCAGTTTTCTTTTGTGAAATTGCATTGACTATATTTCATATCTTACTTCTAGAACTTTTAATTTTACCAGTTAACAGTTGCAACTTTAATGAATTTAGAAATACCTACTTCTACTTAACTTCTACTAACAAACATGAAGTAACGGGTTAACATGTGTTAACCAAAGTAGACAGACTATAGAAGGAAATATCGATGGAAATTAGTCAAGCCGGGAGGCTCTCTTTGGCTGTTCACAGTTCAAAGGCTCACCCTAATTGTTATATTGAATACAAGATTTGAGGTTATTTTCAGTAAAAAAACTTACATCCTAATTTCTTGCTTTGATACAAATAACTGCTGCAAGACTATTACAAGATATAACTTTCTTTAGCAAAAGTAACTAAATATATATATATATATATATAGCATGTGCCTTTTAAATTTCTTGCTAGCACTATGCTATTGTTTCATTTTAGGCTTTGTTTGGCACAGGAAAGAAGTTGAGGGAAAAAAAATTAATTGAATTTTTATTTTTTATAAGTATGTTTGGATGAAAAGAAAATGAGAAAAAAGGAAATGGAAAAAAAATTATTTTCTTTTATTTTTTTGTATGAAAAAATGAAAAAAAAGAAAAAAATAATAATACCAAATGATAATTCTATCCTTATGTTATTATAAAAAGGTATTTTAACTATAAATATAGGACTTGGTAAAAAAATAGTGAAAATATAACAGTAATATAATTTTATCATAAATTGACCTACCAAAATAATGTAAGTAAATATAATAAGTAGTTTGAGAGAGAAGACCTAAGCTTCTCAAATCATCAGCATTAAAGGAACAACTTATAATCCCAAAGAAGGGAGAATTGTTGATTGGACTTGCTATAACATGGATGCCAACTTGCAAGTTATAGCATAAATATATGTTGTTTGTAATGATGCTAGGATTTATTTTGATGATCACATTTTTTTGAGCTACAGATTTGTCCAGTGAAAGAGTTAGCTCAATTGTTCAATTATAAGAATTGTAATCAATTTGCAAATACCATTTTTCAGACGTGCACTATATTGGAATAACAAAAAATCTGGTTCCTCTCCATCCTTTTTCTACCCAATTGAGGGGAAAAACTATTTTGGAGAATCTCATTTATTATTAACCACTATTTATTTTTTCCCTTGACATTTCCTCTCACATCCACGTAAAGTAGATTGATCCATTTTCTTCTTATTCCCTTCCCTTGCCTTTTCTTCTTTTCAAAATCTTCTCAATCAAACAGACCATAAATGACTTACTTGAAGCCAAAAAATTATCAATGCAAATTAGATCGAAACCTGACAAATATAATGATGATAAAGAACTTAGCCACTACCGTACGTACTCATAAATAAAACAACAAACCATGAAAAAAGGGTGAAAATTGAGTTATGATTAATTTAGTTATTAAAAAAAAAAAGAAAGAAGATGAATTACCATTGATCTAAACAAATAAAAAAAAACATTTGTAACCACTACTGAAAGGGAAGCAATACGCGGTTTATGCCAAATGAAAATGAAAAATTATTATCTATGTGTACTCACGCAATGTACAGCTACTATGTAGATTGCTAGCAGTTGATCAATTCAATATTGGGCCTCAGAAAATGACATCTCCAATGTGGCTCTCTCATGTTGATGCGTTGCTTCCCTACCTACTGAAATATAATTATTGTTCTTTCTTTTTTTTTTTCTCCTTTTTTTTTGGTTTATAGCTTCTTTTTCATAGCTTCGATTTCACAATTCAATTTATGGATGGACCGAAGATGTTTAGTACGATGCAAATTATTTTTTTGTATGACCCACGTCTACATGGAAATTGATATATGCATTCGAGTGGGCTTGGACTGTATAATCTCTATATTTGGTCGCTGTCAAGCTTTCGTCATGACAAGTAGCCGCTTTTCTTGCTTTTTTCCTGGCATTATTCCTTTACCATACCGGCATCCCCCTCCATATGATGCGTTGAGCATCTCCTGGCTTTATAATTTCGACATTTTTAGACATTTTCAAATAGTTATATTAGTTATCATTGGATAGTTACAATACAAAAAATGCGTTTGATATTTCATAATTACAAACGAAAACATCAGATTCCTTTTATTGACAGTGATTTTTTTTTTTACCATTTTTATTTACATTAGTGTTAAATAATTATTATATTCTTGCTGATTTCTCTTCACAGTTAGCCGTCTCTTTGTTTCTAATGTCCCAAGAAAATAAAAAATTTTACTTGTCATGCATTCTCTTATTCTTTAGCTTACATTGTCCAACTTTTCATCTGTTCCCTGTATACAGTGTAAGGATTTAAAATGTATATAAAAGTATCCTACGATCAGGGTCAAGTTAATATTTGAGTGAGATTGCACATCCAAAGAGCGTGATGACAAGGGAAAAAAAAAAGCCTCACTAGACATGGTTTATCTTTTCTTTGAAATGGGATATCAAAGGCATAAGATCTATTGTTTATATCATGTCAGTGACGGTGATTATTATGATTAATTAACTACAGATACAATTGTTTGATATGTGCTTAAGAAATATCAATGTATAATATGCACAAAAAAAAAAAAAGATAGAAACTAGCTAGAAAGATTTTTGTTTTACTCCCAATCTACAGGTAGATATGCCAAGAATCGGGCAAAAGGAAGACCATAGTGATAGAGAGTACCCTTTCTCATTGTGGATATGCCTTCATCGATTGGCTTGTAAAGCAATCCGGAGAGTCTAGAAAAGCTGGTAAGCATGCTTCAATGGATATATCAGGAAACCGTATGAATGGTCGTGATAATGTGTGTCATTGCAAAACTTTGAAATTATTAACTAGTTTTGTATGATGTTTTATTTTATATATATAATCTTTATTTTATGTATTCTTTTCTTTTTTCTTTTTTGATTTAGTCATCTTGCCAAGGCTTTATTTTTATTTTATGAATTCTCAGAATACATTCGATTCGTTTTTGAAAGGATTATTGATCAACTTTTCGTTTTGGCTGTATAGATCAACTTAAATAAAAATGAACATTAGATCACCAAAGCTTATTAAAGTTTATCAAGTACAAAATGATGATACTAGAGGCTAATATAATATCCACTCTTCTAGCCATTATACGAACATAAAAATAAATGTTTAATGTCACTAAGAAAAGTGTGCCATATTGTAAATCATATCATTCTGCTAACTTGCATCATGTGGTTTGTCAACAGCTGCTTCACCAGCAGATTCTCCAAATTCAGACCCATCAGGTACATAATGCTTATTCATCACATTGAGGAAGTATTTTATTTGATAATTCAGGGATTAATTATCCATTTTGTCCATGTTAAATGTCAACTATATTCAATTTGACATTAAATTGCAGGAACCGGAACCGGAACCGGAACCGTACCCACAACTGATGATGGCTCGTCCAGTGGGAATTCCATCAACTTATCGATTCCTCTGATGTTCGTTGTTTTTGCAGCAACTTATGCCTTCAGGACATACTAATTCTTTAATCCGTTGGCCTCCCATTCATAATGCTATTTTTCACTTGTTATTGACGATTGTACTTATTTCTAAATATATTATTATTATTATTATTATTATTATTATTATTATTGAGTTTCCTTAGGTTGAAGAGTTCATTATATTCATTTTTCTGACCCCTTGGGGGTGACATAGTTTTGTATTGTGGAGAGATATTACTCTCCCTTCATCAATAAACGTGGATTGTATTGTGTTTGCTACTACGATGTTATTATGCCAAACATCCTCACTGAGATTTTCCCTCTGCCACCTCAAACTTCGTCCCCAAACACAAAAAAGAGATGAATAAATTAAAACTATTTGGCGTAGCACTTTGATACACTGTGAATCACTCACTTCCATACCGACTGATCAAAGAAACACAAGAAATCCAAACCCCTGCGACTAAAAATCATTTGCCATATTAGAAAGTATGCATGCCTGAAACAATTTATAAAGGTAAGGTGTTTGCAAGATTTGCTCAAATTAAGCAAACGACTGTTTAAAAACATACATAAGGGAGAACCTGGGTATTAAATGCCTGTAGAATTTTTCCGTGAAGTGCCATTCCAAAAAAACATGATGCATGCCTGAACACCACCCTAAAAAAAAGGGGAAAAAAAAAAAAGAAAAGTAAAAAAAGAGAGGCATACCTCAAAACAAACCTTCGCATTGGATCGGTCAAATAATCAACAATCAATCACCTATTCACCACCAGTTGCGTAATTGGCAAAACTATCTGGGCTATATTGACTGAGTTGTTTGGTCCATCTTAGATTTAGTGGCAGAAAATGAACACTTGACATATTGGGCTACATATTGTTGGTTGTGGAATGTGGGGTTTAGCAGTTTTCTTTTGTGAAATTGCATTGACCATATTTCATATCTTACTTCTAGAACTTTTAATTTTACCAGTTAAGAGTTGCAACTTTAATGAATTTAGAAATACCTACTTCTACTTAACTTCTGCTAACAAACATGAAGTAACAGGTTAAAATGTGTTAACCAAAGTAGACAGACTATAGAAGGAAATATCGATGGAAATTAGTCAATCCGGGAGGCTCTCGTTGGCTGTTCACAGTTCAAAGGCTCATCCTAATTGTTATATTGAATACAAGATTTGAGGTTATTTTCAGTGAAAAAACTTACATCCTAATTTCTTGTTTTGATACAAATAACTGCTGCAACTATTACAAGATATAACTTTCTTTAGCAAAAGTAACTAAATTAATTCAATTATATATATATATATATATATATATATATATATATATATGGGTCTTTTCTTTTATATGCGTTTTAAAAATATTATATATCTGAATATGAGATTTTGGGATGAATTACGAGAATATGGAAATTGAGAAAAAACCATCATTTGCGACTTTTCAAGATGTAGCAACTTCTTAGATAAAGCAAAAAATGTCATTGGTAGTTTTTTGATCCACACATTCCCCAACCATGTGGCTCCATGCAATTTTTTAGAAAAAGCAAAAATTGCCATTGACAATTTTTGAAAAAACAAAAAAACACCACTAGTGGTTCTTTAATCCCATTTTAACATAATTTGCCTATAAATCTATATTGGTGTATATAATAAACTCATTTACTATATTAAAAATAAAAAATCCTAGCATGTGCCTTTTTAATTTCTTGCTAGCTCTGTGCTATTGTTTCATTTTAATTTTTGTCTCTGCTGCTGAAGAGAAAATGTAACTCGTTGGTCTTTGGTCAGTTTCATTTAGGCTTTGCTTGGCAAAGAAAAGAAGTTGAGAAAAAAAAATTGACTTGAATTTTATTTTTCATAAGTATATTTAGATAAAAAAATGAAAAAAAAAGAAATAGAAGAAGAATTATTTTCTTTTATTTATTTATATAAAAAAATGAAAGAAAAAAACAATAATACTAAATAATAATTTTATCCTTATATTATTATAAAAAGGTATTTTAAACTATAAATATAGTATCTTGGTAAAAAATTAGTGGAAATATAAAAGTAATATAATTTTATCATAAAATTGATCTATCAAAATAATGTAAATAAATATAATAAATATTTTGAGGGGGAAGACCACTGCTTCTCGAATCATTAGCATTGAAGGAACAACTAATAATCCCAAGGATGGGGAATTGTTGATTGGACTTGCTATAACATGGATGCCAACTTGCAAGTTATAGTAGAAATATGTGCTATTTGTAATGATGCTAGGATTTATTTTGATGGTCACATTTTTCAAATTATAGGTTTCCTCGTTGAAGTAGCTAGCTCAATTGTTATTGATTATAAGAATTGTAATCAATTGTAAATACCATTTTCCAAACATAGATAATATTGGAATAACAAAAAATTTGGTCCCTCTTCATCCATTTTTTGCCTAACTGAGAGGGAAAACAATCTTGGAAAATCCCACTTCCTATTAGGTATTATTTATTTTTTCTCTTGACATTTCCTCCCACATCCAAATAAAGGAGATCGATCCATTTTCTTGCTATTTCCTTCCCTTGCCTCTCCTTCTTTTCAAAATCCTATCAACCAAATAGACCATAAATGACTTACCTGAATCCAAAAAATTATCAATGCAAATTAGATCGAAACCAGACAAATATAATGAAGATAAAGAGCTTAGCCACCACTATACATACTCATAAATAAAAAAACAAACCATGAAAAAAGGGTGAAAATTGAGTTATGATTAATTTAGTTATTAAAAAAAAAAGGAAGGAGAAGATGAATTACCACTGATCTAAACAAATTAAAAAATTTATTTGTAACAACTACTGAAAGGGAAGCAATACGCGGTTTATGCCAAATGAAAAATTATTATCTGTGTACTCACGCAATGTACAGCTACTATATAGATTGCTAGCAGTTGATCACTTCAATATTGTGCCTCAGAAAATGACATCTCCAATATGGCTCTCTCATTTTGATGCTTTGCTTCCCTACCTACTGAAATGTAATTATTGTTCTTTCTTCTTTTTTTTTTCCGGTTTATAGCTTCTTTTTCATAGCTTCGATTTCACAATTCAATTTATGAATGGACCGAAGATGTTAAGTATGATGCAAATTTTTGTATGACCCACATCTACATGGAAATTGATATATACATTCGAGTGGGCTTGGACTATAATCTCTATATTTGGTCGTTGTCAAGCTTTCGTCATGAAAAGTACCCGCTTTTCTTCCTTTTTTCCTGGCATTATTCCTTTACCATCCCTCCCTATACGATGCGTTGAGCATCCCCTGGCTTTATAATTTCAACATTTTTAGACATTTTCAAATAGTTATATTAGTTATCATTGGATAGTTACAATACAAAAAATGCATTTGGTCTTTCATAATTACAAACGAAAACATCAGATTCCTTTTATTGACAGTGATTTTTTCTTTGTACCATTTTTATTTACATCAGTGTTAAATAATTATTATATTCTTGCTGATGTTTTAGGTGTTTTCTTTTCACAGTTAGCCTTTTCTTTGTTTCTAATTACCAAGAAAATAAATTTTTTTACTTGTTAATGCATTCTCTTATTCCTTAGCTTACATTGTCAAACTTTTCATTTGTTCCCTGTATACAGTGTAAGGATTTAAAATGTATATAAAAGTATCCTACGGTCAGGGTCAAGTTAATATTTGAGTGAGATTGCACATCCAAAGAGCGTGATGACAAGAAAAAAAAAAAAAAAAGCCTCACTAGACATGGTTTATCTTTTCTTTGAAATGGGATATCAAAGGCATAAGATATATTGTTTATATGATGTCAGTGACGGTGATTATTATAATTAATTAACTACAGATACAATTGTTTGATATGTGCTTAAGAAATATCAATGTATAATATGCACAAAAAACAAAAAAAAAGATAGAAACTAGATAGAAAGATTTTTGTTTTGCTCCCAATCTATAGGTACATATGCCAAGAATCGGGCAAAAGGATGACCATAGTGATAGAGCATACTCTTTCTCATTGTGGATTTGCCTTTATCGATTGGCTTGTAAAGCAATCCGGAGTGGATTTATCAAGAAACCTTATAAATGGTCATGATAATGTGTGTCATTGCAAAACTTTGAAAGTATTAACTAGTTTTATATGATGTTTTACTTTATATATATAATCTTTATTTTATGTATTCTTTTTTTTTCTTTTTTGATTTATAGCATATTTGGGAGCGGTGTCTATAGCGCTAGAATCGATTTTGGGAACCAAAATCGATTTTTATTAGATTTTGTGTTTTTTGATTTCTTTTATACAAAATTAATTTTTGTCTCTAAAATTAATTCTGAGAGAAGTGAAATTTTTTTACTTTTTATTAAAATTATTTTTAAAGGAATTATAAAATACAAATCACTTTACCTTACAATCAATTTTAATTAAATCAATTTCAACAAAATCAATTTTATTTAGAATCAATTATATAAAAATAGAATCAAACATGTACTTAATCAACTTACCTAGACTTCATTTTTATTTTATGAATTCTCAGAAGGCATTCGATTCGTTTTTGAAAGGATCATTGATCAACTTTTCGTTTTGGTCATATAGATCAACTTAAATAAAAATCAACATTAGGTCACGAGAGCTTATCAGATTTGTAATCATGGATCAACTGAAGTTGAAGGCTCAGAAACTGATGACATGGTAGACCCATCATAATCACTAAAACTCATAAGAATAGTTACATCTATGAATGAGAAAGTTACATCTTATCTCAATTTGGATTCCAACTTAGTCGCACTATATAGACAAAAGGAAGTGTGCAATCCATATCGGTTGTCTTCGGGTATTCCTAGAGAGGACAGGTTTGTGCATTAAGCAACTCATGAATTTTCTTATCTGTATCGAGGATCTGGAAGATGTAAGGTCCTTTTCTACAAATATAGGAAATTATGCTACCTCTTCTTTTTTTGCTTTAAAAAGTCGGATTCAATGCAATGGATGCTTCATTGTCCCCATGCTGAATTAGGATAATAATTGAGAGGTAAATTTGTTAATATTCTTCTGTCGGTGCAGGATTTATTTGTGTAATTACTAATTGTACCTATTATTGTTTGTTTCCTGATATACCTCTAAACTTAGGATCTCGGATATTTGATCGCCACAAAATAGTGTAACACATGAAACGGGGGTGCAATGCGTGCGTTGTTGCTATTTTTTTCCCTCTCTAGAAGTGCTGCTATAACGTATTTTTATATAGCATATGAATTTAATTAACTAATATTTTTCATTGAATTAAAAATATAATAATATATATAAATTTAATTATGATATATTATCAATATAATTTTTTTTATATAAATATCTAATCATATATTGTTCAATCATTAATCATATTTTGATTTTTATTATAACTATCTCAAAAATCACATATAGAGAAAGCACTTTTACACTAATAGTGTATTAAAATAAACATAAAAAATAACATATCAAAATTAACCTCATATAAATTGATATTTGATTAGTTTAAATGATTTGATATTTGTTTATTTTAAGTAAGATCTCATATTTGAGTATTGTGAATAGAAGAAAAAAAATTAATATTAGAAGAACTTTATTCTCATAATAGATTGGCTAAACTTGAATTAGATTAGTTGTAATTTAGTATATTATAAATATTGCTTTTTATAAACATATATTAAATTGCACCAATTCAACCGTTAAGTCTTGTGATTGGGTTGCGTTGGTGATCAAGTATCCCAATTTCACAGGGAAAAAAATGGACATTAATAAATATATAATATAATATTTAATATTTTTATATTTTTTTAAATATATTATACAAAAAAGTAAAGTAGGGCAATGAAAAATCAAATAATATTTAAATTGTATAAAATTTTATACATTTGTGATCTATTAAATAAAAACTTTCACTTTAATGACTAAATTCATGAAATTTCGTATGCATAAAAAAGTTATGCAATAAAATAATTAAGTATGATAAGACTTATTTTAAGTGTAAATAAATTCCTAATAATATATATAGTACTTATGGAAGACTTTTTTTTTTATAAAGAATTTTTAGTAGAGCTAGAGAAATGAGAAAAAGGACAGACATACGGAAATTAAATTTTTGACCCAACACCAGCAATTAGAACAAAAAAATATATATATATATATATATATATTTGAACTATAATTAATTGGGCGAAGATCCTCTTTTTACTCATGGAATCGATGGCAAGTTTTCCTATCAATAATCGCGTTTGATGCAGAAGTACCTCCTACCAAAAGGTCTGTAGACAGGAAAGATACGACAGAAAACAATCAACTACTAAAATCCTGTAGTCGATGGTGAAATCATCGGACAGACATAAGTTTCTAAATGCAAAAGTCTTTAATGGTCACTAACTTGGTTGATTTGGTAAGCGAAAATATTCCATTAGTTTACCCTAGTATCATATCGAAACGAAGATTTCTCGCCACAGCAAGATTATTTGCACCAGACCCATAGATGGAGGTGCCTATCAAAATTTAGCAGCTAAGTTTCGACTACAAACCCTAGGACTGTGCAAGCGAGCTTTATTTTTGGTGGTGTCCCCTCTGACTCTAGTCTCGTCAAATTTCGGGTATGATGATGGTATATCTGTGCTAATCGGGAGAAAAGATGGATGCATAAAAGTTTATCTCACGCAACCTTAAAAATAAATAAATAAGTGGCTGAGTTTAATTCTGACGTGGTCAATCACGCCAAGTCAACGCGGGTCCCTCTGCTTGGTCCACCTTTCACTAACTACCAATTTATCTTTCAATGTGAAACTGAAATATATGTTTGCACCGTATTCCTCTGCTAAGCAACCTCATCCTTCTTAATTATTGATTTACTATCAATTCACTTTTCTTGATTTTTATAGGAGAAAAATGGGGAACCTAGCTAGTTGCATTAAAACTTGGGAGCGTTTCATTGCTTCAGAATAATTTTTTTATTATGATTAAAGATGCGTTTGTTTGCAAATTTTTGGATAAAAATTACTTTTTAATTAAAAAATATTTTTATGTATTAAGATAATTTTTTAAAAAATAATTAAAATTTGTTAAAAAATTATTTTCAATTTTTTTAGAAATTAAAAATAGCAGTTTCTAAAAAAATTAATTTAAAATTTTTTTAACTATTTATAAAAGCTGAAACAAAATGCACCCTTATTCTAATTTATAGACACTAAATATGGACCTGCATATTCTCCATATACATTTGAAAATATACTAATTCTGATAAGATATATATGCACCCTTAAAAAAAAAAAAAATCAAATGTGACGTAATGCCATAGATACATGTAAATATATTCTGTGATGTACCACAACAACGCGGAAACATTTTTTTATAATCATGAAAGCGCAAAAGACAATTCATAAAGGACCATAGGCATGTGTTTCTAAGCAAGGTTACATCATTATTTGAGTTTGAAAGTTGTTCCACTAACTACAACTAGGATTTAAGGCTTTAGGTGGCATAATGTCGACAATATTCGTGGTGCTTTAATTTTCTTCTTAATTAATTATTTCAAAAAAGATAATCTTTTAGCAGCAAATCTGCTTCCATGTAATTTATGGATTCGCTCACTAATTAAACTAAATATCTCATATACGATTGAAAGCATAATTTTATATTTAACTATATAAATATTGTTGCTACTTTACAAAAGACTTTATCTAACTATCACTTTCGATACGAACTTATGTTATATTCCTAAGATATTTAAAAAAGATAGGAAAATAATATACAAACTCCCTAAACTTATATTATATTATTTTGCAAATTAAATTACTATCATGAATTTTTAAATTTTTCTAATTAATATTTAAACTTTAGCTTATGACCTAAATAATCCTCTGGATAAGAATTTGCTAAACTATAAGTAGTAATAGCAAGTGGTAAAATCTTTTCCATTCAGTGATAGGGACTATTGATTAATTTGTAATACTATTTATCAAATTGCATAGAATTACTAATTTTTTATTTTTAAAAAATTATTCATTTTTTAATTTCAGAAATTTTTTTCTATTAATTTAGCTATTTAAAATTTTTTAAGATTTAAGCATTAAATAAATAAATTAATGGTCCAAATTTAATACAAAACAAATAGTTAATATATTTTCATGTAATATTTCCATTATTATATCAACAAATTTAAAATAGAAGGGCTGTTAAAATATTAGTCAAAGTTTATAGACTAATTAAAAAGATTTTAAAGTTCATGGTAATATTGCAAATAACGGTGGTAAAATAGATCTAACTTATTTGGTTGACCTGCCCAACCCGCCATATTTTTGGCGAGGCATGTAATAACCCCTTTTGTGATAAAATACTTTATATAGAACAACTTAATTTATTTAAGTTAGTTATATGATAGTCATTGGTTGATCAAATAATTAAGTCATAGATATTAATTTTTTAAAGTGACACTATAAATTAACAATGATAACTTTAAAATATATTACTCTATGTAACATAATAAATAAAAATAACTATTAATTAGACATTTTATTAGAAGAGGTAAAGTAATAATAATAGCACTAATATAATGTTATAATAATCATTATATTAAAAAAAAAAAAGAGAAAGTAAGAATCAAGAGTACGTGAAAAACGGGGAATAGCAAAGCCAATGAGAAAATTTTATTACTATGGCATAAAAGTCTAAAGAATGTGTAATAAAGTCAAGAAGTTAAAGACACAAAATAGAGAAGAATTACGTATATAATGAGTAAATAATAAGTTAGAAATACATGTCTAGGAATCATGTCACCAGTGACGTGAGAAACGTAGAAATTGAGTCTTACAATCTCTATATAAGAGGGTGAAGGAAATGAAATGTTAAACAGGAAGAGGAAAGAAAGGTCATAGCACCATAAGAAAAATAAACAGAGTGGGTAGCAAAACGCATAGAGGAAGGAAAAATAGAGAGAGTGGGGAAGGAAAAAGAAAGAAAGGAGGGAAGAAGAAGCAGATAAAGAGTGAAAGAGCTAAGCACGCACACACTTTTTATCCTTGTAATAATTTTAAAGTAGATAATAAAATTATTTGTAAAATAAAATTATAGCTATATTTACTCATTTCAAATTATGTTATTACTCATTATTATTTACTATCGCAATTTATTTTATATTACAACTTATTTTATTTAATATCCTTTTATATTATTATTCATTCTTATTTATTATCACAATTTATTTTATATTTCAAGTTATTTCATTTCATATTCTTTTATATTATTGCTCATTATTATTTATTTATTAAATCTATTTTATTATTCCAAATTATTTTATTTATTAAAGTTGCTCATATTATTCTTATTACAATTTATTTTATTTATCATCCCAAGTTATTTTATTTACTGTACCTTTATATTATTCCTCATTATTATTTATCATTGCAATAAATATATCATTTCAAGTTATTTGAGCTAATGTTAATTTATACTATTGCTCATTATTTTATTTATCTTTCAAGTTAATGCATTTAATGTTTCTTTATATTATTGCTTATCATTATTATTAAGATATTATTTATATAATGATATATTATTTTAAGTTGTCAATTTTTATGGTAATTTTTCTAGAAGACCAATATCAAAAGTAAAATATTGTATCTAGTACTCAACTAAGAAAAAAATTATTATATACGAACTTGAATTATTAAATTATTTATGCCTTTACTTAAAATTTTATATTTTGACTTATGGATAATTTAATTACTCTTGACTTATGAAATTACTGACTTTATAGTGACTCTTGTAAGGACATGACCTATATGCGCTAAATGCACCATGATAATAAGAATAGACTCATAGACCATGATAAGGAAGTTTAAAAGAAATTAAATAAAAATGATCTTAGATTTGATCCTTTTAAAATTAATATTTAAATTTAACAACTCTATGTTTTGAGAAACTTTATTAAGATATTATGTTATTTATTTTACTGAAATTTATATTATTTCAATTCTTGTGCTCTTCATTTATTTTAAATTTATGAATCAATTTATAACTTTTGCACTTTATTCTGTTTATTTAATTGCTTAATTTTATCTTAATTTTATGTGTTATTATTTAATTTATTATGGGATGAATTTATTTATATTATTCAAGTTATTGTTTGTTTTACGTTACATGAGTCTTTTATTTGAGTTATATTGATTGCTTAAGTTTATGCATCTCTACATTGCTTGTGAATTTATGCATAATAACAAGTAAATAATTTGAAAAGAAGACATATGAGATTTGCTACTAATCACTAAAAAAGTAGAGGAATAAGATACAAAATCATTTTATGTTATCTGCCTTGATTAGTGTGAGATAAAAGTTTCGCTTTGTCACCACGATATTAAAAGTAACATCAGAGAATGAGAATTTCTTAGGAGAAAGCCTTCAAATATGTGCGAAACAAGCAGATAAAAAAATAGAAATTAAAGCAAAGAAATTATAATCATGTTAATGCTTGCCACATTATGTATTGCATAGCATAATATTTTAGCATTTATTGCTGATAATATTATGAAATATGGTTTGCTTATAAAATAATGTGATGAGATTATGATATTATAGCTGTGTGGATTTTCGTGCTAAAATATGACTTGAACCACTATAGTTAAAATGTTTTATAACTATTCATTGTTTATTAAAAATTTTCAATTCTCATTTTTTTCTAGTAGTTTTAAATTAGTCAAGTAACGTTCTAGAAGAAGACAAACTCCTCCAGCTACTAGGAACATACGGAGGTATTTAAATAAATTATGATTTTTTTATTTGGCTTAAAAATATTTCACATATGACCAGTAGAGCTTTACTTTTACTCATAAGCACTTTAGTGTATTTATGTATATTAATATTCAACCTAAAACTTTATGTATAAATTTATGTCATTAGCTTTATTATGAACATATGTTACAAGGCGTAGTGATATTTTTAACCTACTGAAAAAATTTGACCCGCCAAACCCGTCTCACTTGACCCACGGATTGAGGTGAGTCCAGGGATGTCAATGGGGCAGAGCAGAAATGGGGGGATAGCCCCCCATTCCCAGTCCCGTGAATAAATACCCACCTCCATCCCTGCCCCATATTTATACAAGTACCCGCTTTTGACCTTTTGTGGGTTTACAGAAACCCGTGGATACTCGTTAGAATGTTAAAAATTCAAAAAATTTAAATTAAATAAAAAAATTCTAATATCATAAAATACTTAAAATAAGTACAAATACTAATCTAATTCTACAATTCAAATTCTAACAACTCAATATATTTAAAATAAAAATAAATAAAATAAGTACAATAATCCAGTTCTTCAATCTAAATTTCAACAACTTAAAATATTTAAAATAAAAATAAACACATAATAGTAATCTAAGTACTCGTCTAACACATAACAAGTACAAATAAATTCAACTTCTAAATTTAAACATTAGTCCAAGCAATTTAAATAACAACAATATTAGCCTAACTAAATTAATAACTTAAGGATAAAATAAAAATTTCATATTAGGTACTTGTGGGTATAGGGATAGTGATCCTTGCTTCCGCCTCGTTTAACATGTGGGTATTTAAAATTCTTGTCCCCATTACCCGCAGGGGCTAAATCTTCCTTCATATCCGTCCCGTTGTAGGTATTACCCGCAGGTATTCATGGGGGCACGTTTTTTTGACATCCCTAGGCGAGTCGAGGCTGGTTGAACTCACCAATTTTTTTTTTTTTTTTAAATTAGAGCCACAACCACCAAAACAGAGAGAGGTCACATTTTTGTTTTGTTATTTTCTTTTCTAACCCATTGGTGATGATTAGACCCAATTCCCCCCCCCCCCCCCAACCTTAATCCTTAATCCTCCAACATCTTCTGCATTTCTCAACTCTCATCTCTAATATTCTCTAAACTCTTATATGCACTGCATCC
The DNA here is from genome assembly GCA_031439595.1 of Pterocarpus santalinus. Lineage (NCBI taxonomy): Eukaryota > Viridiplantae > Streptophyta > Magnoliopsida > Fabales > Fabaceae > Pterocarpus > Pterocarpus santalinus. The sequence continues at coordinate 56,232,156 of CM062526.1, forward strand.
CCTTCTCGCAAGTCAACCACAACCATAGTTGCACACCTCAAGTTTCATCTTACTCTCACATCGCAATTGCTGGTTCGCACCATCGGCGAGGCTCCTGTATTGGGCAATGGCAACGATTTCTTTAAGTGAGCTTGCATCATTTTTTTTTTTTTTATGGAAGCTTGTATCTTCTTATTCTTGTTTATCTATAAGCATTGTATTTTAACATCATTAATATTTGAGGCCTCCAATTCTTCTGTTCATATCTCTGGTTCATCTATTCATCAGTTCATATCTTTGGTTCATGGCTCTGGTTCATTTATTCACATTTCTGGTTTATTATTTTTTTAATAAAAAAATTATGTGGATCAATTTATTAAAAATAATTTTTTTTATTTTTAAAATTTTTTTTGGTAGATCAATCTGCCAACTCACCTTAAAACGGGTGGGTTAACATATTCAATTTATATTAGCAAAACAAGTTGCCCCGCACCGTATTTGGGCTGACTCATGGAAGTTGGGATGGATTGACCCATTTGTCATCTCTAATTACAAAGAGATCAAAATTTAAAATGATTCAATACTTCTTTTTTTAAAAAAAGAAACTATATAAACAATGTTAAGACAAATTTCTTACAACCAAAGCATATGCGAAATCTTTTTCTTTTCTTTTCTTTTCTTTTTCCTAGTAATTTTTCCTTCCTTGACTTGGTGGAAGAGTGAGAACTGGACCAACCAATCCTCGAGATGTGTTCAAACTATCCAACTTACAAAACTATATATAAGGAATAAGGAATAATATATGGAGGGGCTAAATTACCTTTAGTTAAGAAGTACGCGATTAATCTGTTAATGAAGAAACATGTCTATGATTCTTCTCGTTCTCCAAATCTAATCTAACATATTATTCAATCAAATTTTCAGGTTTTTTCTCGTTGTGGGAAGACAAAATAGTTTAGGTGAAACCACTTTAGTAATTGCGGACATCAGCATCCATTCCAGCAAGATTTTTTTCTTTTTGATCGATTACGATAATTTTGTATGACGATTAGCAAGAAAAACGCAAGAAAAAAGGTTATCTAAATAATTGAAGGAAGAAGGAGATATCCAGCAAGATTTCTTCTTTTTGATCGATGATTATAGTTTAGTGTGGCGACTAGCAACAAAAACAGAGGAAAAAGGTTACCTAAATAATTGAAGGAAGAAGGAGATAATTAATACATACGATAGTAATGTTTTTCAAAATAGAGTATGAAATTTTGACTTTTTCCTTTCCTAATGGAATCTCATAACTCATAAGCATTGATTACTAGGAAAAATTATTCGTTACTATGACAAAATATTAAACATTTCATCAATAAAGAGAAATGCATAACTTTTGATATAATTATTGTAAAAATCAAATACTTTTAATGATATGCTAATAATATGTGATTAAATATTTATATGAAAAGATCTTCATATTGGCGGTTTATCAAAATAATTTATTTCTAATATTGTCTTTTAGAATAATATTTTTATAATTGAGTATAAGAAAATATCTATTTTAGGAAAATGCTTGGCAGGGACCAGAAAATTTGTCAAAATCCTATATACCACAATATATGGCAAGATGTAGGGTAGACACCTTATATATTTTCCGCTCACGATTTCCATCCTTGCACTTGGAATTTACCGCGTGTAGCATTGGCTTTCTGGTAGCTATTCTGGTTATGTAATATCACAGTTTGTTTTAAAATAGATTCAATTTTGATTCATTGTTAATGTAAAACTTTTTCATATAGCCATATAATCATGAATAGTTATGCCATTCAAAATAATTGATTCTTATCACAATGATCTCAAAAATTATAAAAAACATAAAATATAATTAGTTAACCGTATAAATTATTTTATAGTAATAATATATTAAAATTATTCACTTTTTAGAATTAAGATTTTAAATATTATTAAAAAATAATACAATGGAATTTTAAGAAGGAAATAGGTTATTTCACTATGCCTAAGTATTTAATATTTGGTTCAATAATTTAACATGTTAAATCATGCATAACAAGCGAACCAGTGACAGAGACCGTAACACCATTCACAGGCCATTCTCCTTTGCTTATTCATCCCTCTCGGTCTTAAAGGATATAACCATGCATGCCCTACCAACCGAACCACAGCCTTCAATATCAGAACCTGATTAGAGTATAATCACTTATAATGTTACCTTCCAATTATTAAATTAAGAGGGGAAAAAAATAGCTCAATCTTATGCTCTATGCAGCATGTATACGTGAATGATAATGTTGTAGCTTCTACCTTTTTCTGCTGCAATTATGGTGTATAAAAAAAAGAAAAATTAATAATTTTTTGCAGCCGAAACCAAGTTGTTGGCAAGATTTGATCTTTTTTATAACCTATATATAAATTTATTCCGTTATTAGGGGAACTTGTTTGGAGGCTATTACCTAAGCACACATTATGTGCGGCGAAGCAGGTATTGTCTCTTGAGTTGTCTATTTACAATCATGCCATACAGCAATATTAAACTGTTCAACTACGACCGAGCAAGGAGAATCCATTTTTACTACCTAAAAAGATGATCGGCTGATATTTCAACCTATCTATTTGATGCAAATAAGATATATTAATTTCCAGCGAAACATGATTAAACTAATAAACTCTGATTAGTCATTATACTTTTTAAAGAAATATAATCAAAGGACCAAGTACAACAGGTAAAAATAAAAGTATCATACGATCATAATTTTAATTTTAAAATAACGATTAAGAACATCAGTATAAGGTGTGATAACAGACAATAGGTTTAAATTCATTGAAACTAACATGTTACTCATGCATTGGATCGACGGCCTATAAATTACTCACAAACTTACAAAAACTCGCCTTCCTGTCAAACACACACTAGGTTTAGGTGCACTGTCGTGCTTGTGGTAACTTGCATTGAAATGTCATGCAAGAAGGGAGCCAAAACTAGTACGAAAATTATAAAACTATTTTTTTTCTTTTTTAAAAAATGCTAGGTAAATGAATATTCGTTGCCTAGCTAATAGGTAATGCCATAGGCAGGTTCCATTATTTAGGAGAATCAATCAAGAAATCCCCACCGGTGACCAACATTATGAATTTGATATATTATAATGGGAAGCCATCATAACACCTTTTATTTTCTTTATAATTGATGATTAATTATAATATATTAAAGCAAGAAGACGCATTTTATATTAAAGCACAAAAAACGCCAAATCTGAATTGCTCATAACAATCTTTTGAGCTTGGTTTAATCAAGTTCGAAGAACTCATACGCCTCCTGGCCTCCACTTATTGATCTCTTCATTGGACTTTGCAAGCACCAAACCCATATAAAAGAGAGAGAGGAGAAAGTCGCACGTAAGAAGAGTGATGCAAATATGAAACCAACGAAGGGCTAGCTGGGGTCAGAGTGATGGGTCGGGAATGGTTCACTGGCTTGGTGTTATCATGAACCATGATTGAGCCTGTGCTGGCTGGCCAAGTGGGTCTCATCATCCCAAAACGGGGTCCCCCATTTGTCTCTTTCTTGCATGGGAATTTCAGCAATTCCATTGGATATATACGCTACAAAACAAATTCAAAAGTACCGATATTATATAATTAGAAAAATATTATTAGAATTTTTGTAAAACAAATTCAAAAGTACCGATATTATACAATTAGAAAAATATTATTAGAGTTTTTTACAAAAATTATAATAATTATATCTTTTTGATAATTTATTAATCTCTAACATTTATCAAACAGATATACTGTTTACCTCTGTTTTTATATTTTATTTTGGTTAGGTAAAGAATGTTTAGAACAAAAAATATGCCATTCAAAAAAGTTATAATATGTCATAAGCGTATGCAATATCCATAAAATGGAAATTGAGGATGTATTTGATAAAGGGATAAATTTTGAAAAAAAATTATTTATGGGCTTTATATATAAATTTACAAGTATAATCTTTTATAAAAAATTTGTCCTCATTTTTACCCTCTTTCGAATACACCGTCGATATAGTTTTAATTTTAACTGCAGGTAGCAAAGCAAAATAATTTAGTGTAAGAAATTTGCCCAATTAATTAAACTTGCGAGTTAAAGAATAGAATCTCCATCCGTAAAAAGAGGTTGAACGTAACTGTTGTGGACCTAGATAATTAATATATATATATTAAATAAATGAATAAAAGAAGTGAAAGTGGCAGCCGCTATTATTAAGCTGACGTAGGGAGGGCAATGGTAAAGGATTCTTGCGATACAAAATACGATGGCATAGCTCTACAAGCGGGTCCGTGAACTCTCACTACCATTTCTGAAGTAAACAAGAACAAGGGCTGCCCTACGCTAGTAACTACATGAAAACGTCACTTTTTGGTGCCTTTTGTTAGTTGTTTTTCAAAACTTGATAGAAGTATGTTTAATGAATTTAAAGATATTTAAATATAACTAATTACTTTTTTTAAAATTATCAATATTTAAAATTGATTAAATTTTAATTAATTTGATTTAAGTTGAATTATACTCAATAACATAAATTTTTTTTAACACTAATTATTTTTTTATTTACAACAATCAAATTAAAGACTTTTTTTTAAGGGAAATAACTATTGAAATACTTAAATCAACTGTTGTTGGGAATATAATTAATCACTTCGGCTATCAATATTCAAGAAAAAAAGTATTAAGTATCTACTTATTAATTTATGCATCTCTTTTCCGTTTTTATTTATTAAAATAAAATTAATTTTGATATAATATTAATATAAAAATATTTTATACTATTATTTAATTACATATCATTATATATGAAAATTTTAAAACAATAAATATGAGAATTAAATATTTTTATTAATATATCAAATTAAATATTTATATAAAATAATTTTATACTATTAATATAATAAAATTATTTTATAAAAATATCCAATTATACCTTTGATATATCGACAAACATATTTCACTTCTACAGATAAGTCTTCAGACGTGTTTAAATGCATTACGCATGCGTGGTGCTGCAGAATACGTGCGGACCCCATCGAATGGAAAAATTAAATTCAAGGAGGGTTTGGTGGGCATCCCGCTTTTGTATCTTATATGGACTTATGTGTAACTCTTGAATTTATACTATTATGTATTCTATTTCTAGTAAAAAGAATCTCAAAATTTCTATTAAAATATGTTAATATTAGATAAAATAATAAGTAATATTTGTAGTTTAGTATACTAGTCTAATTTTTTAATTGTTAAATTAAAATTAATATATTTAAATTATAAAACTCTTGAATTTGAATATATTCAAATAAACTAATAACAAATATTAATTAGTTAGATTTTTGACATTTATTTCATCTGACTATAATGGAGTCTTATAATCTCAGAACAACCTCATTAGTGTTGGCAACGCATGCTAATCCACCCCAACTTGCCAAAAGCATAGCTGGATGGATCGAATTAGACAAACGAGCTTAACATTTTGATTCACCTCGTTTAAGGGCAGGTTAACAGATTAGTCAGTCAAAAAATTAAAAAAATAAAAATAAATTTATTTTAATATTTTTAATAAGTTAAATTATCTTAAAAAATTTTAAAAATTAAAAAAAAATTACATAACTTATATCCAAATTTAATTTAAATACAAATATAATAAATTAAAATCGTATATTCACAAAACATTTATCTTTTAACATATGAATCCAATTCCAACATGTCGAGCCTTACGTAACACTTAAAAATATAAGTTACCACATTTATGGCTTCTCTATCTTACATTTCTCTTAACACAAATTCGTATTTTAGAAAAAGGAAATGTATATATTGTAGCTTTGAGAGAAGCCACGCCTTTGGTCCGAAAGCGAAGTAAGCAGCCCAGTAATTTGCGTAATGCTATACATCCATATCCATATATGCTAATTAGAATATATGAATAAATATTAATTAATTATAAGTCTATAATATAAAATTTGTAGCATAAAATTTACAAATTAATAAAATATAATAAAACCTAATTTATAACAAAAAATTAAAAAAATTTAATAAAAATTCTTGTATATGAAAAAAAAAAGTCACCCTAGCTCACAGGCCCAACTTGCTCACGGCTTGCTAAAGCCTGTGAGTTAGGAGAGCCAAAAAATTTTGGGAAGCTAGATATATTAACTCAATCCATTATTTTTGGCGAGTTTGGTGAGTCAACGGTTTGATATTTTTTTGTTATCTCTAAACCTTGTCTAGATTCTTTTACCTTTTACTTGAATAAGGAAAATAAATGAAAATTAAAAAAAATAGAGAGAAGAGAAAATAAGGGAAAAAAAATCTCATTTTCTCTTCTATTGCTTGAATTAAGAGAGAATAAAGAAAAAAATTCAAAATATTTCTTTTTTTTACTTGATTTAAGAAAAAAGTAAAAAGAAAGAAAATATAATCATATTAAACAATCTTTTAATCCTTATTACAAGTGAAAAATAGAGTTTTAATAAGGATAAAAGTGTTATTTAGATAAAATCACCTTTTTCCTCTAGTTTTCTCTTTAAAAATGGAGAGATAACTTTTCTATTTTTCTTTTTTTCTCTTTATTTTCTCTTTAACCAAATAAAGGACAGTTGATAGGTTGGGCTGTTAGTCTGGCAAATCTAGTCCAATCCATCATTTTTAATGTATTTAAAAGTAAATAAAATATAATTTATGAAATAAAAATAAATAATTTAACATTTATATTTTTAATTTGTGATTTACACATAAGCTTGTATATAAGTGTATAAAAGTATATTTGGTTATTCACTAAAGTTTTTAAAAAAAAGTAATTCTCAAACAATTTAAAAAATAATAGAATAAGAATATATTGTTATTTGTTACTATATTTACAAATGTATTCTTATAAAAAAAAATTAGATACTAATAAGACTACACCTTTATTATTATTGATAATAGATAATAACATAGATAAGTAAGTGCTAGAAAAACTTTATTTTCATAGTAGATTGACCTAATTTAAATTAGATGGATTGAAATTTAATAGATTTTAAATAAAATACTAATAATTTAGACCAAAATAATAATATAGATAAATAAAAATTAAAATAAGAAAAAACCTTTATAAACAGTATAAATATGTAACTCTTTGTATTGTAAAAGGTATAAATAGTTTGCTGATAACGTTGAAATTTTAAACAAGTGTCTTTAGAATATCTATTAGTAAAACTTTTAAAATTTATAAGATTAATAAATCAGAAGCAAGAATATTTTTAATAAGATAATTTTAATTTACAAGTAACTACGATTGGTACAATCAAATAATTAATTATTTACATAATAAAACAATTCTATTATCAAACATTTATTAGATATAAATAAACTGTAACTGTTTTAAAAAATAAAAAAATTTAATTTTAACATACTATCAATATAAAATTTTTTACACAGATATCGAATTATGTATTGCTACATTAGTAAAAATATTTAACTTAATCATCCATTACCTTCAAATAGAAATATATGATTAAATAATAATATAAATTTTACAATAGTTGTGCATTAAAATTAATGTTAAAATAAAGATCTTATGTTAAAAAAAAAGGGGAACAAATATTTTATAATATATAAAAAAATCTATTTTAATATTTAATAGTTTTTTATCAAATGACTATTCATGTATTGTATTTTAATGTTAATAAAGGTCAAAAAACTCCATAAAAAATGGTGGTTCAATTCTGTGTTGTTTAATAGGCAATAAAAATAAGAGTATCGGCTAAATAATAGATAGGTTTAACTCTATTGAAAATATTTAATGTCCTCAATTTTATTGAATATATGCTATTTTTATTAATAATAAATAAAAAAATTAATAGAATGATCGATTTATATAGATAAAAATTAATAAAAATAATTTATATATTTTTAAAATTTTGAAATAAAGTATATATAATATATGAATTTAATTTAAATATATTGTTAGTATAAAATTTTTTTATATAAATATTTAATTATATATTATTATATTAATAAAATTTTTTAATATAATTACCTACTATTTAAATGATCATATAAATAGAAAAATTTTAATTAAATAATAATGTAATATATAATTAAGAAGGAAACGCATTTTTTGTTAAATAAAAAAATCTATAATTCCTAAAATACATTAAATTTTGTTTTCACGCATTCGTACCATTTGTTTATAAAATTTTTTTGAATTCAATAAAGATGTGATGGAGGCATCTTCTGGTATAAAGTCTCGTGAGTGGCTCAATGTATGTATTGATGTGAGCGTGCTAGTAAACAGTATACTCCCACAACACTCTCTGCCTCTGATCCGTATTGATGCAGAGTGAGAGATAAAGATAGCCGATCCAAAATTCCACTCACATAACGCCACCTTACCTTTGTTTTCTCACACTAATAACACACAAAGCCAAGACAGAAAGAGAGTAATTAGGAGAGAGAGAGATAGAGAGAGCAACATGGAACTTGCCTAGCAACCTTCCTAAAATCTGCCATTGCTGAGACTGAGAGCAAAGTATGGTGTGGTTTTATCAAAACCACCGATTCTCCTAAACCAACCAGCACACGAAATAAGAAAAAATTAAAATAGAATAGAAAAACCACCGATTCTGAAGCACACGCGTCTTTATAAGAACCCACCCACCAGTTATTCCGACCTTAAACCGCTTTCTATCTTTTTCCCTGTTGTGTTGTGTTGTGTTTGTGACTTTGTGTCCTTTGCTTCCCTCTCTCTTTCTATGTACTGCCCTCTGCAACTCCATGCCAATTTTTCAGGGGGCTCATGATGGAAGACTGAAATAGTGGGCAAATAAAGAGCAAGAAAGGATACAGTGAAAAAGATAACCCCACTAGACATAAAAAGAGAGAGAGAGAGAGATGGACTTTATGAATTATTGTCACCGTTTCTTTTAATTCTTTCTTCTTTTATTTCTTTTATTCCAATTTTCCTTTTTGACGTTTTGGTGCTGAAATGGGATTTTAGGGACCAGTTTTTGGTGTTACTCTGGTGGGTCTTGTTGGCTGTTTTATTTGTTAGGCAAATAATAATTTAGGCTTGAAATTGGAGCCCAAGACACAAATGCAAAGGAATTGAAAGGGCGAAATAAAGGTAGACAAAAGAAGGAACATAAATACAAACTCTTCTTTGTTCTGCTGTCTGATACATGCACGTCTTGGTCCTTTGATCATGACTACTGAGGCTCTCTTTGCATGTCGTTTTTGAGCCCCATCGTGATTCTATTCTCAGACACAAGGAGAACGCAGGGCGAGAAAGCCGGGGAAAAAGTCACCCTTCTTTTTCCCTTTTTTGCTTCCTCCTTTATTTTCTATGTTTGTTTCTAAATTTCTCAGTGGTTTAGGAATGGAGGTCACAGAGGTTTAAGATCAGCGAGAGAGAGAGAGAGAGAGAGAGAGAGAGAGAGGGGTTTCAAGTTTCAAGTTTCAAGTTTCAATTCATGGAAACTTGTTTGCAATTCCTGGTTTCTGCCTCTCCTCAGAATGTTGGATTGGACTTCAGTTTTTCCCTTTCCTTCGAAACTTTGTAGTACAACTACCACTAGCCTTCAAAAGTCTATAGCATCTACCACTTTTTCAGTGAAGCTTCAACTTGGTTTTGATCTTGCCTACTCAAATTCATGGTCATGGCAGTGTCTTGGTGATAACAACCTTGTCCTTTCAGGTATTTCCCATAATTTCTCTGACACACACACACACACAGACATACACACTTGTATAAGAAGCACTATACAAGTAAACAAGGTTCTAAATTTCTGGGATATTCTGTGCCTTTGTTTCACAGTGGGGAGCACAAAGCAAGATATGCTGAGGGAAGAGATCCATAGCAACAACTAGTGACAATTTCTGATGGCAGATTCTGGTTCCTCAACATTTCCAGCAGAAAAACACAAGAAACCCACATCATCATCATCATCATCATCATTCTTCAGTTCTCCAAGGTTGTTCACCAATTTCACATCAAAAGGAGGGTTCCATGAAACTGAGACCATGATGAGCCCTACCTCCATACTAGACAGCAAGCCTTTCTCAGGCTTCAAAAACCCCTTCTGGTCTGAAACAAACAGCCCCAGAACCCCGGGGGTTGGTGAACACAAGCGTTACTGGGACAAGTTGGATTCAAAAGGCGTTGGTCTTGGCCTAGTTGATGCTCTTGTTGATGAAGGAAAACGTGGTGAGGCAACATCAAAACCAGAAACCAGAATGGTCCTGTTTGGATCCCAGCTCAAGGTTCAGATTCCTCCCTTGCCACCAGCAACAACACTCTGTTCATCAGAATCACCCAAATCAAAAGCTGGTTTTTGCATCAAGGCAATGGATTCTCAATTGGGTTCTTCATCTGGAAGCTTGTCTCCTTCTCCGGTGGGGAAATCTGCATCCAATTCTCACAGGGTTTTCAAAGGTTGTCTCTCTGCAAGCGAGTTGGAACTGATGGAGCTCTCTGAGGACTATACTCGCGTGATCTCTCATGGGCCTAACCCAAGGACCACTCACATATTCGGTAACTACATCATTGAGAGTAGCTGCTTTGATGTTGGGTGCTCTGCTTCTTCTGCCAAAGAAAATGGGTCTCTTGCTGATCACAGTAGGTACCCTTCTGAGAGCTTTCTGAGCTTCTGCTTTCGCTGCAAGAAAAATCTCGGGCAGGGTAAAGACATCTACATGTACAGGTAAATCGCTTCTTCTTTATCCTACGTGGATGATAAGATTCTGGCCGTGTCAAGTTCTCAAAATTGAGATACAAATTTGATTAATTAACCCAAAATTTGGCTCATCTATTTGGTCCAAATATTTCTTAACCTCTGATCAATCAAAGGGTACAGCCTTAATATGTTTCTGCTATAAACTGAATTTGATTTTGATATCATAATAAGGCTGACCTTGTGCGGGTAATTTTCCATAAATAATTCGTTAGTACTCTGTCTTCTTTTGTATCTTTGGGTCTTTGGGCTATTTCTCAATACCATGACTCCGAAAGCCACAAAACTTGGGAAGTTGTGAATATTGTAAGTTAATAGAGGTGTTTGCGTTCTATAGTTCACTCATATGGCTATTTGTTATGGAATATGAATCTTCAATTGGAATTAACGATGACTATTAATTTTACTTTGGGATAAAAAACTGGTTGTCAATCAAAGTGAAAGTGTGCTTGCCAATTTGTCTCTAATTTGAATAATCCCTGAAAAGAATGGTGATCAGTCGCCAAAGAGATCTTCAATCTAGTTGCATGATTTTTGTATTTCAGGGGTGAGAGGGCATTTTGCAGCCATGAATGCCGTTACCAAGGAATGCGGTTGGAGGAGGGGATAAGCAAATTGGAAGCTGAAGATGTTTATGGGACTTAGTTCCTCTCATGACAGCCATATTTAGCCCTTCCAACCTTCTAGCTTGCATCGAATGTAAGGCTTATTTGAACAACCCCCCCCCCCCCCCCAAAAACAAAAAAAAACAAAAAAAACAAAAAAAAACAACAAAACACCAAAAACCAAAAAAAAAAAAAAATCAAAGGGCTTAGAATAACTCCCTCTTCATTTTTAGTTTTCTAGGTTAATTTCTAGGAGACAAAGTAGTCCTTGGAAATATTCCTGGATCACTGTGCCTGGTTTTGCACTGCCTGTTTCTCCTCCTCTGCAATAGCTGTGTAGAAAAATAGAGTGGGCTGAGATAACTTGAGGTGATTTTTGTTGAAATGATGAATGAATTAGGGGATTGCTGTTGGGCTTGGCCACAATTTTTGTCTTTCAATTCAAAGATGGTAGTGATGATTATGTATGACTTGAGCTTACACTCTCTTTGTTTATTGTTTAAAAAGTATTCTACAATAATAATACTACTATGATCACGCACGTAGGACCCATGACATCATTTCAAGTAGGTTTTTTTTTCGCTTCATATTATTTGATTGTTTGTCCTTTTAGCATATTTACGGTAGTTGATGGCAGGAGTAATTGTATATAGCATATTCTTTTAGATAATGCGTAGATTTGTTTTATCGTTTGACAGTCTAGAGCACTTGATGTAAGTTTTACGAGGGAACAGCTTTTCTGACTTTATTCAGTGGAATGATTCTGGGCCATTTTCTAAAGGGGGAATTAAAATAAGAAAACCAATTTGTGGTTATTTGAAAAAACGAAAATGGCGGTAAGCAGTAAAACTACATTTTTTGTTAAAAAAAGATATTTGTTAAGCTAAGTAAAACTACTAATGTTAGTTGCCCTTGTTTTGTCAATTGATTTTCTTTCCTCCGTGGAGCTAAAGGTAAAGTAAAGCAAAATCTTTGTCCTTGTCTACCTTTCTTAGTTTAAGAAACTTGCAAACCATCGAAAAATAAAGAAAAAAGAAAAAAAGAAGCGGGAAACTTGCAGTGCAACCCAAAAATATTCCAGCATCTAGTACCCTTATGTGATTAAGTTATTCTTCAAATAAAGAAAGACATCCTCGATAGGAGCTTCACTCAATTTTGTTTGATGTTCTTTTAGCGCTGAGAACACTGCCCCTTTAATTTTCCAACCATGACAGTGGACTCCAATTCCGTGGACCAATTGTAGCTCTATCTGCTGTTCCGAGTTTGCTTCTGCAATGATGTTCCCTGTAATAAAATGGAGAAAGAGACATTAAACTAAAAGAGTAAGTAATTTGTATTTATAAATTTAAATTAATAAGTATTTCAACTTTAGTGAGAAAAATTTAGTTTGTATATTTTTATTTCTCATTTGTGTTTAATTAAAGATAATTTAAGAAAAATTGAAATTAATCAATTAAAAAAAGAAAATTGAAATTAAAAATAAATAATGTGAAATGCGAACAAGCACTAATTTACACTTAAAATAACATTGTCCTTATTTTAAATTAATGCGGCCATTGCATCCACCCTCTCGAACGGAATAAGTACATTAGCTCCAGAAATATTACAACATTTAGTGCTACATTTTTGTCCTTTAGACGTGGTAAATCAGTAATAAATTAAGTGGCAATTGCTGGTGTGTTTTAAAAAAAAATGATAATATAAATTCGAATTTATAGTAAACCAACCTATGATAATATATTAATTAGTTTATATATTATAATTATAAATTATATTTTAAATAGTTGAGATATTGTCATATAAGATTTATGATAAATCTAAACTATAATATTATTAATCGTTTCCAAATGGTAGCTAGTTATAACTTTTTATGAAAATAGAAGTTCAATTTTATTAAAATGATGAAAATAAGTACCATCTCTCTTTCTTTTTTCACTAACTGTAAAAACAAGGTAATTAATTAAGCTTTAATACCATCTTACGTTTCCAAATGGTAGCTATTTATATAACTTTTGATGAAAATAGAAGTTCAATTTTATTAAAATGATAAAAATAAGTACCATCTCTCTTTCTTTTTTCACTAACTCTAAAGACGAGGTAATTAATTGAGCTTTAATACTATCTTAAAAGAATGTCCTAACGTTTATAAAAATTAATTATATTCTTAAGCAGGAGTTAACCGTATTTATCCCTATCGGCATTAATCACCATGGCATAAATAAAGGGGTTCTCACTGGTCATCATGGATGGTACGAGGCAGAACACCGTCCACTCCACACACTCATGACATTTACGCCATGTCAAATCCTGATTTGGACCTTGACTTGACACTGATATCAAACCCATCTCATTACCGATAACAATTATTGTGGAGATGAAACAAGTTTCCCATGTTTGTTTGTGCTAGCCCACAAAAGACCCTTTACAAGGGGCTTTCAACGCTAACGATAGAAGGCCCTAGAAGGGACTTGATTAATCGTCCAAGTGAAAGCACCACCACCACATACCCTTATCTTATCATGGGTTCATCACTTGATTGGGTTGAGGATCGCACCAATTAATATGCTAACACCAAGAATGAACTCAATATATCTGAAAAAAAAATAAAAAAACCACAGGAACCGACTAAAAACCCATCATGAACATCTTTGAAATTTGAACTGTTTGGCTTACCTAACTGTTTTTTTTTTTTTTTGGGGTACAGATTTAGCACCTTAATTTAATGTTAATGTCTTCTTTATATATTTTGTCCCTAATCCCATTTTTGCCCTCCAAATTTTCCCTTTATTCCTTCACTCCTTTCTCCTCTGACATACGCCCTACCCCGATTGCCACTCATCCGCCGCGATTCCGCCTGAGAACGCGTCGGAACCTGCCGGCAACGGAAATGTCCGTCACCGTTTCAAGGTCGGGGTCCTCTCTCCGGCTCGGCAACGATGATGCTGAAACTTTCTTGGGTTCCCGAACCGGTGAGCTTCTTCTACACGGAATTTGTGATTTTATTTTCTTCTCGTGGAAATTCGGGTTAAGCTTGTTTGCGATGTTTTCGTGGTTCGAAATTTGAGCTTATATGAGACCTAAATTTTAGTATATTTGATTGCTTAGTGCTGATAGCATAGTGAAAGGAGGGAGATTGATACTGTAGATGAAGTTTATATGTGGTTGTTGAATGCAGTGCTTCATGCAACCAATTTTGCTAACTAATATTGCTACTTAGATCAAGATTGAACATAAAATATTTTAATTTTTGAGATTCATGAATGTATATCCAATATGTGAAGTCTTTATGATATGAAGGACGAGCTGACATTGATTGAATTGACACAATTGTTTGTTTTGGCAAGTCTACTTATATTCTTGTTACTGGTTTTTGTAACCAAAGCAAGACATTTAGTGCAAATTTTTTTATTTAAGGAAGTTGTTGGTGGTATTGATGAATTTTGTGCATTGATGGATTTAGATTTTAATAGATTTAAATTTTAATAGTTTGAAACATGATTTATGATATAACACTATGGCGTTGTCTATCGATGTAGCAGATTCTACCTAGTGGGACAAGGCTTAGTAGTTGTTGATGTTGTTGTTTTATTGATGGATTTTGTGCATGATTGAGGCAGGTGCGGCAAAAGGGGATACCTTAGCAACTGAGACAGATCTGGAAGCTGGCTCCACTAGTAAAACTGCTCCTAGAAAGAGTAAATACCGTATGAAAACCATGACATTATTTGGGGTAGACTTATCCCCTGATAATTTTGCTGTTGCGATGGTATACTTTGTTCAAGGTGTCTTGGGACTTGCAAGGCTGGCTGTCAACTTTTTCCTAAAGGATGATTTACATCTGGACCCTGCTGAGGTATGTCTTCTTAGCATTCATGGTTTCAGACTGGTGGGAGAGAAGCTTCGGTTTCACTTCTTTTTTAGTATTTTCATTTGAATTTTATAACTTGTGGTCATTTACATGATCAAAGGTATAATCAATTAAGTTTGAGCCCTTGCTTCGATCAAATGTAGAAGCCAAAAATGTCATAGCATTTGCTTAAAATTCCGCTCCTTTGTTTCTTTTGTTTTGGGGAAAAAAAGAACGGGGGGAGGGGGGATTGAATCAATTATACATAATATCTGAAGGACTGACAATTTATATATATTGACTAGACAGCTGTGATTTCTGGTTTTTCTGCATTACCGTGGCTTGTCAAACCTCTATACGGTTTTATTAGGTGAGTCTTAACTGTATCCCTTTTTCCCTCCTCCTTAAGTGGGCAGTTCATTATTTTCCCCTTCTTTTATCTCTCCAGTGAACTAAAGTTTCATAATTGAAGTTATTAATTTGGCATGCAGTGATTCTGTCCCCCTTTTTGGTTATCGAAGAAGGTCATACCTAGTTCTGTCTGGGTTGCTTGGTGCACTTTCCTGGAGTTTGATGGCTACCTTTGTTGACAGCAAATACAGTGTTGCTTTTTGCACACTTCTTGGATCTCTTTCTGTTGCCTTCTCGGATGTTGTGAGTGTTTCCTGCTTAGTAATTCGCATATACTTTTTTATTGAATCATTTAATTATGTAGAAAGAGAACCCCCTATTCTGCTGCATTTTTCTACAATTGGTATGTTTATGTATCAATAGGTATCTTATGGTACACAGGTGTTATGAGTGACATTTGTCTTATAATTTTTTTTCCTTTTTAATAAGTATATCATAGTAAAGGAGTTTGGAGAGAAAAGAAAGAGCATGAAAATTTGTTGCAAGCCAACTTAGCCCTCAAAAGATTTATTATTGACCGGCATTTCTTTAGAAATATAATGTGGACTCCGTTACTGTGCGTCAGGAATGGATACAAACTTGTATCTCATAAATCATACCATTTCAATCTCTTATTTCTTTCTTTTAGAAGCATTTTAGTCGGTCTCTGATATTATGGCTTTAGTGTTTTATCATCATCTATAAATTGAAATTGTTGTGAGAACTGTGTCAGACACTGAACTATGTTTTAGGTTGTAGATTCAATGGTTGTGGAGAGGGCGCGTGGTGAGTCCCAAAGCACCTCAGGATCTCTTCAGTCTTTATGTTGGGGTTCTTCAGCCTTTGGTGGAATAGTAAGCTCCTACTTCAGTGGGTCTTTGGTCGATACATATGGAGTGAGGTATTGAAAGAAGTTTGTGAATCAAGATACTTCTGATTACTGATAACAGTATTTGTTTTTTTTACTGTTCATGTTTTTGTAATAAGTATTTACTGTTCCAGGTTTGTTTTTGGCATCACAGCATTGCTTCCGCTGATGACATCTGCAGTTGCTGTTCTTGTGAAGGAACAGCCTGTGCTTGGCACAGTAAGAGGGAATAATATTCCTTTTGCCGGTCCTGAGTTTTTGGAAAGTTCAAAGCAGAACATTATTCAGCTGTGGGGCGCTGTACGACAGCCTGGTGTTTTCCTTCCCACTTTGTTTATTTTCTTGTGGCAAGCAACTCCACAGTCTGATTCTGCAATGTTCTACTTTACGTATGTACATTATGTGACTATGATCATTGTCCTTTAGACGTTTACCATCTGGAATGAGTTTCATGTCCTCTTGATTCTCTTGTCTGCCCATGGCATTCACCATCTCAAATAATCTCTTATCCATTTCAGCACAAATTCTCTTGGTTTTACCCCCGAGTTTTTAGGACGTGTCAAGCTTGTTACCTCAATTGCATCTCTGCTTGGTGTTGGACTTTATAATGGATTTCTGAAGAGTGTGCCTTTGCATAAAATATTTCTTGCGACTACCATTTTAGGTTCAGCTCTTGGAATGACTCAGGTTAGTTGTATGGTTGAAGTAAATTTATATATTGTTTTTTTTTAATCCAAAAAAAAAAGTTCATATATTGTTAATTTGTATTTTGAACAGACTGTTCTAAATATCTTTATATTGCCTTTAACCTCTTTTGTCAGGTTTTCCTGGTTACTGGACTAAACCGGAAGTTCGGCATAAGTGATGAGTGGTTTGCAATTGGGGACTCATTAATTCTCACAGTTTTAAGTCAGGTTATCATTATCTTCATTCATTAATTAGGTTTCTTGTGTTTACCCAAAAAAATGAGGTTTCACATATTTCATTTCATTTGTCTTTTCTTATTTGAGCTGGAAATCCATTCATGTTTCTATCATTGTAGCTAAAGTCTAATATTTTCTCACTGTAATTTTAGATATTCAGGCTAAGTTTTTGGTATTATTGGTACCTTTTGAAGCTGCTTTTATATGCTAGTGTTAGATGTTACAACAAAACCGAAGAGAAAATATCAGGAGTAGTTCTGTGTAGATAGGTGAAAGAGTATAGCTATCGTTTATGTTTAAATATGAAGGCACAAGTAGCTTCTGAAAGCAGTCAAAAGGACCTTTCAAAAGGCACCAGGCAACCAGCAATCTTTTAGGAGTAGCTTTTGAGGGATTTGCCAGACACTTGAGTTTTATATATTCATATTAAACACTTCAATTGAACTATTTTCTTGTAATATTTACACATAACTCATAGAAAGAGGACCTTTGTAGATTGCTTGCTGGTAGGGATATATGGTTTCCATGGATTTTTAGGGCACTTCATGCTAAAGCCTAAAATATTGTTTTTACTTCATTTTTTTTTTTTTCAAGAAAAGAAATCTTTTGACTGGTTTTTGCGGATTCATGCCTTTTTTTTAATGGAAAAGTAAATTTAGGGGAGGAATATATTTCTGACAGTTGTTTTGATAATGGCAAGTCAATATGGTTCCTTTTTATGATTGAGGACATAAATAATGACAGTGCGTGCCGTGAAATAAGTAATATGAGTAACCTTCTTGTACTTCAATTCTACCATTCACGTATAATTTGTTTATGTGAGATTTCCTTGCATGTTATTACTTGTGTATTTCAGGCTTCCTTCATGCCCGTTCTTGTTCTAGCAGCAAGATTGTGTCCTGAGGGAATGGAGGCAACTCTTTTCGCAACTCTCATGTCGGTATCTAATGGAGGGAGTGTTCTTGGGGGATTGATAGGTGCAGGCCTGACTCAACTATTTGGAATTACCAAGGACAGATTTGATAACTTGGCAGCTTTGATAATCATTTGCAATCTCAGCTCATTATTACCTCTGCCTCTTCTTGGCCTTCTCCCTGGGGACAATCCTGATGAAAATTTGAAGGACAATGCTGATGTTGAGATGAAGTCAAATTGATTCTGGTTGTTCGCCACTGGCCTTCCTTAAACACCCCCACGCAGACAGAGGGAATTTTGCATATATTAGGATGCTAAAAAAGCTTCCCGGGCCTTGTTTTGAACCTTTTCTGATTATTAGGTATTCATAACCCGAGATCAAAGTTCACTCCGAACTAAAACTGACTAATTTTGTGGAGAAAGTACCATTTTAAGTACGTTTGAGAACTGTAATCCTTAAAAAACCGAGAAGCCTTTACTCGCGGTGCTCTGGAGTGACACGACAGTGCTTGCAACGGCAACGAAATATCAGTCCCTTCAGAATAATCATGGGGATCCTTTGTAGTGTAGTTTCTACTTTTCGTTTAGTCCTGTGTCCTTTTACTTCATTGTAAGGACTTGGGCTTTATATTTGTATCGGTCAATAATCGCCATTTTAAGGCCCTGCTCGTGTTTCTATAAGCTCTTGTAATTAGCAGTTACCTACATTGGACAACCAGCTCATATTTTTCTTGCTATGGAGTGAAATTTAATTGGCCCATATACTGTATATAGTATATATACAGGTAAGTAATACACCCGGGTGCTTATGCTAAACTTTCTCATCCATGGTAAAATGGAGAATTTATGCCATTTCATGTATGCTAGATACAAAAGTACTCCGTCAATATAAGGGTATTTTATTTTATTTTTAAAAAAAATTGATGTCCACGAGAACCTATTTGACTAATAACCAAAGGGTTAAGTCTTGCTGTCCCCACTTTTCACATGGAGGGCTACAAGTAAGGTGGATTTTGAGTATTATTTATGAGCTTAGTAGGAGTGAAAAAGAAGGGAAATAAAAATGTACATTTTGAAGAGTCGAGGTTGTTTTATGTTTGACATCATGACGACATCGTGTTCCTAAGGAAAATGAAAGAACCCATATTCAATGACTGAATAAATGATTTTTCTTCACTTTCCGTTTTTTGTTTTTTCAGGTCATGACTTTCTTCCGTGGATGAATGAATGATTTTTCTTCACAATCCTGTTTCCTCCAGAAAACTCCAGATAAGGGGAATTGTCTTCTTTCCAGCGGATAAATTGCAAGAAACTTTGTGTTTTTTTTTTTCTCTTTTGGTGGGTCGTGCAAAAGCTAGAAATCATACCTTCTCACAAGTTATATCGTTTAAGTATTTTGGGTTTATCATTTAAAATGACAAAGAAATGAAAGATGTAAAGTATAAGCTTTAATCACGGTGGATGGAATATATGAGTGTTTCAGATGTTCTTTTTGATAGGAAATTATCATGCAAGATAAGAAAATTTTTTTATTACATAGTTATAAGACTGACAATACTGTATGGAACTAAATGTTGCACCATAAAATATTAACGAGAATAAGTTTAATGTTGAAGAAATAATGATGCTGCGATGGATGAGGGCACAGACTATACAAGATAAAATTAGGAATTAGAGAACCACCATTATGACACTTAAAAGATCAACATGTTAATAGATTAGTCTTTAAAAGATATTTTATTAGTCCATTATATATCAATGATTAATGTATTGACAAATTAGTCTCCAAAAGATTAATAAGCTGACAAATTAATCCTCAAAATGTCGTTTGATAACACCAATAGAGCCCATTAGTAATAACAAAATTTATTATTGAGATATTGTGAACTAATAAAATATCTTTTAAGGACTACTTTGTCAATAAATTGATCTTTTAATAATCAAAATATTAGTTCTCCCATTACAAATAAATCCATTAGAAAGAGAGAGAGTTGAAGTAGCATCTATTATGGAAAAGATAATAGAATATCGTCTTTAGATGGTTTGATATTTATGTGATAAAAACATATGTAAAAGCTCAAATAAGAAGAGTTGAGAGAGAGGGAAACCAAAAAAAAATTATAGACAAGACTTTTAACAAAGACTTAAATTTGTTGACCAAAAAAAGACATAAATTTTAATGTTATAGACATGATTTATGATAAGACACCATAGCATCATTTTATTCATGTAGCCAATTCTACCTAATGGTAAAAAGCTTAGTTGTTGTTATGGCCATGTGCATAAAATCTGGTATTTTAAAATTCAACATCAAAATTTCTTAAATTAAGTAAAAATTGCAAACTAGTGTATATATGAATCATTGTGTATGCATATAAAGCCCTCCTATACGGAATAAATATATTTAATTTGGTGAGTTTAATGAGTCATGTTAATGTGCTTTAAAGCAAGAGTTTTCCTCACATAACCCATGACTAGTGAAGGTATCTTGCCATATTTTTTTTTCTTTCTATTCTCTCTTTTGCCCCTTATTCAAACAAATTATAGGATGAGATAAAATAGAGAGCTAAGGAATTAAAGGGAAAAGAGACATGGAGTCAACTAGAGAATGACAAATTTTTTAATAAAATAATAAAATTATTCGCCATCTCATTTGAAAAAGAACAAAAAGTAAGAGCTTGAGATAGGACACGAAGAAGAAGAATTTATCTTATATTTTCTTCTATATATACACAATTTTTTTAAACTTTGAATATGACATATATAGGGCTCATCCATAAAAATCTCACTTTCATTTTTACTCTCAACTAAGTACCCCCAAATAAAGAAAATTATTTCCTACTCTTCTACCAAACAAAACTCTAACAACCCTTATGCTATTCAGACAAATGCATAATGTATGAGCCCTTAACGTGATCTCTTTGTTATGTTATTGCTTATGGTGAAAGAAAAAACAGGAATGCACCGAACGTCGTCATGAAACAATAACATCACAAAGGATAAATAAAGCTAGACAAATATCTAAAATATCGATAAGACAATCTCTATCCACGAGCGAAAATAGGAAAATTAATCGAACATAGTTTCGGGTATGGCGGCTCCTCATGTGGCAGGTGGTGGATGTTACAGTCAGTGTGCACATGGTGGGTCACACTGTGCTTTGTCATTGTCCATTGTTTCTTTATCATGCTCTTAAGAGAAGCGATTTCTGACAAGTGGGGTCATAGTTCGAGCCATTGGAGCCAGCATGGTCTGGTCCAAGGCACACAATATCACTCACGTTCATGGGACGTGTATTGAGCCTATATATAGAACATTAATCAGATAATATAAGGACAGGGTTCCCAGCCAAAGGGTCTGATATTAGTTCATGCTCGCTTGGCTCATATTACTATTACCCTTCTTGCTTGAAGCATTGACGTATACAAGCATTATCATTAACCCAGAGAAAAAAGCATTATTTTCTTACCCCAAATTATGTAATGCCAACATATTTACCATGCATGCTGTTTAGCTAATTCCATTGTCTAGCATGGTATATTCTGTGTCATGTCAAAAGGATCGTCGCTATTTATTTTGTACATTTCCCAATTGGAGATATAATTGAATAACCGTAACTTCTTTGCATAATCAGCATCCTTATCGATGCGAAATGCCAGCTGTAGAAATCTTATAAGCCATATGAACAAAATCTGGAGCGTGCCAAGTTGCATTAATGTGACATTTTCACCTTATGTATGCAACTACAATATGGGCCAAACGATTCTGAACCGTCAAATCAGAAGAAATAATAATGCCACCAATACAGAAGAAAATTCTATTTGATCTATCAGTTTCGTTGTGCTTAATAGATAATGATGCATTCATTTGAACTTTGTTTGCATTTATAATAAGTCTGTGCACTTCATTTCCTCCCACATATAATTATATTATTATTTACGTAGGTTGTTTCATGCAGCTCTTTTTATTTATTTTTTCTGTTTTTTATTGCTTTTTCTTTTTTAAATTTTAGTTGCTCGCTTTATGGTAGTTTGGAAAGAACTTGAGTTGGTATTGCCAGTTGAGATTCTTCGCATATAATTCTTTAGGACAGAATGGCCACCAGCACCCCCAGAAAGCTTTCAAAGAGGAGAGACTCGAGTTGAAATCTAGCTGTTTGAGTCCAGATGATCTAAGTTGATAATAATAACAGAAGCTCAGGAATGCCCTAATAAAATACTAGTGGGTATAAAGACAAATGCCCCACTGACCTTTAAGAAAAGCAAAATGTTCTGACTTCACAGTTTCATAACCAAGACAAGATCTTGGTTATTTCTTTCTTGTGCTCTACTTATTGGCTATATGAAAGATGATGTCCCACGCATAATAAAATATAGCAGAGATACACAGTTACAGAACCAATAATGTCTAAAAGATCATTGGATTTTGTTCTGAATTCGGCGAAGCTATTGGTTCAAGAAATCTTATTTGTCAGTGAAAAGATGATAACCCTTTTTTTAAATGCCTTTTTCTTAATGCCAGGGATCAGGGTTGTGCCATACAAAATATTGTGAGGAAAAAAAAGAAAAGAATCAAACTTTTCGGTCTTCAATACTTATCAACCAATATAAAAAGGAAGAAATTCAAAACTTCACTTTCAAAGTGTTGTTTGAAAATAGAAAAACATATAAATACTCTTCTAAATAAATGCACCGTTGCAGTTTGATAATTGGCGGTGGTGGTTGATCGGTTACAGCCTTTATAATTTTTGAGAGAAGACTGCTAATGATGATGGGCAGAGATTAAAGTATAATGATGATTGATTTGGGGTTTTATGGCTATGATCTACCTGTATGAAAGCTTTATCCATTTCATGGCCTTTAAATAGTGTCTTAAGATAATGATTAGTCCATAAGACTGAAAAGTATAGGTTAGCAAGTGCTAAATGATTGATAACAGAAGGAGATGCGGAGTGGTTTGGTGGGAAAAGATGAAAGAATCCACATTAAGAAGGTAAGTGCCATGTGGATTGCCATGTGAAGGGCATTAAATTTTTGAATAGTGGCTACCTTCCAACAAATACTTAAACATACTTCCAAACAAGGCCCCATGTGAGAAAGCATTGACTCATGAAGACTGAACAACTGATATAGAGCTGCAGCATATCTAGGGAAATTATGCAGAAGAAAATGAGATAAAACTAACAGAATAATCTATATATATTGGGTAATCTAAATTCCATTTGAGGTGAAACAGGGTAATGCCATGTGATTACTAACAAATAAGTAACAAGTATTTTCAATTTCACTTTCTTTGTTAAGCTTAGTGTGTTTGTTTTTGTGTTTATAAAATTAATTCTATTGATTTTCAAACAAAATTATTTATATTTGATAGTTTGATCTGAGAAATAATTTTGACATAAATTAAGAGAGCAAAAACTTAGAAGTAACAAATTTTCACTTTCGTCAAGAATTAATTAAATTCAAAATTGATTTTGGAAAATAGATCTAACAGAAAATCAAATAAGATGAGAAAAGTATAAAATTAATTCTGATATTTCAAAATCAATTCTAGAAGCCTCCAACAGAAAATCAATCACACACTAAATGACTTATCTCCTCTTGATTAAATTGGCATCACATTAAAAGGCAATGACATTAACTTAGCTAGATTTTCCTCCTATAGACAAAAAGAAAATTAAAATTGCGCTATGGAGAACATAAATTTTGTCATTCGGGGATTTAAAACTCAGCAATGAGATAGTTTATTCGTCCTCTAAATTTTATGTAGACACATACCCTCCATATTCAAATATCAGTACAAACCCAGTAAGTGTCCCTTAGAAGAGTTTAAGGGATAGATTCTTTATTTTCTCACTTTTCAATTTCGCATGAAGGATTAGATCTACATTGTATAGTTTGATCATATAGGACAACAAACAAGTAACAACGCACGCAAACAAAAAGCATAATAAAAAATCTGCTTGGATTTTCGAAAGGAATAATGCTATTTAGATATATGTGGCAGATATGTGACCGCAAAAAGTTCGAATGAACTGACAAAAATGAAGTGGTTGTATAAATAATGAGTTTGAATAAATGTATGACAATCCATTTGGTTTACTACGAATGTAATTTTTTTTAATACTGTTAATAAATAAAAAAATACTACATTATTACTATAGCAGTGATTATAGCTTTTAATTACGTAGTTGAAATGTTCTTAATTTTTTTTTAAAAAAAAAATAGGTAACGTCATATGACTTATTGATAATACAAATTCTTTTATATCATCAATGAATCAAATTTAAATATAAATGATAATAATCTTAAAATTAACGATTAAACTTTAAACTTTAAACTTTTTTTCTTTGGGCCATTGACTACACTTCAAACTTAATAGCTCGGTAAGACTACTGTACGAAAAAATTGGAAAATTGGACCTAAAGCTTCGAAGAATGAATATAGCTCGCCATACAAGAAAACAGAGACATACTCCGATTCCCTATATAACCATATCTATTTGCATAAAATCAGCAATGCTATCTTCAGGTTCATATCATAAATTTTGTGTACCAATAATATTACTCTATCATAAATTTTGTGATGGCAGTGGTAATTGGTCTAGCTTGTGACTCCCGAACATTACTCAGACACACCATTCTGTAGTCCTTGTTATTGCGGTACACCAACCAGACAAGCTTCCCCGTCTTCGGAATGCATGAAAAAGGTACCGTGTCTTTACATTGGCCTTGGCTTGTCTGTGTGGACCAATTGTACTGTTTATATGTCCAGGAAGGACAATGCTGGCTTCTTCGACTTGATGGTCCTAACTCCTGAACAAGGAAAACCAACGTATAAGCAAACATGGTTAATGTGCATGGTCCTTGTATTATGTGTCTGTTTTCATCTTGAAACAGAGCACATCTGGATGCACTCTTGATTGTAACAAGATGTCTAAGATTTGTCTTGATTATCAATCACTAACTATCCCATAAGCTTAAGTGAAAATTATGTTATATCCAACATGTATTTTCTTTGAACTCTAGACTACTTAATCATAGAAGGTATAATATAATGTCAATAATTAGCTATTGCCATAAAAGTACATAAATAATATTATACTTAAGATTCTACTTAGCCTTCATTGTTTCATACCGTAGAGTTGGATACATATTCAAATTTAGTAAGTTTTGATACTTTTCTGTTTTCAAGTTATATTGATGTGTAGGTAACCAACTATTGCTTCTCCATTTTGATTTTCCAAACTAAAGCTAAATTTGCAGTTTAGGAAGAATATACATTTCTCTATTAAGTCATGCGACTTACGAGTTATGAACATGTATAGTAGTTAAGAATAGGATAAGCAAGAAAGAAACATGCATGAGAGATTGCAACAGTATTTTGTTATTGAAGTAGATCATCGGCCGCATTATGATGTTACGCAAGGGACAGCAATGAGATGATCAGGGGTAAAGTCTCACATGGACATTTATTTAATTATTTTGTTTTGGGCGAAGTCTTTGGTGGGACGAGTTGAGTTCGTGTCTAAAATAGACCAAGCTGATATTTTAATAAAAAATAAAATAAAATAACTTTTATATCCTTGTATTTTGCTTCTCTTCTACCTCTCTTCTCTTTTTCTTTCTAGACACCCATCATTGCGTTCGCCCCTCTCGTGGCAACCAACTCACTGTGTGGGAGACCGTGATGGGTGAATGATTACCCATTTCTTTCAACCAATCCATGCCCAAAAAATATATAATGATATGTGAAAATGTTGTAGACAATGGAAGGAATGATTTAGCATAGAAAAATAGGTTGTGTATAATACTATCTCTCCAAAGGTCTAGGGAAAAAGAGGTAACAAAATTGTAAGGTTGATGGGATTTGGAGGAAATATCACCTCTAAGCAGCCTCAATGTCATATGTTAAGTGAACATTGAGGAGGGCTTCATATGATTATTATTAAAAGATAACTATGAATTATATAACCAACTTGTATTTTGTCAGACTCAAAAAATCTGCCTTACCCCTTCAGTTGTTCCTTGGGTCGATGCCCACCTCCTTCATGCCATGCCCAAATTCATGATCACCCAAATGCTCCCTGTCTCGAACGCTGAAAGTTAAGAGCAACAATGGTTGCCCTATTGATCGTGACAAGGCGGTGGCGAAGGTGAAGGGAGATGTGGGTTAGTGGAGGTCTGGAGGGAAGAGGCAAGGGGACAAATTTTTGTAGGAAGGATGAGATGGTGGCATGGATAATATAATTTTTAGCAAATATTAAGATATTAATATAAATTATTATTGAATTATTTTTTAACCATATAAAATTTTAATCCAGACCATCGAATGAGATTTTAATGGTTAAAGATTTAGAGACCAAAATTGCCACAAATTCAACTCATCCCACCACATACTTTGCCTTTGTTTTGATGCCAACTTAAATTTGCATGTCCTTTTATAACTTTTACTTGCAGTAATTTTTTTTCCCCAGTTGTGACAACTAAAGTTAATAATCGTACCGAGTTGAGTCTGTTTTGATTGAAAAAATAAATGGGATTCCATTTTAGGCTTTGGTCACTAAGAAATGTGGTCCTAAAATTATTACCTAATATGTGGAATTATTGTTTTGAGAAGTCTGCCCACTCAGTTATGATTCTTCTCATGTCATGAACCTAACAACTTTATTTTGTGTGGCTTAATAATGATCTGGGCCTTCAAAATCAGATCGCTCATCCCTACAACACCCCCCCCCCTCTTACCACCAAAAAAAAAAAAATCTCTTCCTTGCATTCACTATCAGTTTCATTTCAATGTCAAGATGATCATATTAAAGCCTGAACTAGATTGGTTGTGCTGAGATAAGCATATAAAAGTACTAAAAATCTTCTATAGATTTTCTATTAAGAGCAAATTAATGAATATCAAACCCAAACTTAGTGGAAATATAAAAGGATAGACAAGGAAGGGTGTTCAAACTTTCAACAGAACATGGACGTTCGGTGGTTCCTTATGTACATCCCCTTCCACTACACACCAACTCTGGTTTGACTTGCTTTTAGTTTGCAGTAAAAACAAATCAAGGTTGGAGGTCATGGCCAATGAAAGACCAATTGTGATCCTCCACGCGTCTGGAACACTGAATTTTGAGAGAAGTCCAAATCTATTTGCTCGTGAAATCAAGTCAACATTATTAGATACAACATTGCAGGTGAAAGCAACCTCAAAGGGAGGAAGGCAAGCTTCCCTTGACCACGCACAAATATTATAATTTCGGGAAAAATATAAATGTCTAATAATTGATATTGCTTCCTTTTCAATGATGCTATGATATGGTCAATGTGGCGTCATATAGAAGTGGATATATCAAGGGAAAATAAGCTCAAAATGAATTGGAGAAGATAGGTAAAATGTGCAATAGGGTTGAATTGTGTACCATAAGTCCATGTAGATCAAATTTTACGGATTATTGATAACCAGATATTTAGCAGTTGCTGACGTTCTTGCATGCTAGCAGTGCGGACTTATTGGCCAAGACAAAAGGGCAATGCTGTGTAATTGCCTTGCGTACTACTTTGTTGGG
The DNA here is from genome assembly GCA_031439595.1 of Pterocarpus santalinus. Classification (NCBI taxonomy): domain Eukaryota; kingdom Viridiplantae; phylum Streptophyta; class Magnoliopsida; order Fabales; family Fabaceae; genus Pterocarpus; species Pterocarpus santalinus. Next base: position 56,259,986 of record CM062526.1, read on the forward strand.
GGGAAAAAGCGGCATTGCATGTAGCCATGTAGGTTTTTGACTAGAAACACACGAGATATCTTAGTCTTTATGAAAGAGAAAAGGAAAAGAAAATGGTTTTGAAGGCAGAGAAAACGTATCAGGCCAGAGAGTAGATGTATGATTGCAACTTTCAACAGCATGGAAAAATCTAGCATTGTTTAGTCAAATCGTCAATTTATTGTTGTGTCATATTCATTTGTCAAATAATGTTAAAGTGATTTAGTGATCAAAATATGGTTCTGAATAAAATTAACTTTTGTTGGCATACATCTATTATCAGTACTTTTCAACCTTATATTACATTGAAATCTTTTTGGTGAGAGATTTTAAAAATAAAAAATATACAGGTGAGGTTGTCAATCAGTGGACAACAATTAAGAGTACGGTTATCTTGAGAATTCATATTAATGTTAATTCCCTTCTTTATTACTTTCTTTATAAAATTACCCTTTTCCTTTATAATGGTAAGTCGGTGACATTTGATCTTAGATAATGGTTGCTTTGGCTTTGTTTCCGTCCCCATTTGTGCATCTCCTACCCTTTCCCCTACTACCTTCACTAGAAACTCCTAAGTACAAAATAAAAAATATATATATTGCTTTATCAGCTAAATCAATTGCCACATTGCTTTGAGCTCGTTAATGAAAAATTATATATCACATTCTTCTATAAGCCACATTGACCATGAACATAAGGTATTGTGTATGAAATCAATGTAATCAAATTTAGATAAGGACATCGCAGAAACATGGCAAAAATTCACATCCATTTGATCAACCGGAGTTGATACTGCACAACTAGGGGGGCCCTAACCGTCTGGTCAATAACGTTAAAATAAGTTTTTTTTTTTTTTTTATTGGTTGATTGTGACTGTGTTACATTGCTAAGCAAAAGCTACTGCGCATGAACGGTCACAGGACCATTATGGGGAAAATCATTACTCAGCACTCAACATTCATGGAATTAAGCTAATCAGAAAAGGCAAGCCCAGCCTACCTCGCCATGTGCTTTGAGTTTCTGTCAGTTTTCTTTCCCTTCTTCCGTGACAAGGGATGGAACAAGAAAGATGGAATAGACCCTCATAGCCAAGTCAAAATGACCTTAGATGTGGATAGCTCAAAAAACATTTTAACCAAAAGAAGCCGTTCAACACAAAAGAATAAGGAGATTTACACAACTCATATTTATGGTTATGTACAACCACACTAGTGCTTCTGTCATAATCTGGTAAAGAACCCACTATGACTTCATCAGTTTTAATACTCTCATCTAAACCATTTTCCTCTATTCTCTAATGATATTTCTTGTTAAAAAAAAGTTAATTACACTGATTAACCTCCCCTAAGATTAAATGATACTATGACACCTCTCAATTTATAGAAATATACATTAACGTCCTTTGAGATTTAGATAATATTACATTCGATATTCTTTATTTTATAAAATGTAACAGTAAATACATACATAAATATAATATTAAATATCTCTTAAGGAGCATTAATATAGATATAACTTAACCTCAAAAAAATTTAATATAATTTACCCTTAAAAAAATTAAAGTGAGAAGTAACAAATACATAGATGAAAATATGTATATAATAATGTCGAATTGTGAAAATGAAATTTGTAGAAATAAAGATAATCACTAATAAGAGAACCGGACAAACTACCAAAGTGACAGCAAAGAATAGAAAATTAGTAAAAATGCAATAAAAGAATCTAATACACACTTACTCTTATTGGCCCCACCCCCCATGCCCCACTTATTTTATGTTTTGGGTAGTTTGATTAACGGGGCTAGGATTAAAGTATTAAATGCTAGAAAGGGCCAAAGCAATGGCCCCTCCGACCACTCTTGTCACATTTTCCACTGCCCATGTCCCTTAGAACATGGAGAAAATTGTGGCATTTTCTCCCCCTTCTTAAACTCTCTCCTCCTCTCTCTCTCTGTCTCTCTCTCTCATCTCAAACACCATAAAAAGCCCTCATTGAACAACAGACACTTCCTAGTTCTTGAAGCAACCAAATCATCAATCCCAAGTGAGTAAACAAAGCAACATAAAAGAGTTAATAAACAAAGACCATCTCTATCATTGTGGTCGAATCCAACCAAGGGAAAAACCATCCCATTGTTTAAGAACACTTCGACCCTCTTGGCCATCACCTTTTTTACGTGTTTCGAGGAGAAAGATTCCCACCCTTAAAAAGCTTTCCCCTGAAGCTGAAAAGGGAAGTTCTAAGACTCATAAAAAGAGAGATGGATATTGAATCAGCCAATTGTGAGTGCTGTGGCCTGAAAGAGGATTGCACCCAAGATTACATCAGCGATGTGAAGGCCAAGTTTGATGGAAAATGGTTATGTGGGTTGTGCTCAGAAGCTGTGAGAGATGAAGTGAGCAGAGGGAAGAAGCCTTCAGCCATGGATGAAGCTGTGAACGCTCACATGTCATTCTGCCGCAAGTTCAAGTCCAATCCTGCAGTTAGAGTCGCAGATGGCATGAGGCAGATGCTGAGGAGAAGGTCTGGTGACTTGTCTTCATCTCCAGCTTCATCAAAGAAGTATTCAAGGTCAACAAGCACTTCCCAAGTTGGTGATTCTTCTAGCTTCCAATTGTACTGATGATGATGATGATGATGATGATGAGGAGGAACCAGAGGAAGGTGCAAAAGGGCAGAGGAGACTCTGCTTTGGTTGGAATAAAAATTTGATAGTTTTAGCCTTTTGTGGCTAATTAAGCTTTTTCATCTTGTCATGTACAGTGAGTGTTATTCAGCTCATGGGTCTTTTGTTCTAGTTTTTTCTTCCTTTTTTTTTTTTTCAACTGATCCCTAGTTTGGTATCCCTAATCCCCCTATGTAATCTCTTTGTTTTCCTTTCATGGCAACATAAACCTAATTTTCAAGGACAAGGGAGATGATCTCAACTCTAGTGTGCATGAAACAGATCAGAAGAACTGTTCTCCTAAACATTGAGTAATTCCACTCATATCTGCTTTAAATGGACAAAAAACAAAAACCAGTTTTAATGCTTCTGATCATATATTAAAAAGGTGCTTTGGGTGCTAACAAACTTGTAGCTTAATTAAAACAAGTATTTTTAAGACTTGATGAGTATTGTGATGAAGAGGAAGGTTGGATTTTCTCCAGCCAGCTATCATTCTCTCTAACTTGATGTTTGCACCTCCATTGGGTTATTATTTTCTGTCTTTTTTGCTTTCCATCTTTTGTATCTGCTCAAAGAATGGGAACCCTACAGTGGCAAACCTGAAATCACTCAGAGAAGGGAAAAAGCATATTTTTTGCATAATTTTTTATTTTTCAGAAGATCCGAGAGAAGCTAACTTACTTTGCAAGTCAAGTGAGATTTGATGCATTAACCGGAAGTAAGTAAACGGTTAGGTCTAAGGTGTAATTTTTGAGCACTGTATTCTCCCTAGTGCCTAAATATTTGTCATACTTGACATATACTCAAACCATTTACAATACCAAATAGAAAAAGAAAATGAAAATTTCACCACTATTATAGAATCTGATTAAACTATTCATAAATAAAGTAACACCTACGTCAACTTCCCACCGCATCGAGGATTAGTTTATGCCAAAGCCCTCAATTTCCAAATACAAACTGTGAACATTATCACTACCCTATTATAAATGTTGACTTCATGACAACTTGGCAGCCCATATGATGATAGTTTTCCTGAGGCTGAGCTATAAAATTAATCTACAAGGTTCCATTAAATCATGAAACATCAAGTGGCTAAAACGCTAATTTGGTTGTGGATAAAGATGGCGTATGAATTGTGCTCATTAAGGTACTTGATTGTAATCAACTAAGATTTGTTTGAATTATGAACTCATCATTAGCCTGCTGCCATTTCGGCAGTGCCAAGCTAAATCCTGGCCGTCACTAGCTCTTAGCACGTGGAATCCGATTCTTTCAACCTTTCATGTAGTAAAAGAAATGATTGATTTTCCGTAAGGAACAAGAGTAATAATGTTAACGACAAATCCTAATATACCTCTTCTTTTGAGGAAATCCGAACGCTATGTCAATGGAATAAGGGTGTCACCGCTAGTGGAAACTCTTTTTGACACGCCCATCTTTGTCCTTCATAATTCATGTCATTACTTTCAAATGAAATTATCCTTTTTGGAATCATCAATCAGCAGTGACTATTTTTTCTATTTTCAATCATAATTGAATTTTTGAAAAAAAGATAAATAGCAAAATACTAATTTAACCTTTTTTCAATTTCACGCAAGACCTTATAAATTTGAGAATGATTGAAGGAAAAATATGAAAGAGAGAAGGATCAAACCATGACCATCAAACAACCGCATAAAAAATTATATGAGCAATTAGCTTATTGGTAAAAAATTATTACTGTATAGAAATATGAAAACACAATCTTTAGAGAATATTAGAGAGAAAGTTGAAAATAACAGTAAACTTAGAGAGAGAGAGAGGAGGATGAGGAGGAAAAAAATGCTAATTGTTAGTTACGTCAATTAGTTTTTTTAAGATTTTTTACATTTATGATTTTGTATTACACTAAAATTAGCTTATCAAATGAAAAGTTTAAATATTTTTATAGAAAAAATATAGGTAAAATTCTCTTAAATAATAATTTAGAGATATAATAAAATATACTGGAATAATCTTCTAAGTGACCTTATTTTTTTTCTTGACAAGATTGCCCATATTATTCGTAACTGTTATATGGGTTAAAGTAAATGTCAAGGTAGGATTTAAATGGAGAAACCTACTTTCTTCTATGTGAGCGAGAGTGCTGTTTGCGACGGAGAGAGTCGCACTAGACGGACAAAAATTAAGATCACACTAGAAAACCCAAGCCTAACCCAATTCTACATATATGGCAAATATTTAATAAAAATTTCTTAACTAAGGAAAAGATTCATTTAATCTTTTTAAATATTAAGAGAGGCTTAAGAAGTCAGATAAATATTTCTGAACTTCTAGCTTTATTAAGAAGTCTTACTAATATGATAATATTCTTCAATTAATTAATAAGATTAATAATTTGTAAAGTGATTCTTTTTCAAATACCTGTGAAAACTTGTTTGAGTAAAGTGTCCTTTCTTGAAAAGAGAAATTAAAATCCAAAAGAAAAACCCCGTTGTTAAGATCAGAAACAGAAAGTGTGAAATAGAAGAATATAACTTCAGGGTTTGTACATAAATATTGCATATTGATAAATCTAGCGATAAGAAGATGCGTTGTGCTATTAAAGAATTTGATAAGGAAAGAAACCAAAGCAGGACAGATTAGTTGGTCCTAGAATTGCCATGTCTCAATTGTGGAGGACATGGCATTATGTTTGAGAAGGCTAAGAGCAACGATTGCCTCAGTGTTGAGAAGGCTTTGGAGTTGGAACACATTGATTGCGCAATCTCTTGGAAATTTGTACATGTCCCACCTTAATTTCATCGTTTTAGCACAGCATTCATGAAGTCTTCGTATAGGTGAACTTTCCCTTCAATTGATAACGCGTTTATAATATGGGAAAAAAAATGCTGACATATTCCGTATGGTTAATGAATTGCCAATTGCCAGTCAAGAAAATAATTGTCATACGGGAATAATAATAATAATAATAATAAGGGGAAGAAAAAAAGCACGCATGTTTCTCTCCCTCATCGGTAGAGGTTAACATTATTTCGGATCAATGGAAGACATAATAGTGGCTGGGTTTGGATGTGCTTCTCCAACGGAGAGAAGTACTTTTTTCTTTCAAAATTTTTTCAAAAGAAGTATTTTTAATATTGTTTGTTTATATTTTTTTTAAAAAGTAAAAGTAAAAAAAAGATAAATTTTTTTTTATTTTTATAAGAAGTAAATAGAGAACTATTTTTTCCAAAATCAAAAACAGTACAAAAGAGACAAAATAACCTTAAATTTCGAATTTATTATATTTTAATACTATTTTATCATTTTATTCTTAATTTTTTTTTTGAAAACATCATTCTTTATCTATTGAATAGTAATTCTATACTAAAAAGTATTTTTATATTTATCATATCTAAATAATTTAACAACTTATAATTTTAATAAAAAGTACTTCTATAATTACACTTAACCACTAAATAATTTTTTATTTCTACTTCTATTTTTATTTTTAATTTTATTTTTAAAAAAGTATTTCATCCAAAATCTTAAGTAAATGGGTCAATATTAACTTAATAATTGGTCCATTTCATGGTGTACTAAGTGCAACGCTAGACCACAATTTTCAAATCTCTTTTTGAGAAGTTTGCAATTAGTAGACTATTTTTTTCTTGGACTTTTATAATTCATATTGTTATTTGTATCCAACTTTTTCAAATATTTTTTGGACACTTTGAGAATCCTACATTAATAATTAAAGATTTCAATTACATATTATTAATGATTGAGTATATGTGAAATCATGATAAATTATATGTTAATAATTAAGAATTTCAATTATCTTATTGGTAAATCTAATGAAAAATTTTGCATCAATTATTAATTACCTTATTGTATTGACAATATCTATAAAAAAAATAATTAAAATCCTTAATTATTAATATATGATTTCCTAAATATCTACATAATATTTAAAAATTGGGTACAAAAAGTATTTCTATTTTATAATTGTCTATGCTAATTCCGGACTCGTTATTGCAGAAGTTCCAATTTTTCCACTCTTGCATCACATGTACATTAGAATCTCCTATGTGATCGATGCTTCTTATCAAAGCTTTCTGGGATTAGAAGTCCAGGCAAATTTCCCTAAATCTTTTGGAGCAAGGCCAAATGTCGTTAGACCCTGATAAAGCTTAGAGGGGATATCAATTGAATCTCGACTAGTAACAAGCATGCACGCCCAGCTTACAATATTGAATAGGAGATGGTGTATTTACTAGGGATTGATGTAAAGTGAGAGAATGCCCTTGGGGACAAATTTCAACACTAGGAGTGACTTGGGCAATAAGGCCCATACATAAGCCGTATCTTCCAAGAACAAGTTCCTCAAGGTCACAAGAAGAACTATATATATAGATATATAGACCACATACATAAGGTCAATCTTAAAGTAGTTGGTATTTTTAACCTTTCCAATTCCCTTTGAGATTCATTAACTCATCGAAGGCAACATGTGCCATTATATTCTTGAATTCCTTTGCGATCCGGACCCTGATTTCTTGAGATGAGCTGTAATCCCAGTGGGTTTGGTTTGTAAAATACACTTGACTTTGCCATCAATGATGCTGATGCTGCCCTACAATGTTGGAGGTCGGGTTTGCTTTGCCATGACTTTTGTCTCAGTGAAAACAATGTGCCAACAAGGACATGCATACATATGTCATGGAATTATGCGTGGCTTCACAAGATCTGTTTGGCACCAATTAATATATATATCACCCTGAAAAATCATTCTCTCTGTTGTCTTTTCATCCACCTGGCCTGGGATAGGCTACAGTAAAAACAAGACTTTCAATGATCCCTCCCACAAAGGTAATCCTTGGAGGTCAATGTTCCAATCTCACCTGTATGTATCCCCCATTTGAACGGACAGAAAGGATAGGACTTTTCAAGAACCATGACCTATTTTATAAGTGGCTGGAAAACAGGCCACGAAATACGCTGGTAATGTTTGCTGTTTTTTTAAGCACCCTGGTTAGAAGGTCAAGTATCAACTTCATGTCCTTCATGTGCAGGAGATCTCATCACCTCATTCTTTTATTTTCTATTCTAATTAGTTGAATCTTCAAGAATATTTTCGCAGCAGACTTGGTATTTAGTTATTTTCTTACCAATAAATCTGTTAATCACAAAGTTTAGTGAATTTAAACTTCAGGTTGATTTTGGTGCAATTGATAACAAAAATATGAATAATTCATTCTGTAACTCCAAAACTGTAGTTTAGGTGAAAAGTTATGCCAGAGAAGCTTTTATTCAAATTATGATAGAGGTTTTCAAACACCGCACTAAACATGCTAGTATTTCAGTCAACTGAGGTTGAAGTTCCACCTATTCAAAATTATGATATTCTAATGTTGAAAATTGAAGAACATAAGTTAATGAAGGAACATATCGATCACCTCGAAAAATAGTTAACCCGTCAAAATGAAAATTAGTTAGCTCAATGAAAAAGTTACTAAAATGTTCCTTACCGATCAAGATGAAAATGGGCTAATTCAAAGACCAGTCCGAAAACTCAAGCATTCAATTTCATCAGCAATAATTGCGCGAGTGCATATGGTGGAGTTCTTAGAAAACGCAATAATAACCTCTGCAATGATAAGGAAATGGACAAAGGTCTACATAAAAGCTGAAGTGATCAATCATTAGCAAATTAATACCAACCATTAACTAAGTGTTTGTGCAAATATAGGTAAACTCACTTGTCAAAAAAGTATTCTCCATTTCCAATGTGTTCATACTTATAGCTAATAGGTTTGTGCTAATGTGTAGGCCAGGAGGAGGTTTCCTTATTAAGTTTGACTAAAAATTAAGATTTAGATTTCGGTTCCTTACCATGACATCCTATCTTATTGAGTCACAAAGCAAAAGGGATTTTATTTAAGTTTAATTAGTATACATTGAGAGTGTAAAATAGTTTTAGGAAAAAATAAGAAATTATAATGGGTTCCTTATTATAATGGGTAGTTATTCGTATGAATTGGTACTTTTCATTATTTTTATTGGCTAACAGTGTAAAACTATTTTATATTATCAATGCATTTAAATTAAATTCTTTTTATTTTTGGTTATAAAAAATATTTCTTGTTTTCTTAAAAAGTAGCAGGGTTATATATGTCATTTCAGTATTTCAAAAACTAATCCACGAACTCGTCGTGATGGCAAATACGACCGTTGGGATTCAAAATTTGAAAAAACCCACATCTTTCTCAAAGTTGAAAGCTTCTTCAAATAAACACACGTTCAAATCAAAGGAAAACAAAAAGAGTGTGGAGGCCAAAATCATCAAAACTGGAAAAGCAAGAAGCAATGAGAACTGTCCTTGTGCATTCAACAAAATCCAGCACTGGCAGCACCACCATGGAAGAAGAAGAAGACCGTGACAACAACAGCAGCTGCTACTACCCTGGTTGCAAGAAAGATGCCAATTGCACATGTGAGATTTGCTTGGCCAGCATCAATGCCACCCTTGACCTCATGCCAATGAGCATCCACAAAAGCTCCCTCACTAGGCTCTCTGCTTCCAAACCCAACAATGTTGAGTGCACTCCAATCTCCTTTGATGCTTCCAATTTGTCCACACCAAGGTCCAGTGCTTGCAATATACCAACTACTTCTGCTGTCAAGTCCAGTGCTAGATCGGATTTAAACAAGAAAATGGAGAAGGCGGAGAAGGGACAACAACAATGGTGTCTGTCTGGTCTCAATTTCTTGAGGATTCTAGTGGGTTTGGGATTCCTTTTGTCAGCGGATATTGTTTTCTCCAAGGTTGTTTCGGGGATTTTTAAACCTGCTTTATCACCGGATGTGGTGAAAAGGGTTGGTGAGAAATGCTGGCAAGTGCAAGATGTGAAAGAAAAGTTGAGGTTTTTGCAGAAAGAGTTGACGAGGGTTGTTGATGGGAAAGTTTCAAATTGCAGCTATAGTGATTCAGTATGGAAAATCAGCCAGGTATTATTATTCATTTATTTTTTAAAAAAATTCTTGATTTGTTAAAGAACTGGGAGTTTACAAAAGGTTACATTTTTATTGATTCTTCAATTGCCATTTGCCAATACATAAGAAAGTGTAGCTGACCAACAACTAGAATTGCATATAGGATGGTCTACTATTGAATTCAAGGTGCATATTGTTCAAATCAGCAATAGACGAGGTAACAATTTGGGGATGGCCTTTGCAAACAGCAGGATTGCTAACAACTGGGTTCTCTTCCAGAACATTCACCATCTTATCCGGAAGAGTCACAGAGGTAAGTTCTCTACTATGCCTTCCTTTTCCATCTGCCATTGATTGTTGACTAATTTCAAGTCATTGTCTCTCTTATTTGCTTCCCTTTTCAAAAGTGGAATGGCGGACAGGTTGGCTACTTGATTAGAAAGGCCAATACTTCATGGGTACAACCAAAATGGGGTGCCTCAGTAGTGCAATTAGACCCCAATACGTGGGTTCTCGAATATCAAAGTAGCTCTATTTTTTATGGCACAAGATTACATTCAGCAGCACTGGAGTTCCTCAAGTATAGGATTTCAAGAATTGTTGGCAGAGTGAAGAAAAATTTCTGGCTGTTTGCTGCATTTGAAGATAAACTGTACAATGGGTTCACAGCAAACAAACGGGTTAAAATCCCAACATGAAGCGAATAGCTGCATTTTGGAGTAAATTCATCCTCAAATCAGCATAATTCTCCTTCTCATTTCTTGTGAGAGGCTCCATTTTCTTAGTCTTATGGTACTTTTAGTTCGAATTTATCTTGCAATTAGGGATATTCGTTTGTATATGATTTGACTATGCTGATTTGCCACGTCTGTTTCACAAGAAGAATGCATAAGAAAAGCTGTTGGCGTTGCAGCACCGTAATCTAACTTGTGTTTCTTTTGTATTACATCAACTCCTTGTTCAAAAATTGATTCGACACGACTTACTACATTTTCAGCTTGTTTCTCTCTTTAATCTTGATTCACTACTATAGATGACAATCTATCAAAGCATCGCCTAGCATAGCTCTTTCGCCAAAGTCTTATAGTATCTTTTTCTGCAGCAACACCGGGCAGAAACAGAAAATTTGTGAACATTACGTACCAAGCGAGCATATTTTACCATTGCAAGTTTTGCATACCCTGTAGGCATTGCAGTTGAAGAGCTGCACAGCCAAACGCATTACACCGCAATTTGCATACATGTTAAAGAGCATTCAGAAAATGACCACGGGAAGAAAGTGAAGTACAAAGAATGAAAACATTTGGCTCCATCTGTTTCATAACTATATATCACTAATTACAACTTCTTACTTTAAAAAAGGAAAGAGAATGATATGGTGGAAAAACACTAAATAGGAAGGGAGTGTTCGATAAATTAAAAAAATCGGATAATTAGGTACAATGGGGTCGAGTTTTTAATAAATATTATTTGGTAATTATTTAAATATTTTTAAGCTAGTTTTTATTTGAACCAATTTAGACTTAAAACCAGTTTTTAAAAATATCAATTTTAAAATAGTTTTATTTCATCCAAATATTTTCTTGTTCTATTTTATATTTTCTTACTTCCCATCAATTAATTATTTCTTCATTTATCTTATCAACCATATGTTGTTGCCATTCACCACCATTCATTGCTGCCGTCCACCATCGGCAACTTCCGATGGCCATTATTGGCTGCCATTAATTGTCATTGATGGCCACATCTCCTGCCCCATCTGCCGTTGTTAGCCACCACCGTTTTCCACTGCCTCGCCTCATCTACCGCCGATGGCCATATAGTCCACCATTGTTTGTCACCATCCGCTGCTGTTGCCCACCCCGTCTACCACCGTCTGTCATCGCTAACCACTACTGTTTTCAAAAGCTACCCTTATCCGCCACTGTTTGCTGCTGTCGGTCACCACCGTTGTTGTTGATAGCCATATTGCCCACCACTATTAGCCGCCATCCGCTATTGCCGCCCGCCCCGTTTGCCATCGTCTTTCGACACTAGCCACCACCGGTTTCCACCGGCCGACACTGTCTGCTAGATTAGTTTTTTAATAACGTAGTCAAGGAAAAAAAAAGCACAAAAGAAGAAGAAGAAGAAAGATAACACATATGTTAAAACTAATTTTTAAGTTTTCGAACTAAACTACATTTAATAAAAAAACTAGTTCATTTTTATACCAATTAACATAACTAGTCCTACTTTGTACCATGTTAATTTAACTTTTGAGGTTACCAATTTTGCATAACATATTAGCATAAGCATAAATAAATTATTAAATTCTAAGTAACATACATTACTTACAAGTTATAAATTTATTTTAAAGTAACTACATCACTAATTACACTTGATATTTATGCTCACATAAGATGTTTATATATTTACATATAATTAAAAATATTTATAAATTTCATTATCTTATATCCTTATAATAATTTTAGTTTAAAATTTGTATATACAATGCTGGCATTCAAATGAGCTTGTTTGGTTTAACAAAACTAAACAAAAGAGACCAGTGTAGTGTGTAAAGGTAATAATACTACAAACTATAACTCCTCTTTAGGATTTAGTATTTAAGATTAAGGTGCGCTTGAGGGACTAGGATTTTTAGGATGCTGTTGTAAGTGTTTGTATGAGGTGAGATAGTATTACTTGTACCACTGTGAACCTTAGCTAAGGCATTTTCTGCTCTTTCACAGGAAAATGTGCTATAATTTCCTATCACCGGGATGATTTCTTGCAGCAGGTCCTTCAATGTATGTGTGTCATGTACCCGTCTTTCTGTCTAGATACATAGTGTACATGGATGTGGGTCAGCTGCGTGAACTCTCCATAGGGGTTGCGGGTCAGCCATTTTGTTGGGCCTGGGCTGTGGTATGGTCCAATATGGTATTGCCCGAAGGAGAGTAACTACTTCATATTATTATTTAATTTGTGTGAAAGATATGTCACAGGTTGCTCTGCATGACCTTGTATGTTTACAAGATGCTTCTTTTGGTCTCGCTTCACATTCCATGAGCCAGAAAGATTTCTCTTTCCAAAATTTCTTGTACCCCCAAAAAAGGTAATTATCCTTTTCCTTGCGTTGTTACTAGAGGTAGGAACCACTGATTTGTGAATAGGCCACATGATTCAAGGAGGAGATGGCTTTTTAGTCTTGAATAACGCCAAGATAAGTATGGCAAGGATTAGGTAGATAACGATGGCAAGCAAACGACAATATGAGTGGGGGTGGCATACCAGAAATCACAGATGAAACACACGTTTATTTCATGCGACTGGACTTGAAGATTAGGCCAGTAAAATTAGCAAATATTTTAGACTTTTGGTCATTATGTTAAAGTAGTTTTGCCAAGCCTTAGCTCAAACTGTATAAAGTTTTTCTTTTCTTACAATTATTTGATTTCGGGATCAAAATTTACCAAACATCACTTCGTAGCTTACCTTCTCCCTTTAACTCTTAGACCTCCTTCATTATAAATGAAGTTCTAGAAAAATTGTAGGTACCTCAGTTGGAAAATTACTGTTAGAAAGCGAAGGAATTATAAGGGTATCGGCTTTTCTTGCTGCATTTTGTTCTCTGCTCTAAAGAAGCAAGAACCGCATAAGATTGGAGTCGATTAGCTTGGATTCACAACCTTGGCTCTCATGGCCCACTTGATTGACTAAACGGTTTTTGGTTTTTTGGATAATTCGACAGGGTTCAAAACGCCTGACCACAAAAAAAAAAGGGGCTCAAAAAAGTCTCAAGTAAGAGACGAGCCAAGGATATGGTAGATATTACGTCCTCTCAAGTAATTGGAAATGGCAGATATTACATCCTCTTCTTACTTCTTACGTTCGGTTCATTTTATCTGTTTGCTTTATACATAAGAATTAATGAACTGAAAATCAAGATTTAATTATACAACATATTGACTAAAATGTCCTTCAATTTTTAGTGTCTAACTAATTCATTTTATTAATTTCACATTGTATTTCTTGATTAGCGGTGTACTGAAAATTATATGAAAGATAAAATGAAAAATTTAATAATAAATACTTTATTGATATGTGAAAATGCTAGATAAAATAGATAAAAAAATTTTACTCAAAATTACAGATAAAATGGACCGAAATAGTATTACATAGAGGCAAGGAGCTAACTTAACTAAGGAAGTAGAGGTAACTTGAAAACTGAATAATGTCAACTAAAAGGTCTTAAGTTCTTATGGCAAATTATTTATAAATCCTGTTGAAATTTTTTAATATGGACTAATATAAGTTAATATTATATTTTTATGAAAAATTAGATAATTAAATTTCAGAGTAATTTATTTAAGGTCAAAATTTGTAATTATTATTACTATTGGTCCTATTTTAATGAAGCATTAATCATTGATGTATACATTGTTTGGGTCTTGTGTTTGGCTCATTAACGGTGAAAATCGGTTATAAAATTTTTCACATGAAAGTATTAATTTCTTTTAAGAATTTTCACATGAAATGATTTATTTTCTTAATTTATCATGATAGGTATATTTAACCCATTCGAATAAACCATTATTCCTAGTCACTTTTGCTTGTACAAGGGCTCCATTGACACCAACATAAGTACAAACAAATGCATAATAGAAATAGTTCTTTAACCTTCACTTCAGATGGTCATGATTTTTTCTTTTTCGATAATGATCATGATATTCAATAATTCATTTATAATAACATCATCAATTAAAATTGTCAAAGTTTAGTTATGAATTTAAAATTTGAGGAAATCCCTAGTAAAGCTAGTGGCATACAATAAACATCTTCTTCTTCTTCTTCTTCTTCTTCTTCTCTCTCTCTCTCTCTCTCAATTTTTTTTCCATGAGAGGAAAAGTAGAATTGCCTCTCCGGAGAGGAAGGTTCGCTGATAATTATGTTGCTAATGCTAAGGGGGGCAAGGCATTGTGGCCCTGTTGTGGCATTCTGCTACCAGCCCAGTCTCTACATAAATTTGATTCTTCAATGTAAGAACGCCAACATTACCGCGACCATATGTGGCCATGAATTGAATTGATCCATGAATATTGACAATGATGACTACTCAAGGTTGTTAAAATCGAGATCTTACATAAGATCAGAAGGGGATATAAAATCGTAAATCATGAAAATGTAATATGAATCGTGAGATCCTACCAAAAATAAATAATTACATTCATAAAAATATATATATGCATATAACACATTATAAATAATCAAAATAACCACATTTAACATAATTAAACTTCAAATAAACATGGACAAAGTTTCATAACCCATAATCCAAGCATCAAATAACTATAAGAAGTCTATAAGACCACAAATCATGACACAAAATATAATAGCCACAAGTTTTTGACATAACAAAAACCAAATCATTGAAAGGAAACAACCCAACTAGTTACTAGACAACTACTATAACATCTAAAGCAAGTCATTTAGGCGATGGTCATCATATTCTTCATCTTCTATATGATCTATATCTTCATTGTCATCCCTCTGAATGAGTTCATTAAAATCATCATCATTAAGATCAGGAATTGTCAAATCATCTTTAAAGGCAACACTTCCACTACCACCTTCTCCATAGGCCATAAGATCATTTGGAATATCCAAACCTTCTAAATTTTCCAACACATCTTCTTCTTCATCAACAATTCACTCTTCATCAAAATCCAACTCATCAAGGCTATACTCAAAATCATGAGGTCTTCCATCTTGCTTCTTCTTGGCCAATCTTGAGTTGGCTATCACAAACACAATATCATTCATTATTTTTTGCTTCAAACGATTTCTACTCTTTGTGTGGACCTTAAAAAAATATAGAAGCAATCATCAACAACACATAGCAATTGGCAACTAATTCTATAAATGAAATATAAATCGTATTAAACATTTACTATCTCAAAAGCACTTCAGTTGTGCTCACATCTAGATGAGCTACATGTCAAACTCAACACATGAATCGCAAATCTTTGAAGCTCTGGATGCTCATCCCTATAAGAATCCCACCATTGAGCTGGGGTTTTGGTATTAAGAGCCTTCTTGGCTATTTCTCTACCAAAAAACTTTGCTTAATTCTTGAAATCCTCAAGTTGAGCATCAATCTTGGTAATCTCCTCTGTGTTTCCCAAAATCCTTTTCCTACAACCATAAAGTCCTCTTTTGACTTCATAATCAACTTTGAACCTAAGAGCAGAATGTAATTGAGGGTTCAAGTAATAGCCCGCAGCATGCAAGGGCCTATAAATTTGATTATCCCATCTTTCATCAATAATGTCCCACAAAGGCCTATAACTAGAAAAAAAAAAGTTTACCTAAACTAGGGTAGGATATTGCAAAATGAGTCATACCTGGTCTCACCAAATCTTTTCGTTTGGTGTGGTGTTGCAACAGTGAAATGAGAGATGTCCTAGAATAGATGCAAGTAGTAATTTTTCTTCTCTTATAAATTGTGTCTTTATGAAGATCCAATTTTTTTCTCAAAATCCTCCAACATTAAGTCAATACAATGTGCCGCACAAGGGGTCCAATAAAGCTTCTTCCTTTTTTCCATTAACATCTCTCCAGCAGCTTTGTAGTTAGCTATATTATCTGTGACAACTTGTACAACATTCTTCTCACCAACCTCCTTAACTGCATCATCTATTATCTTAAAGATCTTATCAGCTGTTTTAGAAATATGGGAGGTATCAATAGACTTTAAAAAAATAGTCTCCTTAGGGCTATTAACTAAAAAATTCAATATGGTTCATCTTCTCTTATCCGTCCAACCATCTGTCATAATTGTGCATCTTGTTTTCTTCCAATAAGTTCTATATTCCTCTAATGATTCTATAGTCAAATCTACATTTTGCTTCAAATATTTCACTCTCAATTCATGGTAGGATAGTGGCTTAAATCCTAATCCATGCCTTGCAACCTTTTCAAATATCCTAATATATTCTTCACTCCTTGAGACATTAAAGGGAATGACATTGTTGTAAAAGAAAGAAGCAATTTCTTGACACGCGTCTTCCCTCAAATTCTTCTTAAATATATTGTTGATGGTTGCTTGAGAGCTACCATCAACCTTTCTTCTTAAATATGCTTCCTCCCATTCTTCACCAACTGAAGAAACATCTTCATTGGTTGGTCCTTCTTCTTCAACCTCTTTTGTTTTCTTGATCAGATTTTATTGCAATCCAAATATAATATCCCAAATTTTCTTCTTAACCTTTTCACTAACACCCTTACAAGCCCCAACATCCTTTTGTGTTCCAGCCAAGTATGCTTCAATCTATAAACTCCTCCTGTTATAATCTTCTCACAATATCTTGCATCTCCATCAATAGAAATCCCATGGCTCTATCCCACATCACTTCTATTTCTAGCAAAATTTTTAGGTATTTTTTTTAACTATCTCCACTTTGACTCCTAGGCCCAACAAAGCTATTACTTTCAGATTGAGAAGGAGGCCTACTTTTACCCTCACTAACAGCTCTATTTGATTCCATTTTTCTACCCAAATATTACCTAATCAGAGACCAACAAATACAAACTTAGAGAACAACAATTAAAAAAAAAGAAGGTTTGGAATCAAAACCTAACAGGACTAATAATAAGCTCATTGCTCACCTTACTTCATAGACTAACAGCAGCTGGAGAAAGAGTCAGCAACTAATGGTGCAAATGCGTAAAAGGCAACCGATAGTGAGTGAGCAACTGGCAACTAGCAACCAGGCACTGCCTTGCGCTTGCACGAATGAGAGAGAGACAGACAACCAGACAGATAGATAGCGTGTTCGAGAGAGAAGAGAGTTCGAACATCTTCGAACAGAGTAGAGGAGATAAAGAGATTGACAAAGAGTTTGAAAGAGATAGAAAGTTCAAAACAGAAAGGGGTGACATAGAAAAAGCATCGAAGTACCTCATCCAAGTTAGGGTAAGGATCGAAAATGGGCAAGTTGAGCTCCAATGGGCCGCGTTGCCATCTGCCACAGGGAGGAACGATCAGATTGCAAAAACCGCCGATCCTACCAATTCCATAAGTTTGTGCGGTGATCCTGCAATGATCCGAGCTCACCGCATTCCAAGGTGAGTTCAAGATCGGAGATGTGGTGTAAGATCATAAAATCATAAAATCGTGCGATTTTACGATCTGAATCGTGATTTTGACTACCATGCGACCACCTCTTAAATCCCCTCTGTGTATGCATTTTGAAATACATATATACTACAATATGGCCTTCTGAAAAATATTACTAGAATATGGGATTAACATGAAATCGCCAATAACAAATTAAATGACAACCAAAAAAGGTAAAATTGCCAATGACGATTTTATAAAAAAATAATAATCGAATTAAAAACAATTGAAATAGCCAATGGCGATTTTATTAAAAAATTTTAAATTAAAAACAAATGAAATAGCGGCAATTTTAATTAAAAGAATTTTATAATGTATAAATTGCTAATGGCAATTATAAATCCCATATCTATGAAAATTCAACCAAATTCCCATATTTAAGTGTATACTTCACCAAACACTATATGAAAAATAAATCCCCTTTGTTGTGGTCTTGAAAAATATAATTTACAATGTACTTTTTAATTTTTCTAAAAATTTAATTTTTTATTTATAAAAAATAAATTACTATATTTATTTGCCTTAAATTATATATATATATATATATATATATATATATATATATATATATATATATATATATATATATATATATATATAAAGACACGCACACTCACATACACACAGTATTAGATGTTGATCTAATTACATTTAACAACTTTTGCAATGATAACTATGACTGGATGATGCTCTATCTGAGTGTGGCAATTCCTAATTCTTTTGTTTTTCCCCCATTAATATTGGATGAAATTATTTATTAGTTTAATTTTAGAATTTTATTTTGATACAAAAATATTCAATTATGTATTACCACATTAATAAAAGTTTTAACTCAACTATATACTATTTTAAAAGTCTTTATAAATAAAAGCATATGATTAGATGATAGTGTAAAACTCTTATACAGTCACTTAAAACTCTTATACAGTCACAATGCATTAAAATTAAGGATTTAATTTTGATATACTAACAGTGTAAAAAATTTTTACACAGACATTCAATCATATGCTTCTATGTGTAAGACTATTAAGATAGTGGGTGATTTAGTAAATATTTTTCCTAATGTAGCAATACATGGTTAAATGCCTGTATAAATTTTTTTTTACACTGAAAATACATATAAATTAAATCATAAAATTAATCTCTTAATTTTAATGCATATTAAATTGAGTTTAATTTTGATGCACTAATAATATAAAAAACTTTTACATTGTCATTCAACTAAATCTTTTCATTTGCATGACTTTTTAAATAGTGGAGATGAGAATTAACCATATTTGTTGATGTGGCAATATATGATTAGATGACAGTGTAGAAATTTTTTACACAATCAGTGCATTAAAATTAAATTCTATTTAATGTAAAATTTTTCATGAGTTTGATTTATATGCATTGAAAATTATATTTTTCCAGTTTACATAACTATTCAAGTAATGAGTGAGAAATTTAACCATATTTACTGATATGGCAATATGCAATTCGATGATAGTGTAAAAATCTTTTACACTAATAATGCATATAAATTAAATCCAGTTTTCATACTATTACTAAATTATATATTATTGCATTATTAAATAAATTTAGTTTTAATGTAATACCAGTATAAATATTTTTTTACATAGATATTCAATATAATTTTGTATTATTGTATCAGTAATTTGATTTTTTTGATGGGGTCGTTAAATTTGTTTAACACTTTTAATGATCACTATATTAAAAGTCATCAATATAAAAACATATAATTGAATAATAATCTAAAATCTTCATATTGACTGTATTTTAAAATTAAGACTTAAATATATTTTTAATTCCAGAAAAATTAACAAGTTTTGATTTTTAGTCCTTGTAAAATTTTTTTCGTTTTGATCCAAATTTTTTGAAAAAGTTTGGGTTTGGTCATTGCCATAAGTAGAGTTTTGTTAATTGGTGACATTACTCCCAGAATTCCAGGTCATAATTGCCATATCCCCCCCCCTTTTTTTTTTCCATATCACCTATACCTTCTTCCACACCACCCATCCCCTTCCCTTCTCCTTCTTCCCCTCTTTCTTCTCATTATCACCAACATTACCACCCATTCTCTCACTAACCCTCTCTCCATTGCCTCACCATTACACAACCACTAGTTACTGCTTGCTCCTTTAATCCCTCCAATCCCGACAACAACAACAAAAACAACATACTATCAACAACCCAAATGACCATCACCCTCTGTACGAGGAACTCATGTGGTGATGGCAATGAGATTTGCAAAAATCATCTACAAAAAGCAAACTTTGCAATTGAAACCAAACCAAACCATCACCAAAATTTTTAAGTTTTCATTGAGCATTGCATTTGAGAATAAATTTTGCAATCCTCCACTAACAAAACCCCCCAAAACAGAGAACAAATCCAAATCCTACCCCTTGAACAACAACAGAGAACTGACATCCCTAAACCATTACTCGTCTCTCACATTTCACAACAACATAGAACTCAACTTGAAATTTCTGTCTAAAATACAAAACAACATAGACACTAAGGGCAAAACCCATAACTTAAACAACAATGAGGTGCAAAAAGCAACACAGAACCCAATTGCTAAAACTCCAAAAAAGCAACAGTAGAACCAAGTTACCAACAACAACGACCATCCTCATCGCCATTTTTCTCACCTAAATCTAGTAGCCATCATGCATCTCACTAGTACTACAAGGTTGGTCACTGTTATGCATTGCCAAGCCAAGGCGAAGAGGTCGGTCACAAGGGTGAGGAGCGCACGAGCTTGGAGATCTCGAAGACATAGTGGTTATGGAGAGAGTACGGAGGTTAGGGTCAGTGGAGAAGAGGCCTTTGGCCTTGGGCTCGAGCTCGAGGAGGGTTTCAATGGTGGAAGTGGAGTGGTGGGTTTTGAGGAGGAATAAGGAGAGGGATTGGTGGCGGTATGGAGACGCAAGGAGGCTTAGTGGAGTGTGATGGTTGGTGGTGGAGAGAGATGATGAGTGATGATGCTGTGGAAGGATAGAAAATAGGGGGAAGAGATGAAGTATAGAAATGATGTGTTAGTATCGTTATCCATCTCATAAGTTAATAGTATGTTACTAACAGCAAGTACCAAAGTCAAGTACGTTAAAATATTTTTGGATCAAAATAAAAAATTTACAAGGGCTAAAATCAAAACTTATTAATTTTTCGAAGACCAAAAACATATTTAAGCTTAAAATTAATCTTACATAACTTTTCATATAACTTTTATGAGAGTTAAATTTGTTAAATAATGTGGCCATGTATAATTAAGTAATAATCTGCAAAATTTTTGCGATAAACCTTAAATATATAATGAAAAACCAAATCTTTGGTACGAGCACTACACTCATCTTTAATGAACTGAGTGGGCGCAAAAAATTTATTACAATTAACTATATATGAAGTCACGTATAATTATGATTGTACATAATTGTAGCCACTTACGTTCTCTTCGCACAAAAATTGATAGCTACAATAATTTCAGGAATTGAAATTCGAAGTAATTACTTTTACTTTTATTTATGGAAATGGCAAGTGGCTTCAATTATTTGTGGTGGCTTCAATTATTTTTAAAAAGAAATGAATGAGGAATTGACAAAACAGAAGGTCAAATAGATTCCCATCCAATGGTTTCTTTCTCCCATTTATTTTCGTTCTTTTCCCTGCGTGTTTCTGGGGGAAAGGATGTGCACAGGAGTCTATTTCTGCTTGCATTGTATAACAGTGGAAGGTAGCTTCTCTCTAATTCCCAGTGACTATGACGGTACCCTACCACACGCTTTGATAAACATGCTAGTTGAAGACGTTGCAAGATTCACAGGCCATAAAATGAAAGAAAACGTCTTCTTTACATTAATTTTATTCTTAGATGGATCATGGCAACTTCGTTCTCTGTCTTCGGTCTTCACACACTAGAAAATTTTATATGGTCTCTTTTTTATCTAACTTTCAGAAATTGAAGAAATAAGTTCAAACAACAATTATTTATATTGGAAACACTAGTACACATACCATTATTCATAATCATTTTTTTTTCTATACTTAAAATCTAAAGAAATAAACGCCAAACGCAAGGGTAAAAAACATCAGGGGAGAAAATGAGAATGATATGGCACGTACGTCTATTATTTATATGCCAAACAATATTTGCGTGTAATCTTCCTCCATGAGTTTGAATACAAAATGGTACGGTAGGTATACCGATGAGTCATACAGTCAAACGTGTTATTATTATCAACATGTAGCAACTCTATTGCACATTCCTTTTGGGTAGCTCTAGCTATCACAACTTTGATTAAAGCAAATCTTTCTTTTTATCATCTTTCCAAGCGCGAAAAGATTAGTATTTTTAATTATCACGTCCTCAATGTTTTATCAGAGCATACTGTATATGTTCAATTGACGAAGGACAACTACTTTTTGGCTTCATTAAAAGTATTTATTTTATTCTATTCAATTGACGAAAGGCTTATCTTCCATTGACGAAAGACACGCATACTGAGTTGCAAAGTGGAGCAATGATTTAATAATAATAATAATAATAATAAGATTATTGCTGCAAGCGATTTTTTGATTTCTTATAAATATCTTCCATGATATACGATTCTATTCGAGGCACTATCTTATACTAAATATGAGCATTTCTTATCACAAAAATTCGAACTATAATTCATTATGTTGTAAGAGATTAATCTCTTTGTACTTAGGTTCATGTACTTCGACTATGCACTTATTTTCACTAGGTAAATGACTTGAAATGGACTCATTAAATGCAAATACAATTTGTAAATGAAAATATTATAGGACTTAATCCGAATATATTCATACTATTATTTAATTATCCAATAAATATGATTAGACCTCATCTTCATATTTAAATAGTTATATAAATAGAAAGTTTTTATTAAATAATAGGGTAAAAACTTTTATAACTCAAAATTAAACTCACAGAAATGCTTTCCACACGAAAATACTGACGAAGCACTACTTCAGTCACTTTAAGCATTCTAATTGCAGTTAAATTTACAATTTTGACCATTCCGTGAATGGTCATAAAAGAATTTGATTGGCTAAACCATTTTCGTAACATTTTTCGCACTGTTTACCTTCGTACTAAATAATGCCGCTATTCAACTCAATATCATATCCTTCTAATAAATCTTTCTGACATTTTTTAGTTATTCAAAATAAAAAAAAGGAATTAGATAAAATTATAAAAGTATAAGTGCTTATTATTTTAAAACGCTAAATAATAGAAACATTATTAAGTTATTCGTGAGGAAAATTTTTACTTTTTCATATTGAATATCATCTCCGATCGACAGAAAAGTAAGGACTACGGAGATGGATACTGAAAGAAAAACGCGAAATGGGGAAACAAGACTTTGGAAAAGGACCACTGAAGTCTGAAGAGTTTTGATTGGATTGGCATGGATGAATGGGAAGGATTTTTTCTTTCGTTTTCGTGCTACCTATCTTTTTCTAACCCTGTTAGCAATAACCCCACGTATCTTCTTTTTTTGGCTTGATAGGGATTTCAATATTTCATCTTTTACTTCTTGTCCTCTGCTTCAAAGCTTGAATTCGTAGCATGCAGCAAATCGTCTTGCCGATGCTTCCATGTGTGATTACTTCCCTTTTCAACCACAGAAATCCTTATTTTGGTCCTAGCTAATTGCTCAATGAGTGGGGTTCTAATAACTCTCTTGTCGATCGACTTCACTTATGGATTAAGATTAAAGTGTCCCTTAAGGTCTATGGAAAACTATTAATGAAGGGTATGCACGCTATATATGCAATGCAGCAAGCAGCATCTCTCGTGCATCGTTTGTAATTGGATGATTTCTTGTCTGATGTCAGAAGCAACCATGGAGTGAAATTGGTGAGGGACAAGGGGAAGTGCTTCGTGTACATGGTGACAATACTAAACTGCAATTTATTACAAATCAAAACTAGGTTATATAGTTGGTCTTTATAAGTGTATTTAACAAGTAGCAAGGAAATTAACATTGGACTCGTACGGTTTGGCTTACTTGATCAACCTCATTGTTGTTATTCAAATTTGATTTTTGCAATTTTTTATTTGTAGAGATCTATAAATATATTTATAAGTATATGATGAATCCAAAAATATACTCAAATCCTATAAGTAAAATTCTCTTAAAATAATAACTATAAGATTTGAATCCCTATATTACAAGTAAAATTCGTTTGAAATCACAATTCACTATTACTTTGATTAACCACTTTTGAGATATCAATCTCTTAATTGCATTATATATTTGAGTAGAAAAAAATAGATTAATATTTTTTATTCCTATTTTATTCAATTCTTAAATTACATAATAGCATGTAGAGTGTAAACAATTTTATTTGAAATATATTTTTTAAAAAAATCACATTTTATTATTTAATTTAATTCTTAAATGTAATTGATATAAATAACTTAAATTTTGTCTTATTTGAATCATTAAGAAAGTAGCTCTAAATTATTTTTTCTATTATTTTACTAAATGCCAATGACTCCGTAATTTCCAATCAACATCACCATCTCTAGAATTTTCAGTTATTTCTAATAATTTCTTTTCTTTTCTTTTCTTTTTGCAATGAGTTTCCTTTTTTCAGTTAATTTTTTAATAATTGCTAATAATTGATGGAGACTGATTTAGTAAATAAAGAAGAAGCACAAGGGCAACACAGTAACATCAAAATTCAATTCATCCTCTCCCTTTATCTGAGCACTGATTTCTCTCTCCCCGTTCTCTTCAGCACTCAACCGATCCCTTCACACAATTCCTCGCTCCCCCAAAATTTTCTACACAGAAAAAAAAAAGAAAAAAAACCTTTTTCCTCTTCGGAAAGTGGAAACTCGATCATATCGAAAATTAGGGTTAGGGTTTGTTTCGACCTTAGAAACCCCCCAAATCAAGAAAAGGGGAAAAAAAACAGAAACGATTAAAAACCGTTCCTTTATGGTTCTTTGTCTGATTCTTCCTCGGTATTGGTTGATTCTGCTGTTAATCTTGGCGGTGCAATCCTTTGTTGCGTTCCTAACCAGAACCACCACCATGAAGGTTCATCCCGTTGTTCCCCGAAAGCGCAACATCACCATCCAATTCGGCGTCGACGCCGCCGCCGCCGCCGGCAAGAAGCTCCGCCGCCTGCCGCACGTGTTCAGCCGCGTCCTGGAGCTCCCGTTCCGCTCCGACGCCGACGTGGCCATCGAGGAGGCCCCGGACTGCTTCCGCTTTGTCGCCGAGACCGACGGCATCGGCGACGTTAGGGCACACGCCGTCGAAATCCATCCCGGCGTCACTAAGATCGTCGTCAGGGACGGCGGTCCGGTGGAATTCTCGCTCGACGATCTCCAGCTCGACATGTGGAGGTTCCGGCTGCCGGAATCGACGCGGCCGGAGCTCGCCAGCGCCGTGTTCGTCGACGGCGAGCTCATCGTGACGGTGCCGAAGGGCGAAGACGAAGAAGAAGAGGCACCGGAGAATGTTGAGGATGCGGATGGTGGTAGAGGCATGGGTGGTGGTGGTGGTAGGCTTGTGCTTGTACAGTGATGAGGGTGATGGAGATGATGATGATGATGGTGCCTCTTCCAAACGTGGCCTTAGTATGTGAGTTTAGATTTCAGGTTGTTGTCTTTGGAACTTAGTTTCTCTCTGTGAATTTGATTGTTGCTATTGTTGAATCAAGAAAAAAAATGTTATTTCTTTTTTTCGCTTCAAATTGTAAGAATGGTCTATATTGATGGCAATGGCAATTTTCATGATTAGTTATATAGATGATGTCATTCAATCTGTGTCTCTGCTTTTGGATTGTTTGTCAATTAGGGTATATCTGCTTCTTGGTAGACATGGGGAACTCTGTTTTTGAGATTAGTTAACTTTGTTTTTCCGTAATTGGGGTGCCTTTCCTTGGCTGTAAGTTGCATTAGTTTTAGATAAATTTTTGTGATTTAATCACTGAGACATTTGAATAATCACTGAGAGGGTAAAACAGAGAAAGAAGAAGTTGGAGGAAATTGTGTTGCTTTTCTGAAATTTGGCTGTTCACGCCAACATATTTCCCTTTTAGTCGATACACTAAACAGCTTATTGACTTAAAAAGTATGGATTTAGGTCCACTTAATCCGAAATATAACATTTGATCAGATGGGGACGGTTGCACGTAACATTTGTTCATTTTTTTCAGTACATTGCACGTAACACTTATTTTAACTTTGCAAATGTCCTGTTCTTGAAGTGCACCTGGTCACAAAAAGTTAGTAGTAGTACTCAGTACACATATCAAAAGGCACCACATAATTTGATTGCTTCGTTTTGTTCGAAAGCATTAAGCATATCTTTGCATCACGTTGGAGACATCTTTGTGAAAGAATGTGTCAATTATCAAGCTAGCAAAGTTTGTTTTCTAACACCCCCATCCCCCTCTCTTTTTTTTTTTATTTTTTTTTCCCTCTCTCTTCTTTTGAAAGCTAATTCAGTGAGGATGTCATGGGATGGTTGTCATCTTCTGTCCTAATGGAGAGACTAGTGCAAACGTAGCATACACTTAATTTAGTGTAAAAAATAGTGTTTTTTACAGCAACAGCAGGTATGTATGGCAAAGATTATTTTGGGGGTAATAATCCCCCCCCCCTTTTCTCTCTCTCTCTCTCTCTCACAAAGATATCTTGAGGAGTTTTTGACTCTGAGTTGTTTTGAATACAAAATAAGTTAATCCAAATATACACAAATAAAAGTCACTAAATTTTGGGTCTTGAAGGGTGAACTGGCAGTGCTTGATCAAAGCCGGTAATATCAGCTTAGAACATTAAGCGAAGACAGCAATGTTCTGCACAATGAAGTCTAAGACATGTCAAGCGCCGTACAGCACAGGTCTTTTGATCCCAATTCCGCAAGCTAGCAACTAGAAAGCAATTAAATTAGGCGCTGTAATTACTACTACAACAGGGAAGCTGGCTTCGGGTTTGTTCAGTAGAAGGAACGGGGTTCATTAAGATCCTGGAATGTGCTGTCATTATGGAAAGTTTGGACACCTTGCCTCTGATCTTGATGAAAGAGAAGAACATTTTGAAAGATGTTCACTAATATCCTCGCCAACCTGGAATACAGATTAACTGTTTTTTTTTTTGTCAAGGAATGAAGCAAAGGCACTATTGCTAGTCAAGCTCTGAAGGCCAAGGCAGATGCATTTCTTCTACAGATTCATGCACGCACTCAACTCCAGTCCAAGTAAATTCCTTTCCAGTCTTTTTAAAGCATATGCTTCTACAGATCTTAACTTTAACAGAAACCTATACCTGTATCTGCCTGCTATTACAGCAGCAAGGATCCACGTTTTTAGTCAACAGCCAAACTCACCTTTGTGCTGGGCCAATCTATGTCAACAACATATGTGTGACAGATTTTGTCTTTACACTTCGTGATTTAAATGCCGCACGAATATGCTTGAATATATATATACACACACACACACACACACACACCTAGGTTGTTGGCTTAATGAAAAGGCACTGGAAAAATTTGTCTTGCTGTAATTGATCATTTTAATCTGCAATTTCGAAGCCAAAGTGGTTCCTTCAAAATATCTGATGACATTTTGCCAAAACCAAAGGAATTTGCAAAACAAATGTGACAATGCGAGAGTGAAAACACAAAATCCCATACAGATAGAAATGTTTCACTATGCCGTAAGCTAAAATTGCAATCAAATTGACCTCCATCCTGTTATTAAGCAGATAAATTTGTAATTAGACTTGGCAAATGGACTGGCTGGATAAATTTTGGGTTTAATTATAATGGATGGATTAATATTAAATTATTAATTTATTTATATTTTATTAAAAAAATTTAAAAAATTAATTCAATCATGACTTATTTAATAATTTATCATTCAACTTATTCATTAACTATTTTTTATGAATAGACATCCCATCCGTCCATTAAAAATTATACCCCTTCTATTATTATTATTATTATTTTTCTATCATTTTATATATCAATGAAGTACTTATCAGTAATTTTCCCATTTTATCTTTCACAATATTCTAAGCGCATGAATAATCTAGAAATATAGAAAGACATTAATAGAATGAATTAATTAAGTATTGGAAATTCCCCTAAAAAAATGTTGAAAATAGAGGAAGGATATTCTTCGTAAAAATGTTACTACCTCCGTATTGAAATAATTGTGCACAAATAACTGTCTATTCAGGAAATCTAGATAATATTAATTATTATTTTTTTTGCAATTATGCCTTTATTAAATAAAGGAGAGGGAGAGTAAGTAGAAAGAGTTAATTAAGGAAGAAAGATAATTAAGTAAATATAATTTTGTAAAATACACATAAATTCATCTAATATTGAGGTTTTTCTAATTATTTCCTTAATTAATGTGCGTATTTAAAATTAGATAGTTATGTTCAGATGGAGGTAGTATATAACTAAGCCTTGTGATGAGCGACATGTCACTGCAAATGCATGGTTTGTTCAAGTAATAAGGGGTGAATATAAGAGTATTTGCCAAAGAGATTGTATAACAATGTACTATCAAATGACTAAACTACCGCATTCAAGCTCAACCAATAAAATTTGATGGGTAATTAAAGGACAAACAAGAAAACGAACAATTAAACTAATGAAGCACTAACAAACTAAAATTTGAGAGACAGAGAAGGATTAAAGGTCAAAGGGTCCTTTTTTGCTCTCTATTTCACTTGGATAAGTAAATTTCTCAAATAAACATCAATGAGTTGATTTACTTAATACAAAATCCAATTTTAGTTAAAATTGTATATTAGGTTCAATTAATCGTGCCTCCTTCACCTAAAACACTAAAGTGTCCTTTTAAGTTAGTGTCAATTTAACCCATTAAAAATAGATTTAAAAAATTGTCATGCAAGACCAATTGGGTATGTTTCCATCCCATTGGCAAATCAACACATCTAAATCAATTAAGTGTAATCAAATAAGCATTATTCATAATTGTGATTCAATTTTTCTATTCCTATGTCTAGTTCAAAAGAATCCCCCAAATCAACTTAAATGGTGACCGTGGATATAAGAGCATTACAAGAAGATATGGGTAAACAAAATCATTCTCATTAATTTTCACTAAAAGAATCCAAGCTCCATAGAAAGGTACAAAGGATAATTTAGCCACGAGTTTAGCTATTTACAAAAATTACAAAGCAAACAAGTAGTTAAGCAAACAACTAGTTCAAAACCATAAGGAATATAAAAGAACAAAGATAGAGAAGGAAAAGATGAACAAAGTTGATGAGCTCTTGGATGGTTGAATCTCCTCCTAGTCTTTGATCTTCAAATCTCCAATATGTATCTCTCCAGAGTTAAAATCCCTCTAAACCTAAGTTTTCCTCTCTAAAATATGCTAAAAGAGGTAAAAAAAAAAAGTGTAAAAAGTAAAAAAAATAAAAAAGTGTAAAAGTTCTCTATTCTCTATCTAAAAATCTAATTTGAAACTCAATTACATGGGTTGAGCTACTGTAAGGCGTGACCTAGCAAAAAGTTTTAAGTTGTGACTCAACTTAAAAAACTTTAGAATCCACTTGTGTGCCCAGGGGTTGCAACTCAATAAGAGTTAGATTGCAACTTAGCAACTAAAAATTCTTTTCCTTCATGGTTTATTTCTTTGCTTCTTGGTTTCCAATTAACATGCTTTTGTGCTCCATAACCTACAAATGTCAATGTCAAAATATGTTATTTTTTTAGAAGATCAAAATTCTAACTTCTGAAAAAATATCTTTGTGTTTTTGTTTTTTCTTAAAAAAAAAAAAAAGAATAATCGAGCATATCAAAAAACATAAAATTGATTTTTGAAAAATTATCATTTTATATTCAAAAAATCCAAATGAGCACATTGTGTAAAACAATTAAAGAAAAAAATCTCAATATATTCTTGCTCTATCTTGCTTTTAATCACCATTGCATCTTTATTTCAAGAGTATTCTTTTTACAAGAAATTGTAATATATATATATATGTATGCAAACCAATGTAATGCATGAGAATTGTCTCTATTTAACTCTTATTATTACATGCGAAGTTTATAAAGAGAAACAATTAAAAGAAATATATCAAAAAGAAACTTAGTTTTATTTCATCTAAAACATGAAATCTATCCAAATTTATTAAAAACAATAATTTGTCTATTTTTTTTCCTTTCTTATTTTTCTTTTTGTCCCTTTCACGATCTCAATTTTTGTAAATATGTTGTGTTATGAAATAATTTATAAAAGAAAATAATTACATGAGGGCTTTTATAGTAATTTTCTTGTGCAATTCTCAATCATGTAATGTGAGAAGGAAATATTTTTTGCATGACATTTTTTATAGAGTAATTTTAATAGTATGTATATGATGATATTCTTAAATTGAATGAATTATAAAAGAAAATACTTATATGGTCTTTTAATTAACTTTTTTTTGGAACATTTT
Organism: Pterocarpus santalinus; assembly: GCA_031439595.1. Classification (NCBI taxonomy): domain Eukaryota; kingdom Viridiplantae; phylum Streptophyta; class Magnoliopsida; order Fabales; family Fabaceae; genus Pterocarpus; species Pterocarpus santalinus. The sequence continues at coordinate 56,290,268 of CM062526.1, forward strand.
ATCATGCAACATGAGTGAGAAATAAATTTTACATGAAAATTTTGAAAGACATTATAAAAGAAAATAACTATATGGTCTTTTAAGTAATTTTTGTGGAAGCTTTTAATCATGTAATGTGAGTGGGAAACAAATTTTGTATGAAACTATCGGAAAAAATAGTATTTCAATATTATATATATGATTGTTGTTTGAAAATTATTATCAAATTTCTTTATATCAATCATTGGTAAATAAATATCTTATTCTTTTAGTTGATATATAACTTTATTTCTTTTATGATAATTAAGGATTCAAAATATTTATTTTTGGCATAATTTAACATTTTAATTTATAATTATTTTTATTTAATTTTTTTAATTTTGAAAATATTTTTATTAGTTATGTTAAAGATGTTTGATATTTTTATGTTATATATCTTTTATAAAAAATATAAAATGAAACAAATATATTTATACAATAGCACATTTTGTGATACACAAGACAAATATGGTGCATCATACACCATTTAACTTTAACTAGGGAATAAGGGGAGTTGGCTTGTGAGTCATTTAATCACAATTAAGAAATCTTGTTAAATGCATTTAAAAAATGTGGTAAATTCCTTTCTACTCTTGTTACCATCGATTAAATCTCATCAACAACCAATAACAATTTGAAATTTATTTTTCATCAATCAAAACAATTCAAAAATTTTATTTAAAACTTCAATACAAACAAAGAGGAAAAAAAAAACTTCAAAAGGAGTTTGAAGAAGGACAACCACAGGAAAGTTTTTAAGTAGTGATGACGCATTTACAAGGACTACTAGTCACCAATTAGAAGAATCATGGTGTGTGAATGAATGACATCGGTGGCGACGGAGAGTTCAACGGCATTGAGAATGATGAAAGAGGTGGCAGCGACAATGTCGAGGTCGACAAACGTAACCAATGAAAGTACATGCAATGAGGTTGAGCTTGAGTTTGAATGACAAATTTTGGAAAATAAGTGATGACCTATTGGGTCTAGTGCTGTGAAGAAGTTGCAATGGAAGAGTTCAATGAGGTTGATAGAGAAGAGACAATGGCCAGCAGCGGAAGTGGTGGTGGTGGTGGTGGTGGTGGTGATCATTGGGCAACGGCATCAGCAGAGGAAGGAGAGGAGGGTGGTGGTGTTGTGGATGAAAAATATGGTTGACAGGGTGAAGAAGGAAGGAGTTCGATGCACCATTGAATATCAGCTCAATAAAAGGTGTGGATGAGAATAAGTTCCATAGTATACCACTCAATTTTAAAATGCTTGTGGTGTACCATACTTAAATTAGTATGCCACAGAACGAGCCTTATACAATATATAAATTATTACTATCCAATATATAGTATATAAATTTATTAATAGAATAACTTCACGTGACTTGATTATGATAAAAGCATTATTTTATATAAATGTATATTTTTCTAAAAATATGTTATATAAATATTATTTATAATACTTGAATGTTTTGAAATAAATTTATTATGTATTTCATAAATGCAACTCTAGTATAATTAATAATAGAGCATACAGGATTATTTTATCATGATATTTATACAATAAATACCAACTATAGTCTTTATTTATATGACTGTTAGATATGACGAAAAATAAACATAATAACTAAGGAGTAACATTGCATAAACATAATAACTAAGGAGTAACATTGCATAAACATGTTTGAATAACAAATTAATAAAAAAAAAAAACTAAATTCACTATTAAGATTGCCGATAAGAGAATTTTTTTCTCGAGACTAGGATGTTGGTTGCATTTTGGACGTTCATTTTCATGTCTAATATGAGTCGTAATATCAACTTTCATGGAGAGTCTGCTTCTGTTCTTGCGGCTCATGAAAGTCATGCTCACATCCATCTTGTAAGAAAACGTGAAATCCAAAGAAAATGAGAGAGATAAAGATTTGAAAGAGAAAAAGCAGAGAGTGCTAAGAGAGGATGAGGAGGAGTTTCCGAGTAAATGAATAAAATGAAATGAGTTGGATTACAGTATACTAAGGTGTATAGTATTTATTATCATTTGACTAATTACCTCCTTATATAAACACGAGTTCTAGCTTGTAAATAAGAAATCAAATAAAATGCTTGTCACGATGGGCTTCTTTTCATTTTCATGTCATTGATGGTATAATCAAAGGTCATGTAAAATGTCATAAGAGAGAAAAGTTTAACTCCACACTTGTTTTACTGTTGAAATCGAAATCAAATGTTATATATGTACCTAATACTTCACAGCTTTACTCTCATGCAACCACAATTTTTTACATTCTACATATTGGGCACATTTGAATAAATTTTTAAAAGAACATACTTTTATCATAATTAGAAGTTATTAAGTTAGTTGGATATGATAAATATAAAAATATTTTTTTAATATAAAATTACAGTTGAGATCATAAAAATTACTTCTCAAAAAATAGATTTGGAAAAAAGGTATTTTTGTACATAATAATTAAAAAATAATAATTTTTTAATTCTTTATGTTTAATTAAAAATAATTTAATTAAATATATAATGAATAAAAGGTTAATTTAAAATTTAAAAAAATTGAAAACTAAAAAAAATGTACGAAAATCAATTGTACGATGTATGAAAATCAGGTGTACGAATTTTAGCAACACTATATATATATATATGAAAAAGGAATTCAACGAGAGCATGTATAGAATTTGCATAATCTTCAAATTAATAAAAAAAATCTAAAATAAATATTCAAATTGATAAAAATATGTCAATGCTAAATTTAAAATTGAATGATATTTTTGGAAATATAATTGCTTTTTTTTAATATTATTTTTTTTTCTCTTTTCTATTGCTTCTACTTAAATTCAGAAGAAATTTCTTTTTTGTATTTTAAAGTACATAGAAATTTGATTATTTTTATTTTTTTTTCCCAATAAGCACAAGTAAACGATTAAGATAATATTTAAAGTTACTTATTTATTAAAATAAATACTTTTTTCTCTCCCGCAAACACAAACAAAACGGGCTCTTCATGCTACTGACTCAAGGCCTAGCAGAGCTCTAGGCCCAATTAGCTCAGATGTAAGCCCAAGCATACACGTACCAAAACCAAAAAGAAAAAGAAAGGTGGTGCACCTAGAAAAAGAAAGGTCGTGCACCCCGACCAATAAAAAGAGGCCGCCCGGGGAGTTGCAGCAGGTTCAACAATTAGTTATTGAAAACTTATAAAACGTTTGCGATAATAGTCTTGTTATTTAGGCATACTTTTATTTGTACCAATTGATTATATATAAAAAAAATGAGAAATTCATCTATATAAATAAAATATTGAATGAGTATAAAAATAAATGATAATACTATTATTTAATTTTTTAATTATATATATATATATATTCTCTATTTATTTATACACGATCCAAATAAAGGTATCTTCAAATTAACATTGTTCTTGAGATAATACCCACTAGCTCTCGGATCTGAGTGGCTGAGTCTGAGTATACAAAAACGAAATGGTAGACGGGATATACTGCAAAGGGAGAAGGTATTCAAATAGAAGTGATACTCTTTTCTTATATTGTGTAAGAAGGTATGGAAATATCTCGAATACCTTAATTCCCATTGCCAGTGCAACCTACAGTTCTATTTTTTTGGCGGGAACAACATAAAGTTTTATACTGAGAACAAAATTTTAATTTTAGGTATTTAATTAAAAAATATACATATGTTTATACATACAATTTCTAGTACATGTTTAATTCTCTCAACTTAAAAATTAAGTACATGACCAGAATTAACCTTGTAATTGTAATTGTAATAACTAACGTCACCGTTCTACTTCTTTTGTTCTTAAAACCAGATGTAATATACAAACTTTGCAATCCAATGCTAGATGGTTGCCAAAAGAACATGCCACGTCCCCTTACCACCACGTACTCTTCTCTACATGCCATGTGTCACACTGTGCCGCGTCTACTCCCTTTCCCACCTCCATTACAAGCTTTATATACCTCTTCTGTAGCTACACCCACCTCCAAGCCATTCTTCAAAACCTGGAAGCCACCACCTTCTTTCTCATCACAATCTGATTCCATTCCAACTTCGCAAGCGGTATACTCTACGTGATAACAACAAAACTCTGAGAAAAATGAGCCAGGAACAGCCAAGGCGCCCCCAAGACAAACAAGGTCAAGACCCCATCAAATACGGCGACGTTTTCAACGTCTCCGGCGACCTCGCACAGAAGCCCGTTGCACCGGAAGACGCCGCCATGATGCAGAGCGCTGAGACCCGAGTTCTCGGCCAGACCCAGCCCGGCGGAGTAGCCGCTGCCATGCAATCCGCCGCCACCCGGAACGAGCAGGCCGGCCTCGTCAGCCACCGTGACGTCACCGACGTCACCGGTGACCGCGGCGTCACCGTCACCGAGACCCAAGTCCCCGGAAGACGCGTAGTAACCGAATCAGTCGGTGGACAGGTTCTGCTCTTTCCGTCTCTCTCTCCTTTTCATTGTTTAAGGAATGTTTTTTTTATTGGTTTCACTTTCATGTTGTGTTTTCTGTGTTTTTAAGGTTGTCGGACAGTATGCTGAACCGACACCGGTTCACTCTGGGCGGGCCGGTGCGGTTCGAGAGAGTGCAATAACCATAGGGGAGGCGCTGGAGGCGACGGCGCAGACGGCGGGGGACAAGCCGGTGGAGCAGAGTGACGCGGCTGCAATACAGGCTGCGGAGGTGAAGGCGACCGGGAGCAATGTGATAACGCCGGGAGGGCTGGCTGCCATGGCTCAGTCGGCGGCGGCTTTCAATGCTGACTGCCATTGTCCGGAGGATAAGATCAAGCTGGGGGACGTCTTGACGGGCGCCACCGCAAAGCTGCCAGCGGATAAGGCGGCCACCCGCCAGGATGCCGAAGGGGTGGCCAGTGCGGAGGTAAGGAACAACCCCGGTGCCGGCGCCACTCCTGGTGGCGTGGCGGCTTCTGTCGCTGCAGCTGCTAGGCTCAATGAAAACGTTAATGTGTAGTGGTGGTGTAATGGAACGGCAATTGTGTGTGTTTCGTGATGCATAAGGAACAATACTAGAGGAGTGTTGGGTTGGTGCGTTGTGAGATGTCCCTAGTGTGTATGCATGGTTGTAGTCTATAAAAGGGTGGTTCTGCTGTTACTACTGTATGTGTTTGTTTTGCTTGCTGGTAAGATACTTATGGTTTTAAAAAAAAAAAAGAGGGAGACTTATGGTTTGGGTTTTATAAGGACTGTAAGGCAGTGTAAATTGTATGTTATAAATAAATATCTTTGTTTTTCTGTTAAATTACATATATGTAGAGTGTTATATCTTATAATGATCATTATTCTTTGCAATTGATTTAAGATTCAGAAGAGGATAAGTCTCGACAGCTTTCTCATCGTGTGACGAGTAAGCTTCATAACGAGAAGAAGTCACATGTTCTTTTGCTTTTCTTAATTTCTCATCATCAGCTTTATCTTTGTCCGTCATTATTATAGTAAGCTTCATGAAGAGAAGTTGTCACATGTTATTTGGCGGCTTTTCTTAGTAAGTTCTCATCAGCGGTATTTTATGCCCCTTGAGGCTAAACCAAGTTTTAAAATAAGAGAAGCTGATCATCATTATATTAGTAGTAACCATAAGTTAGAGTGGGAGTACTGAGTAAAAGAGGTAAACAAATTATCCACCTTGTTTTGGTAAACAAATTATTCACCTTGTTTACTTGGGCACCAGCTGCTATGATGAACATTGAATTACGAAATTAGTAGAAGTCACTAAGCAAAGAGAATTCAACAATATGGGTTACTTTCAATTTTTCTAGGAAAATATAAGTCATCAGCTAGACAATTAATTGAAGCTTTTCTAAGTATACGTACGGGTTACTTTTAAAATAAACTTCCGATCCTTTTAGACACAAAATTGGTTGAGGAATGAACTGATCAAAACGCTGGTCAGTTGAGGTGGTTGTTCACATGGTTGAGGAGATTATTCAACAAAAGATTGGTTAAGGAATATACTTGGTAAAATGTTGGTTGAGGTGGTAGAGGAATGTGTTGATTGATTGCAGCGGTAAGTAATTTTAACATCCGAGAAACAGATGTGAATTCAAAACTTAATTAGGAAGCAATTCTTATTTGTGGATTAATTAGTCGTATGGGTGACTTTTCTTATGTCTGGACTTGTTGTATGGGTGACTTGTTAACGCTACTGTTAACTGCGGTTAGACAATTGAAATTTGAAATTACAGTTGTAGCTAGGTCATAATTCAAATATCAAACTTTAATGCAATAAAAAGGGCACAATTCCATCACCTCATATTTAGATATATTTATAATAGAAGTGGCTCCATCAACTTTATTCAAGATATTCACATATTTATAGGTTTTAACAATTTTAATGTGAATATACTTAAATATGAGTTATTGTATTTGTGTCTATTCAAGAATTTTTCACGTGGAGGATGGCGACAAAAAATAGTGAAATGAATTTGTATTCTACTCGTTCTTGTACATTTCCTTCTATATTTTCTTATTTTTTCTATCTCTACTTGTGTCACCAGGTTATGTCAAAATATACAATAGATGCACAATTGACACAAACTCCAACACTATTGTTGGATGATAAAATTTTGAGATATGATATTTGAACATAATAAAATTGACATAATATAGATATATAAGACAAATAAATAGTGAAGCCTACCGTACTTTCTTGCTCACTTATTTACTATGTTATTTCATTTTTTCATCAATTATGTCTAATTTTATTACGTATAAAAACAATTTCTCTAAAAATTTTCATTAAAAAAAAAATTATATATTTTTTAGCTTAGATTACCTAAGGTGTTGGGATGCCGATTCGACTTGTTAGTATGACACAGCTTACAAGAAAACTATGTTAGCTGTGGAAGTCAACAACCCTAACAAGCCCAAAGACAAAAGTGACGCTCAAATAAAAAGGGCCTCACTGTTTCAGTGGAATGGGCCTCGTAATCAACCCTACTGGTCCGTTGAGGGTGTTGAACAATTCTCTACATTGACAAAGAAAATATAAGGTTGTTTTTTCGGACCAAAGAAAAAAGGAAAATATAAATTTTCAGACCAAAAAAACAAAAAAGAAGAAATATAAATTTGAGGAAAAATAAGGAAGAAAAGAAATACTTTTTGTACTCATTTATATGGAATATCGTATCGACTCACATTCTATTTATTATTGGATAAGGAGTTAATTCAGTTCAAGTGAAATTTATATCCCATCTAATAATAAATAAGATATGAATTGATATAGCAGCTATATAAAGTGAGTAGATATAATATAATTCAAAAAGAAAATATAAATTTAGGAACTCTGTTTGTACATTCAACCGTGTGATTGGGCAGTAAAACATCTAAGGGGGGCAAAGATGTCCCCTTGCTATATTTATACAGCATTGCTCAAAAATAAAACCCAATGGCTTCTTCATTCTTTATCTTCCCTTTGCGCTAGACATCAATTGTTATGTTCTCTCTTCCATCAAACTAAACGCGGTCGTTAACTACCAAACAAAACTATATCCGAGAGCACCTGGTCAGTTGAGAGTCACTAGGACAGAAATGATAAAAACTCTATCCATGAGTCACTGATTACAATCAGATTACTTCACTTAAACTTTTGAATGGCTCAAATTCATTTATGTACAGTACAAGTGCAACCTGTTAGTGTAAATTTTTGGGCAGGGGAGGGGTACAGAAGAGGGAATATTGAGACGCAGATGCGTATTGGCGATCAAATCGCAGCCACATCCTGCATGCGTTTAAGAACATAAAATATATAAATATTCTCCCCCGTTTGAACTAGCTAGGGACACTGAATTTTTGAAACTGCCAAATTGAGAAAAGAGGGCCTCAGAGTCACAGCACAAAAGCTCACAAGGGGACCCTCTCTGTTAGTTGCCACTTACTAGCTTAGCTAGAAGTGGGAAATGGGAAGGACGATGATCACGTGATTCCATTGCATTCACATCACATGGGACACAGCTGCAGATGAAGTTGGCAATTATATCTCACTCGCCAAAACCAAGTTTAAATTGGGGGGCATTTTTGTCGCCCAGAATCCCAGTCAGAGGTTTGCATGCCTGACATGCCATGCATATGTACTACTGCGTATAATAATACCATTTATATATTTTTGTGTTCGTTTTCATCTGCTAGTACACTAGTATGTGTCTATATATGCTGGCTTTCACCCCTGGTGGCGGGGCTTCTTGAAGACAATGGGGGCCATGGCCCCCAGAATTTTTCTCAATAAATTAATTTACATACATATATAAAATTAAATTTATATGAAAAAAATAAAATTATGCACATGTATATTAACTCAAGTCTATTTATCATATAAAATTTCTTTATAAATATATAGATAGAAACTTTTTTTGATAAATAAGTTTAGATCTAAATATGCTACTCTATATAAATGATAATTCTTCAATTTAAAAGCTCATCACTTTAAGTTTTGATTAAAAAAAAACTAACTAAAAAACAAACACATCATAATTGAGTATCATTTTAAAATGAAAATAATATTTGATAAGAGTTAAATAACATATTCAATAATCAAGTAATAGATTTGTTAACTTTAAAATTTATTTTGATTTCTAAAGATACTTATAAAATTTTTAATATTATTAGGTATGTATTTGGAAATGCAAGAAAATATTGTTTTTCAATAAAAGTTGTTTTGAAATAATTTCATATATTTAAGTAAACAATTTGAATGGATTATAATCACAAAAAAATAATAATCTAATTTTAAGTATAAATTCTATTTATAAGTGAAAGCAAATTTTTAAAATTTTTTATTATAAGTAAAAGTTGATTATTTTAAATTATAAAGTTTTTACTAAAATAATCCTAAGTGTCAAATATTATAAAATATAAATAAATTATTTAATATCTTTTTTAACAATTTGTTATGCAAAACCAATTATTTTCGTACAATTCGAATAAAATATACTATTTTAAAATTTCTTTAAGTCAAGACATCTAAATATAAAATATATTTTCAACTATTTATAATTGATAATTAAGATAATTTTAATCTCACAACTAATTCAAACACATTAATATTTGTACTCTTATTAACAAATACTATTCTATGAACTTCACTAAATAGGAGAAGAATAATTTATCTTTTAAATTTTTTTATTATATTAATTATTTGTTTTAAAGTTATATATGTGATATGCACTTAATTTTAATTTTTTGGTATAGTAACAATAATGAGATTTAAATCTAAGATTTCATATACTTAGTTTTAATTTCATTATTATTATTTAATTTACATATTAAATTTGTTAGCCCAAAAAATTTTCTTTAAGCTTCATCACTGTTCACCCTGCCAATGTTCTGTGGTAATACTGATTCTGGGGCTATATATAAAGCATGTGAAATAAAGGGTACGATATTGATTCGAATCAGCAATTCTTTTGTTTTTTTCTTTATGGGTTTTTGGTTCATCACCATCAGCAGGTTACATATTTTCATGTTGCCCCAGAAGACGATTGAAATTTCATGAGGAGCATTTCGAGTTTGATGCCCTCTAATTTTGCATTTGTCGCTTCATATTATTTGCCATGGCAGCTGGCTAGCTAATGAAGAAAAGCAGCGAAACAATTTAACTTCGCATTTGTGCTATGACTGAAATTTAATGAGCATAAGAGGTAGAATCCACGAAAATGGAGGACATCTGCATGCCTTGTTGGTCAAGTGAATGCACTGAAACCATTGCATGGGCAGGGGGACGCGCACACCATTTCAATCAAATCTGAAATGACAGATGCGACCATACACTTCAAAATTTTAATTTCATTCGAATTGGAAACTCGAAAATACTTTTACCGTAGATTGCTCCATTACATTAATTATTAATATTATCTCTACAGTCTACACCACATAATATTATTTCAATTTGAATTTTTCTAGAAAGTTTAAGAACTTTTATATTAATTTTAAAACACACGTTTTCCCCTAAAAAAATTAGATATAAATATTATAAGATGTGAAGAATATAATTAACAATAATTAATTTTTTAATACTTAAATGCTGCTGATCGCTATAAACTTCAATTACAATTTGGGTAAACTTTATTTATAATGTTATATATTTAAATTTTTAAATCGTCATTTTAGAGAGATCACTATTAATTTCAATCCAAAGATGTGTTAACAATTTTTAACATAAACATAATTACTTTCCTTAATTATAAGTCAGCTGAAACCTATGTAAGTATCTTTTTTCTTTCCAGTGCAGAACTAGAGAAACCTACTCCTATTTTACAAATTAAGATTTCTCTATCATCAATAATTTTGCTAAATTTTTGCAGTTGTCTCAATGAAGTTTCTAATTTTTAATTTTTTGAATAGAGTTTTGAAAAATGTTATTTATGCGCATATTGAGAAGTATATTTATTTATTGTTGTTTAAAAATTAGGTTGCTAATATTTTAGTAAAAAAAAAAAAAGTTGAGTTATTAATATCTTTATATTCCTATCTGTAAAGTTGCTAGAGAACTCTTCAGGTCTCACTTCTTTTATCCCATTTTTTCCCCTGGCAACCTACATTCATCGGGTACACAACAAAATATTTTAACTATCATTTTCCTTGCATGCACAGACGTACAATAATTTTTTAAAAAACAGTACCATAGAGGTTAATTAAGAGTTATAATACCAATTAATTGCTAATTAAACTAATTTGAGTATAAAGTTTTCATTATGTATTATTTATTATGTGTTCCTCACCTATAGGTATAAAGCTTTAATTGAGGTAGACAGGTAGTATACATTAATTAATTAAATAATTAATACGGATCAATTAGTTTGAGTACACCTAACTTTTTGTAAATAATATTATTTTCATACATCGTTACTCACTTTTTGCATACTCTTGTAATTTTTTAAAGAATGTGTTTCGCTTGAACACTTTAAATTATTTCTAAAAGTGTGAAAATGATTCATTCATTAATGAAACCCTCTAATTTTTTTTCTTTCGTTTAGAAACTCAATTTCAGCTTCTGATAGCCTTATAAATTGTATATTTGAAGTGTCTTATTATCAGCTCTGTACATTAAAATAAAATATACTCACTTACATATAATAATTCCACACATATTTCATATATGCCATAAAATTTATAATTCCACATTTTTTTTTTATTTTAAATCCAGGGATAGGGATCGGCCTCTGAATCTTCGCAGGGACCACCCATGTGTATGAGCCTGTGTAGCGATCATTTTATTTTATTTTTGAAACATACGTGTATAAAAGTATGTGTATATATTCGATCAAAAATTAAAAAAAAAAAGTATGTGTATATATTGGGAAATATTTTTTAACATGTAATGCATATATCAAATTATATGTTCATATAATTTACTTGTATAGGAGTGAATATCAAAATATACATATATTAACCGATATAAAAAAATATATTACATATTTATTTAAAATAGTATTATATTTTGGTATCTCAATGTAATGTCTAAATAATAGAATTGTTATATATATGGAAAATCGTGCTTTAACTTTACAATTTTGTATAAGCTTTATGTTAATATAAGTCGTACATTGAAATATGCTTAATTCCAAAGCCCATGATACATGTAATGCAAAATCGTGATACGAAACGAAAAAAAAATGAGAATTAACCGTGAGGAGTGATGTAAACTCATGTTTTGAATTAATCACACGTCTAAAAGATAATCTAAAGAGAACAGACACACATGAAAAAAAAAAAAAGGAATGTTCTCCATAAAAAAAAAGTATTATAGTCGTTTTTTTTATCAAAATAATAAAACATATTATTAATCAAATAATTTTTTATTATTTTATTTTATTCAATAAACCATTTTTTAGTCAAAATTATAAGTAACTAACTAAATAACTTATAATTCAAAATATAATATACTCTAATTAATTCAATTTGAGCCTACTTAATCAATTATAGAATAAAATTTTTCTAAAATTTATTTTCTTATTTTCAATATTCAAATCTAAAATCTTAATTATATATGTACACCAAAAAAATCTTAGTTATATATATATACCCATTAAAAAATGTGAAAATTAATGTTACCTTCCACGTTTTCCATGGAAATCTATTATATAAAAGAGGGTTTTTATGATAGTGGATACGATAACATGGCATCATAAGATGAATTTGGTTTCCCTCCAAAAATTTAGCCACTTTCATTGCCTAATCATAAATGACTATTGATAATTATTTGAGAAATTTAATTAGAAACTTTCATGAGAAACTATACTTATTTATCCTTTTTTCATGTCTTTTTAATTTGAGAAGTTTCATGTGAAACTTTTATGAGAAGCTGTATCAATGTCACTTTCAATATTTGGTTTCTTTTCACATAAAAAAATATATATTTGATTATTTTATTCATGTTCATTATATATATATATATATATATATATATATATATATATATATATATATATATGTATGTATTAAAAATTTTATGCTGATATTGTTTAAATAAAGACTTTTTATGAGCATATATTGCATGAATGATGCAAATGTAAAAATTACATTTCAAGATAATACTAAATACATATTACACACATGATACAAATATATAAATTACACGAGTAATAATTAATATACATCATACTTATTAACAGTTAAAACTAAATTTAAAAGTAAATATTTGAATTCTAAAGCTTATATCTCTCTGTTAAGTTATATTAATTATATTTTTTTATTAGTGATTTAAATTAATGTTAATTAATTATTATATTGATATCTCAAATAGGTGATACTAAACATATATTACACGGTTGATGTAAATATAAAAATTACACTTTGAGGTGTACTAAATATGTATTGCATAAGTGTTGCAAATATAAAAATTGCACTTTCAACTGATATTAAGTATATATTATACAGGTGATACAAACATAAATTGTACGGATAATAATTAATATATATTATAATTATTAATAATTTAAAATTAAATATTTGAACTCTAAAGCTTATAGCATACATTAAGTTATATTAATTTAGTTTTTTAATTAGTAATTTTGATTATTGTTAATTAATTATTCTAATCTTACTCATAGATTGAAATTTTATAAGATCGTTAAATAACCTAAGAAGTTTTAATGACAAAAAAATAGATTTAATTTAAATGCACTATCAATGTAAAATTTTTTTTTAGAAACATCTAATCATATATTGCCACATCAGCAAAACTCTTTGATATAATCACTCACTACTTGAATGGTCATGCAAATAAAAGGTTTTGATTGGACGACAGTGTAAAAAAATTTTACACCGTCAGTGCACCCAAATTAAACTTAAAAAAATTATATATTGATTTTTTTAATAAATATTGATACTTTTAATAAGTAATATTAAACAAATATTGCATCGATGAAGCAAAAATAAAAATTGCACTTTGATCAATATATATCACTTCAATAATTTATCTCTAATACTAAATTTTAATTATATATTTTTAAGCAAATTCATAACACAAAATATATTAATAAATATATATATATATATTCATATATAAATATTTTTGTTATATTTATATATTTAACATTTTAAATCGATAATCACCCATGTAAAACATGGATAAATACACTAATTGTAAACATAATTAAGTCTCATGAGTCATCTCCCTTCCTCTTGTCTGTTTCCCTCAGTCACACATACAATGATAACCCCTTGAAAAATGTTTAAGGGACATATATTTTGCGATACAGTATGAAATATATACAAAAAAAGTGAGTAAAATGACAAAAATATTTGAATAATAGGTCCCACATAATCATTATTATTTTGATTTAATTTTTTTAATTTAAAAACTTATCAGCATTTTTCAACAATATACTGGTAAGTTTTGCATTTTACATACAAAATTTATTAGTATTTTTCAACAATATGCTGGTAACTTTCTAAAAAAATGAATAAAAGTAATTGTGATTATGTGGGATTTATTATCTAAGTATTTTTATCGTTTTATTCACTTTTTCTGTATGCATCATGTACTACGTCGCAAAAAATATGTCTCTCTATCACTACTCTAACACTTTACTGTCAACATCATTTATTTACTCATCATATATTTTCTATATTAGTAATATTATTTGTACTATTTTTTATACTTCTTATAGATATACAATAAAAAAAAAAGTTACAGGATAATAGATTTACCCTATTTACTTTTTCAACTTTCATCATTTTATATATTTTTTTCTTATCAATATCTAAAAGATTTAAATATATTTTTAGTTTTTATAAAATTAGTAAATTTTGATTTTAATTTATAAAAAAATATTTTTTTGATTTTGATCCAAATATTTTAAAAAATTTTGATTTTAGTCCCTATTTTTTTATTTTTTAGTTTTGATTAAAGTATTTTCAAAAATTTTGGTTTTAACTCTAACTTAAATATGGAAAGAATGATATAACTATCTGTCATCTATATTATCATTTAACAAAGATAAATTAATGGTATAGATTAAAATCAAAACTTTTTAAAATATTTGAATCAAAATAAAAAAAAATTAAGAATTAAAATCAAAATTTATTAATTTTATATGAATTAAAAATATATTTAAGTTTATATATAAAAAAAAGTACAAATATAGTTTTTCCATAGGCATATACACGCACCACCAAGCAAATTCACTAGCCGACACCCATAAGGTGTCAACCACACTATATAACACGCTCTTTCTCCTCCTCCTTCTCCTCCTGCTGTGATCCTCATTATGCAAAGATGTCAAACCTCGTCTCCAAACACCTTCACCTCTGCTTCGTCAAGCTCAAACACCACACCATCCTCTCCCAACCCTCACCATCACCATCACCACCTTCCACTCCCAACTCCACCACCACCACGACGTTCCACGTAAACACCGCCTTCACCCACTCCCTCTACGACGCCGCCTCCTCCCCTCTCTCAACCTCCGACTACTTCTCCTCCTCCTCCGACTCCATCGATCCCCCTCCTCTCCCCCCGCCTGACTTCGCCTCCGTCTTCGCCTCCCAGCGCTTCTTCTTCTCCTCCCCCGGCACCTCCAACTCCATCATTGAATCCCCCGACAAACGCCCCTCCAACAACAATGCAAACACGTTGATACCAAGCGGTGGTGTGAGGGTTCCCAAGTACTCTCTCAACCCTTACATGGATTTCCTGCGCTCAATGCAGGAGATGATCGATTCCCGTCAAGTGTTGGACGTGAACAAAGATTGGGACTACCTCCACGAGCTCCTCTTATGCTACCTTGCTCTCAATCCTACACACACCCACAAGTACATTGTTCGTGCTTTCACCGATCTTGTGGTGGACCTTTTGTCTTCTTCATCTTCATCGTCATCGTCATCATTGTCACTTCCATCTTCGCTGCCAATGGTGAAATCCACCTTTTGCCGGAAGCTCAAGAACCGACGACATAATAGCTTCTCAGGGCAGTTGGTGTAAAAATGCAAAAAGTGTTTTGATGAGTCAATTAACATGGATTTTATTTAATGATATTTGTGTTAATTAATTGTTGAACTTTTTTGTTTTCTTACGAGGAAAAAAGATTGACGGTTGTGCAGTGCTTTTGTGATGAAAAGGGGTTGGGTTTGAGCGATGGAGACAAGGCGAGGTTTGTGTATTGTGATGATCAAAATGTTCACAAAACCAAGGAGGGCGTGTGTGGGGGGAGAGACGTTGGTGTCTCGATGTTGTTTTATAATAGAGTAATAATTGTGTTGCTTTCGGTTCCTGTGCTTTGTTATGTAAATTAAGCAAATAACTCTTATCTGGGATTTTCTTTTTTGAAAAGTAAAAAGAGAAATAAAAAGAAAAACAGCGCGTTGTAATTTCTTGGAATTATTGTGTGACGTTGATGACGGAGACACTGGGGTGACATGCAGAGGTTGTTTGTTGTCCTTGTGTTTGTTGTTGTTGTGTGTGTGGTCCTGTAATGGTTAACTAGATGGTACTCGGTGGGAGTTACTCACGAGAATGCAGCTTTGTTTTCGTCTGTGGTAGAGTACGATGCCAGGCTTTTAATTTGTCTCTCCAGAAAGCATGTCCTCAAACAAGCTCATTTGCTCAAGAAGCCAAGATGAACATGAATTTAGTCATTGTGCTTGGTTATATTCTCATCATAGCTCATAGAGACTACTAGGATATACCTCAAATTAGGCCGGGATTGATCAAAGGAAAGGAGCTATATACAGGTTCGTGGGAAAGGAGGAAATAGAATATTGAGATTAATTAACATTGAGAGGGGCCATATAAAATCCTACCAAGGAGACCCTTATCTCGTCAAAGATGTTAGTCAAATCGGATTAAATTAATCGAATTTCTAATAATAAGGTCCAGATACTGATAATTTCAATGATACAAAAAAAATTAATATTGGAAGGTGCAACTAATGTTGTAAGTGATAGAACTTTCATTTTTTCCCCTTTTTTTTTTAACTAGCATCTTTACTCAATGAAAAATAATAATGCACCTACTAAAATCAGGAACAAGTACAACAAAACCAATCAAGGGCTAGGGAAAGAGTAATCCTGACAAGTGAGACAACAAAAACATAACTAGATAAGATTCTTTAGCAGTTTGCCAATAATCAAGAAGCAAACAAGGAACAGTGCTTAGCGAATAATGGCCAAACAAAGAAAACAAAAACTTATTGAATTAATGCCCCTGACTCAGAGGTGTCTTCTCTGCTTCAGTTTCTTCCCACTGGGCTATGGTGTCTTCTCTTATTCTTTGTTTATTTGTGTCCATTTTTGCTTTTGCCAATTAAATTATATTCATATTTAACACAATTCCTTTTGAATTTTGAATAATTTTACCAGCTAATCATCAATCAGGTACTTGTAAACATTGAGAGTCTTCAAACCTTCAAAAAGAAATTCTCAGGGGTAATGTCAGGTCCAAAATCCCCAACCGGTCTGGAACATGCTTAGCAGAAGCCAGGAGCTAGCATTGAAGAACTCAATTTGCATTGGGGATAAAAAAAGGTTTAGATGTTGTTAGAATACACATTTTGGGCTTACTTTGCTTAATTATTGCCTTTTATTTTATATGCCCTGTAGGGGAGACTTGGGGACAAACCAAGAGGATCCAAAGAGAGAACTTCAACAACTACGGCAAAAGAATGGATACTATTATCGATTCATACTATAGTAATTTTAATCATAGATTAAAGGTAGTTGGTTTAGGTAGCTTATACTACCAGACTATTTGTCTTAAGTGTATTGACCATTTTTATATGTCAAATTGTCATTGTTCATTTGGAATATAGGTTCATATGCCACATTGACAGAGAGGAGGTTAACAGCCCTACACTTGTATGCCCACTTCCATACTTCTCATTTGGACCAAGGACATTGTTAGTATGTGTAAAAAAATCCATGATGAAGACCGCTAGTGACTTAGCTAATATTACTATATTAGAAACAGTTATTGTTAAACTATAAATGCGTTTATTCACTAATGACAAGGAGTGGAGGGAAAAGCCTTAATGTACAAGATTCTGCTGCTATTATCCTTGTTTCAGTACATAGGAACAATAAGAAGAACAAGGTTATCTAATATATTTTGTTTATATCCCTTTAGCTGTGGAATTAATCCCCATTCAGATGTTAACTTGGGACGGGCACAAGGATGCGTGTTTTCTGAGTTTTAAACCACTATACACAGGTAAAGTTCACATGAAACTATTTTGGCGGTTACTGGTTGCATTGGTTGTTAGAATCTGACATCACGCCCTTTTTTTTCTTTTTCATTTTTTTTTTCTCTTATTCAAATTCTGATTCCTTTCCCATGGGTAAAGGAGAAGCATTATTTTGTCTTTTATTATAGTAACGCGAGTTTGGACTTAAAATCCCGTATAAACCACTTCACGATATTCAATATTAACCTGCAAGTAATGGCTCTAGAAGCACTAATTCCAGTAACAAATGTTTTCTTATTTTGAATTCTGCTTTTGGGTATCAAGATTCATGTTTGAGAAATTTGGTTTAATGAAAATTTTTGACTTTTGTTTGATACCGTCAATTAGGAAACAGAGACAATCGATCTCGTGGGGTAGCTTGTATTACATACAAGCTACCACGCCAAACACCATATCTTATTGAAAATGAATTTGGATTTGATTAGATCCTCTACTACCAAGGATGAAACCCAGCATTGTAAGCAATATGTAAGCATGTTCTGTTTTGTATTGACACAAAAATTAAAAGCACTGAAGCTTAAGTTTGAGCAGGATTTGACACCGTGACCCCTCCAATAATTGAAAATAATGGCAACATGGATGACAAGGGAAAAAAAATGCTAAATTATGAGGATAACCAGGCTAGATTGGTTCGTCTGAATCAATTCCAAACTCATACTCTGGACATATATAGAGATCTTGGACGTGGATCCCTTCATCTACACTCTTCAAAGCCTTATTTCGTATGCAACACATGAAATGCTTAGGCAATAATTAGTTGAAAAGATATTATGACAAATCTAGGGTTGTGGATAATATATATGAATTTATGTAAAACAATGTAACAAACTTATTATAGATTTTAAAATAAATTTCATAATGTAAAAATATTTTAATAGCTTCTTATATCTTATATTTTTAATATTATCATAGCTGCAAGTTGGAAAATTTTGGGTTAGTCTCTGGCGGCCAATGAGACGTTCTTTAGTTGTCAATTCATTTCTAATACAGCAATGCATCTGTCAAGGCACTGTTGTTTTCTGACCACTACTTCTCAAACAGCAAGATTGGAAGTGGCAAAAGCGCTATTGTCTTCTTGTTAATATCTAATTTTCTGTGTTATGACTTTGGGAATAAGTGCTCTCTATGTCCGATTGAACAGCATTTTCTTTTATAGTTGAGCTATTCATAATATAGACCTATAGGCACTGTTCTTGTTTGCATGCATAAGGACAGCGTATATTGCATGCTTTCTATCCGTGCTTTATTTTGTTATTAGTTCATTTATTTATTTGCTTCTGATTTTGTCGCCTTACAAAACGTGTTCATATAATATGTAATAATTTTATAATGACATCTAAAAATGTCTTGACCAAGTTGTATACTAGTCTTGAATGATATACAGCCATGGTAAAATGTTTGTTTATTAATTTGTCTTGAAAGAAAGCTTCTAAATTTCCAAATTCCAATGTTAGTTATGATTGACAGATGTTTAATAATTTTTCTTTTTTATTTTTATCAGAAATAATGATTTTATTTAAACAATTTCAACTTTGAATATATATATATATATATATATATATATATATATATATATATATATATATATATATATATATATTCGTATTCTATGTTGACAATTGTCCATCTGAAATGTGAAAT
Source organism: Pterocarpus santalinus (assembly GCA_031439595.1). Lineage (NCBI taxonomy): Eukaryota > Viridiplantae > Streptophyta > Magnoliopsida > Fabales > Fabaceae > Pterocarpus > Pterocarpus santalinus. The sequence goes on from CM062526.1 coordinate 56,309,647, forward strand.
TCAATCTAAATAAAAGCTACACCCTATCTAATAATTGAATTAATGATATGTCAAATACAAAATACAAGAATGACTATGCACAAAAAAAAAATAAACAGTTCTCTTAAACCCTGCGATCACTGGTTTCATTCCCCCATTTTGATTGAAAGACAAGGCTGTTGATGATCATTACCTGTAAATTTATTCTAGAGACGTGTCACTTCAATCTTTCAAACATGGCACTGACTGTCTGGTCACTGTGTCGTGGTCCATCTTACAATCATTGCCTTCTAAAAACTGTTAGAGCCATGACTTTTTTATTTGTAAAAGAAAAACTATTTTTTGCGTAGTAAAAGAAAAACTATAATGTTAAATCTACAAAATTTATGTACAAATATATTAACTCCCTCTTAGAAATCATATACAATTTCACAAATGTATACAATACTTTTTCTAATATTTTAGAAAGTTTAAACTATATAAACAAAACTTACAGTCGTAAATATATATTTCCTCTATGAATTTTTAAGTGTCGTTTAAAGTTTTTGTTTTTGTTTTTGTTTTTTTTTTGTAACAAGAATTAAAATATTATTAAATTGATACAAATATATATAAAAAATATAATTTATTTTGACTAAATTATCTTTTTTTCTCTTTCACCTCATTTAATTCATTGCATTAAAGAGGATAAGGGTAAAATTAAAAAAATTAATATATTCTTAATTTTTTCAAAAAATAGATAATTTTGGATTTTTTTTATAAATAGACATTTAAAAATGAATCAAGGGAATATAAATTCTAATCATTAAATTTGAATTTCCTAAAATTTGTGCAGTATTACATTAAATTTTTCTTACAAATCCAATTTTTCTCGAATGTAATTAATTGCATTAAATTTATAAAGAATTTGTTCATGTAGTAGAATAGAATGCCAATTTCGATAGTATTTATAAAGCTCCTTTCTCTCATATTGTTATATGGTTCCGTTGATAAGAGTGTGTCAGTGATTATAGTTTGACATGCGTTGTTTGACTGTTATAGCTAGGCTTGTTTTGTCGGCTAGCGTAAGGAGTTACATATTTGTGTATATCCAAAATTCTAACACTTTAATATTCTCTTTCAATTTTTTCTCTCTTTTTTAATTATTTTATTTTTTTATAATTTTTATTCTCTTTTTCATCTTTAAGTGTCTAAGATGTCTACCTAACTTAATGGTATAAAAAAATATTTCTCTCCCATAAGTATTGTTTTTTACTGTTCTGTGATGCTCCGCTCTTTTATAAGGTGTTTGAGCTTTTTCATCAACTATCACCTATATATATATATATATATATATATATATAAAAGAATTTAATTTAGATATATTGATAGTGTAAAAAATTTTATATAATTAATCAATTATATTTTTTATTTATGTAATCATTTAAGTAATGAGTATGAAATTTAATCATATTAACTAATATGATAAGATATAATTGAATAAATTTGTAAAAATTAATACATTTAAATTAAATTCTATAGTCAAAATATATTTGGCATGGCATGTGAAAGATAAATGTTGAATCTTCCTTCTCTGTGATTTTTTTTTTTTTCTGGAATATGGGATTTGAGTTTTATATTTTCAGTATTATGAGATTTAGGCAGTATTTACAAGAATGTAATATGTAATAAAATCAAAAATTTTGATTTTGGTTAAAATGAAATCAAAAATTCCGATCTCATAAAAGAACTATATGCACGTAAAATCCCTCCAAATCCTATATTTTAGTACATTCATAAACCAAATTCCATATCTAAAAAGACCTGTTCGGCATCATTATAATATTTTTATTAATTACTCAAGAAGACTAGAAAGACTAAAAGTCATTTGAATAATTTAAGAATTGTTACATTTTTACAACTGAGCCGCGCAAGAGTCTTCCCCCCCCCCCCCCCCCAAAAAAAAGCAAATGATATTTCCATTACTTATTGTAAACTATCAAAAAAATATTGCCGTTAAATTTTTATTTTTAGTGGAATATTCCTGTTAAATTATTTGACGAAAATATTACGAGAATAATTTTTGGAATAATTATACATTGTTATAGACCATGTTAGGATTTTTTTTTTTGGGTCTCCGTTAGGAGTGATTTTTTTTTTTTTTTTGCGTCAACAGCGGTGGTTAAATATGAACTTGAGGTTTTCTCTTTGGGTTAAAGGGGCATATAAAATGCCCAATGTCCTACCCTTGGAGGCAGATCCTGAGCCCATGGAACACGCCGCTATGTGGTCCATTGACAATGCCCTGCAGAAGCAGTTACCATGCCATACCTGCATACCAGACACGACAATGGGCCATACGATACCACATTGGGCTCTTTGACTCTTTGTGCCAATTAATTCGTTTGTTGTCCAATTATGAAGGTGTGGTGCGAGGTAGATAGACAAGAGAAACTGTTGATGACAACCAAAAAAAAAAAAAATATGTTGACCCCTGCCCCCCCTAAAAAAAAGGAAAAAGAAAAACTTAACGGCTTAATTTTTTACAAATATTCGGATAACAGTTTATATAATGCACAAGACATTTGGTAGCAATCCATAAATATTCAAGAATTGATGCCCCAATTTTTTTCCCAACAAAGGAAAAATAAGTTATTCTATGCAAAATTAAGAAAATCGGACCAGTCAAGACACTGGTTTAAAGGTTTAGAGGTCCAATTGAGAATTTGACCGAAATATAATAAAATATATATTTAATTATATATATAATTAAATATACCAAAGAAATCAATGTTCTAAAACTTCAAAATGTAAAAACAAAGAAGAAAGAAAGCATGATGGTGGATTTGCACCTAAACTATGGTGATGGATGACTGTGCAACGATGGATGGCGGCCTGAACAACAGATGGTGGAGCGTTAGACGGCTAAGCAGTGAGCAGCATTATATTCCTTCTTTGGCAGCAAGTAGCATGAAGCAATGATGAAGAAAGAAACCAAGCCACCAACCATAGCCCTATTTCTTATTTTTTAACTTGGCTTTTGTTCTGAAGCTGCAAAATGAAGTCGTTTTGCCAGCTTCTTTTTGTTTTAATTTTTTTTTTTAGAGACAACAACATTTTGACCCTTTTTTTCCAAAAAAAATAAAATAAAATCAAACTAGTCAATCAGCACAATAAGTTTGGTTCATATTGATTTGTCGATGCCCAATTTTGGCGCGTTCCTCACCGATTTTGAAGATAGGCGGTTTAAGGGAGATGACCAGACCAACCTAGAGTCCAATTCCTAGTTGAACTAGTCCAATTGACTAGTCTAATCTGATTTTCTTAACCGTGATTTTGAGCTCGTTTTTTTGTGCTTTTATGAGTAGAAAAAAATATTTTTTTCAATTTTTTTAAAAAAGTACTTTTAAAGTAAAAATAGGTTGTTTGTTTGTGATTCTAAAAAAAATAAAAGTAAAAAATAATCAATTTTTCTACTCTTTTTAAAAACCAGATAGAGATTTACATCTTTTAAAAATAGAAGAGAGAGATAATTGCTCCTAAAAATTTGGATCCACTTTCTTCCCGCTCCTTTCTCTATTCATTTACCATTTTTATCCTTACGGCCTTCACATCTCCCCTTCCCTCTTCCATCGCTCTTAGTATAAATAATTGCAATGCTACTGTTTATTTGCAATTTATCAATATCATGTTTGAGCAGTTATAAGCGTCGCATGCTTGTGGAGTTGAACACAACTGTGTAAAACTTACGGGACCAACCTTTCATGCTGTTATTTACTGTATTTTCTTGAAGATGTTAAACGTAAAATTATTTGAATTAATTTAAATATATAGAAATAATAAATTTTTAATTAGTTTTCATTTAATTATTTTTATTTCTTAATTGAAATTTTAAAAAATAAAAAATAGAATAATAACTTGTTGGAAGCACTCCTAGTTTCATTTAGGTATTCAATTTTTAGACAATTTTAAATTTTATTTTTGATATATAATTTTAAATTTAGCATTGACATATATTTATCAATTTAAACATTTTTTAGAAATTTTTTATTATTAATTTAAAAATTATTTGCAATAAATTAATATATAGTGCTTTATGCACAAATAGTAAAAAAAAACAGAAATGTTGCTGTCACTAATTATTTAATAAAAATACTAATTATACAATTTACTTAATTAAAGTTAGATGTACATATAATTTTCTCTATATATGCATAAATTTTTATTAATTATATATGCATTGTTTTTAATTAAAAAACAAAAATATAAAATAATTATACGTTTTTCAAAAATGTTTATCATATAGAAAACTACTTTTATTATTTTTCTAAACATATTTTTTGAAAAATAATTTTTTATATCTTTAATTGTAATTTTATAAAAAAAATATTTTGATGTTTGTTATATCTAAATACTTTATCTACTTCTGATAAAAAATATTTTTATAATTATATCTAAATATAAAACATCTTTGTACCTACCTTTTTATTTTTATTTTTACTCCTATTTTTAAAAAGATATTTTTCTTATAATCTTAAACAAATGACTCTCTATGTAAGAAATACTTATATAATTTAAGAATACTACATGATTTGTATTTTCAAATTAATTATATAAATATATTTTATATAAAATTTATCGTTAACATATAATTTCATAAAAACGTATTTATATAATTCGTAAGCAGAACAACTACTCCTTGTGAGAATATCTCCTATGTAATGGACAGCAAAATATATGTATTAAAATAAGGGTAAAAGGTACTGATCAATGCAGTTGCATATTTGTTGCTAACACGATTATTTTGGACTCTCGCGCACGCATGTTGTTCCGTTGCAGAGCTTGTGATGAACACTACCGCTGGATACTTTTCCATTCCTAGATTGTTGGAATGATTGTACCCAAAGGACTCTGCGCTAACAAACCTACCTAAATAAACGGCCATTTTTAACCTTAACAGCATCAAAAGACAATGAACTTGCTGCATCCTAGTCCAAACCTCTTTGGCAGCTTGCTTGAGTCAGCTGTTTCAACTCACCGTTCCCTGCTTGGTCGTGCTGTCCATGCGCACATACTCAAGACCCACGACACCCCTCTCCCCTCCTTCCTTTGCAACCACCTCGTCAACATGTACTCCAAACTCGACCACCTGACCTCAGCCCAACACGTTCTCTCACTCACCAAATCTCGCACCGTTGTCACCTGGACCTCTCTCATCTCCGGTTGCGTTCACAATGGCCGCTTCATCACCGCCCTTCTTCACTTCTCTAACATGCGCCGTGAGTGTGTTCAGCCCAACGACTTCACATTCCCCTGTGTCTTTAAGGCCTCGTCCTCGTTGCAGATTCCCATCACCGGAAAACAGGTTCACGCCCTTGCTTTGAAGGGTGGCCAAATATATGATGTCTTTGTAGGGTGCAGTGCCTTTGACATGTACAGCAAAACTGGCCTCCGGGTTGAGGCTCGTAATATGTTCGATGAAATGCCTCAGAGAAACTTGGCCACGTGGAATGCTTATATTTCTAATGCGGTGCTCGATGGCAGGTCCTTGGATGCAATTGGTGCGTTCAAGGAGTTTCTTTGTGTGAATGGGAAGCCGAATTCAATTACACTCTGTGCGTTTCTCAATGCATGTTCTGACATGTCGAATTTGGAGCTTGGGCATCAGTTGCATGCATTTGTGATTCGTGGTGGTTACAGGGAGGATGCTTCTGTTTTGAATGGGCTTGTTGATTTCTATGGAAAATGTGGGGATGTTGTATCTGCTGAAATGGTTTTCAATAGAATTGGTTGGAGGAATGTTGTTTCTTGGTGCTCTATGCTTGCTGCTCTTGTGCAAAACCATGCAGAAGGGAGGGCTTGTATGGTCTTCCTGCAGGCAAGGAAAGAAGGAGTCGAGCCGACAGATTTCATGATATCAAGCGTGCTCAGTGCTTGTGCTGAGCTTGGAGGGCTTGAATTGGGAAGGTCAGTGCATGCTCTTGCTGTCAAAGCATGTGTTGAGGAGAATATATTTGTTGGGAGTGCACTTGTTGACTTGTATGGAAAATGTGGAAGCATCGAGAATGCGGAGCAAGTCTTTAGCGAAATGCCCGAGAGGAACCTAGTCACTTGGAATGTAATGATTGGTGGATATGCACACCAAGGTGATGTTGACATGGCTTTCGGTTTGTTTGAGGAGATGACATTGGGTAATTGTGGTATAGCACCAAGTTATGTGACACTAGTTTCTGTATTATCAGCGTGTAGCAGGGCTGGGGCAGTGGAGAGAGGGATGCAAATATTTGAGTCGATGAGAGTGAACTATGGAATTGAACCAGGTGCTGAGCATTATGCATGTGTTGTGGACCTTCTAGGGAGATCTGGTTTGGTAGAGCGTGCATATGAATTTATAAAAAGAATGCCAATTCGTCCCACTATTTCAGTCTGGGGAGCTCTACTGGGGGCTTGTAGGATGCATGGGAAACCAAAGTTGGGAAAAATTGCAGCAGAGAAATTATTTGAGCTTGATCCCGATGACTCTGGCAACTATGTAGTGCTATCTAACATGCTTGCATCTGCTGGGAGGTAATAATTTAAAACATTCTAACAAGTCTTCCTTCTTTAACAGCCTTGAGAATAGGTGAATTGATCATTTTATTTGGTAGAAAAACCTGTCCAGTCCTAATTAGTGTTGAAGAATTTTCTTCCATTTTCCATTAATCTGTAATTGCTAACATATTTTAGCTGAAACTGATATTTCACTTCGAACTGACTCAACATTGTAATTGCTTAATGCAGATGGGAAGAAGCCACTCTTGTCAGGAAGGAAATGAAAGATATTGGTATTAAAAAAAATGTCGGTTATAGTTGGATTGCTGTAAAGAACAGAGTTCATGTTTTCCAAGCAAAGGATAGTTCTCATGAAAAGAATTCTGAGATTCAGGCAATGCTAGCTAAGCTTAGAGGGGAGATGAAGAAAGCTGGGTATGTTGCTGATACCAATTTATCGCTCTTTGACTTAGAAGAAGAAGAAAAGTCTTCAGAAGTTTGGTACCACAGTGAGAAGATTGCTCTTGCTTTTGGCCTCATAGCTCTCCCTCCTGGAGTGCCCGTACGGATTACAAAAAATCTCAGGATTTGTGCAGATTGCCATAGTGCCATCAAGTCCATCTCAGGAATTGTTGGTAGAGAAATTATTGTGAGAGACAATAATCGTTTTCATCGCTTTAAGGATGGTTGGTGCTCTTGTAAAGACTATTGGTGATACTTTTCATATTGCTTCAAAGGATATCGTAAAATAGAGAAAAATGGAAAAAGAAAAAATTGTTCCACGATTATGATCGTAATTATAAAAATCTTTCCAAGTTGGTATTTTATTGAAAGCCATCTTCTTTGGGGGAAGAAGTAAGGGAGTTTAAGTAGCATCTTTTTTAGCTGTCAGTGCTTGTTATTTGCGTTCCCTGAAGTTGAAGATAGAGCTGGCCTGGTTCCTCATCTCAACGAAGTTGAAGGCAGGAAAAACAGATAAAGGTCACCTAAAAAAATTAAATAAAATCCAAAATATGATACATGGGACACCAGTAGAATGAACATGGCGGTTTCCTCCTAGAGAATAGTCCGTCTCATGAAAGTACAAGCAGCATTTGGGTCTCTGACCCCAATTATTTATCCAAAAAGGAGGAGAAAAAATTAAGAGGAGCCAGTTCATGCACATGACTGTAGCATATGACAAGAACTGTTCATACTATTATATTGATTCTATTTTTTCCTCTATGAGATGAGAAGCATCTTCAACCATAAGCCGGCCCTATTCACATGGAAGCAAACTCCTCCATACGGTAAGCTGGCCGAATAACAAGACCTGGTCGCAGGAGCATTTGCATGGATGGAGAAGCTCTATCCTGAATTAGTTAATCAACACTTAACAGAAGTTGGCTCAGTCTTCCCAGGAAGGGCATAATGAGTCTAGGTAAAAGATTTTTGTCTATGGATAAAGTATATTTTATTGGACATTCTTGGTGATGAGAACCATCAATCATCGCTTGACGTTGATAGCAAGTAGACGTAATATAGGATGAACTATGGGAGTGTTTAAACTCTGATTATAGGATGAACTTGACGTAAAATATATGGTTTGATCGACAAAAAGGGAGTATTAATTGTAAAATAATTATTCTTCACACGGAAGATGTATTTTGTTATAGCCGCCACGGTTGATCCAAGCTCCATTTCTCAAGAAAGTCTTGACTAAAGGAACCATGCATCGCGTGCAAACTCATGATAATGCCCAAGTGTATACACGCACAATCAACATACTCAAAAAATAACTAAACGGAGAGGACAAACTTCAACGCCTAGCTCACATTCATAGAGCAGCCACATTCTTTTCAGAAGCAAGTACATTTAGCGTTTTGACCAACTATAGAAAGAATTAGTCTTGAGAGCTTTAGATTTAACTATTATAAAGTTCGAGTTGCATTTTAATGGGTAACACACATAATATATATTGATGGAAAAGTTAAGAATATATAATTTATTATGTAAATGTATCTTAAAAAATCTTAAATTCTTGATTTTGTTTTTCCCAATTCTACATTAAACCTTTCATTTTCAAGAAACTAAATTAATACTGATAGCTTGAAAACTTACGCCATATCGAATAATTGGCATGCAACTAGTGAATTGAATAACTATTTCTGCATGATTATTTTCAATTTATTCCAAACAGTATTATTTTGATTATAATCTAAAAAACTCAAGGGAAATATGTGGAAAAACCCAATCTAGATAATGGCACGCTACCATATTACTAACGGAATGAGGACCAAAGATTTTGATATTGGAGGCACATTGATTGGGTTTTGAATTGGCTCATAATTTATGGGCAGAATGGGTCAGCATATATAGACGTTCAACTCATTACGAGGTCATCATCCATTTGAACCTGGCATTACGACTTTGACGTTCATAACAAGTGGGACTATTTTCATTTATTATGTTTGAGGAACCAAATATTAATTGGGTTCCAAAGTAACGGAGAAGCATCAAGCAACGTTTTCTCTCGTCCCCTCTTTCCATCACCATTTTTTATCAGCAATATTTCACTCCAATCGCAACCCTTTCAATCCCAGACACAATGGAATTTGTAAGCAGTATACTGCTCCTTCTGTTGACATGCGCCACCGTTCTTGCACTTCGTGCATTCCTTGCAAAAACCAGAAAACCAAACTTCAAGCTTCCACCAGGACCTTCTCGACTTCCCATTATCGGAAACCTCCTTGAAATGGGGGAAACGCCACACCTGTCCTTGTCCAAGCTTGCTAAGATTCATGGCCTCATCATGAGTCTAAAGCTAGGACAAAGAACAACCGTGGTGGTCTCTTCTGCAGACATGGCAAAAGAGGTGCTTCTAACTCATGACCAGTTCTTGTCAAACCGATCCATTCCCCAATCTGTGTCAGTTCTCAACCACGAGCATGTTAGTGTATGTAAACTGATAAGTAGTTGAAAGTCTGTTAGGAGCCTGTTAGGCAGTTAGAAGTCTGTTAGCTTCTGTAACTAACTCTGTGAAGTGTGTAGTATCAACATAGCATCAGTATAAACACTGAAGTTCATGGCAACACTAGAGTCAACATTCATTTCAACAATAATACAGTTTTCTCTGTTTTCTCTGTGCTATGGCTTTTCTTCAACTTCTCTGAACTCTTTCATGGTATCAAGAGTGTTGTATATATATGGGTCTTAGTGTGTTTCAAACTTAGTTTGTCTACGTGTATTTAGCTACGGAAGAAGTCCTACATTGCTTATGAAAATGTTTTAATAAGCATTTATATATGATGGTACTTAATCGGTAAATACCTTATGGTATTGAGGTAGCATTGTGGATTTGGGCCTTAGTTAAATATATGCGCGCCCCGCCCCGTCTCGTCTCGTCCGCGCGCGTGTGGGCTTGCCAAGCTTTTACTACCCATACGAATTTATTTTAATTCCTTTTTACCGTTGCAGCTCTTTAATACTCCATTGCAACGGCTCTTTTACAACAGCTATTTCTTTTACCTATATAAAGCCTGCTACATGGCTCAACAAAAACACAAAACAACAACCACCTCTCTATTCTCTTTTCTGCGTAGTAGAAGCTACCCCCACTACTTTTGCTGCGTTTTCTGCTTCTTGCAAGGTCTGCTGCTCAATGTACCGGGATCATCGTGTGGACGAGTTCCTGTGGAGACCCACGTCTAATCCTGGAGGGTTAACCGTCAACGCCATTCCACCGAGCATAGCTTTGGGTAGGCGGAATTAAACCCTTAAGGACAGTGCTTTGTATGATTCGTGGTAACCTTGTTTTACTACTACTTCTTATTATTGCTGTTGTCATTTTTATTCATATTACTTAAAGCTAAAATACTAGTGTTCAACATAATTTTCTACAATATTCTTAAGGGTTTAACATGGATCCTAGTATTTTAGCTGCTGCTAAGGTCATTCCTGATGCTTTAAGGATTGAATCATTTGATGGAAATAATTTTAAACGATGACAACATAGAATTTTAGAAGTTTTAGACTTTTTTCAAATCAGTTTTGTTTTACAAGATCCTAAACCGGAACATGATTCTGAAAATTATTAACAAGCCTTAAAGGATTGGGAATTGGCTGATAAATTGTGCAAACATAATATTTTAAGAGCTTTATCAAATGATTTGTATGATATTTACTGTCATTATGTTCATGCAAAAGATATTTTGGATGCATTGGTTCAAAATATATTTATGAAGAAGAAGGTAGTAAAAAGTTCTTGGTTCATAATTATAATGCATTTCAAATGGATGAAAATAAATCTGTTGCTTCTTAAATTAATGAATTTACTAAGCTTGTAGATGAATTAGCCAAGGAAGGAGATATTTTGCCTGAAAGGTTTGTATCTCAAACTCTTATTGATAAACTACCTGAATCTTGGAAAGATTATAAAATGAATTTCATGCAAAAGAGAAAAGCTATGACATTACAAGAAACCATTGTACATATTAAGATTGAGGAGAAAAATAGGCTAATGGCTAGTGAACAAAAAGCTAAGGAAATGCATGCTAGAGCTAACATTACTAAAGATATGCATTCTAAAAATTCATCTTATGGCTCTAAAAATCATAACATTAGAGTTCATAAACCCCATTTCAAGTATGATTCTAACCAACAACAAAAGAAGAAAGGTGCTTGTTTTATTTGTGGCAAAACAGGTCATTTTGCATCCGCTTGTAGATTGAGGAGGAACAATCAAGGAGGCGAAAATAAAGAAGGAGGATCATCATCAAAGACAAGAGCAAATGTAGTGGAACATCAAGATGATGTTATAGTGGCAGTGGTATCTGAATGCTTTTTAGTGAAGGAAGCCAAGGGATGGATTGTGGACTCTGGCGCCACAAAGCACATTTGTGGTAACAAAGAGATGTTCTCTGAGTTTTCTCCCATAAAGGATGGGAAAGATTATGTTTACTTAGGAGATTCAAGCAAAATCTCAGTTTTAGGTAAAGGAAAGGTGCCATTAAAATTGACATCTGGGAAAACCCTTGTGCTGTCTGAAGTACTCTTTGTACTTGCCATTAAACATTGTCTGGTGTCGGTCTATCTCCTTAACAATGCCAATGTCAAGGTAACCTTTGATAGTAACATAGTTACCTTATCTAAGAATGACATATATGTTGGTAAAGGTTATCTTAATGATGGTCCATATGTTTTGAATGTTGTTACTAATGAAGGAAGTTCTTCTTTTGCTTACTTGATTGATTCTCTTGATGTTTGGCATAGTAGATTAGGACATGTAAATGTTCCTTATATCTTAAAATTAAAAGAAATGGGACTAATTAATAGATTGGATAATACTAGCTTGGATAAATGTGAAATTTGTGTAGAAACTAAAATAACTAAGAAGCCATCCAAACAAGTAACAAGACAAAGTGAATTATTAGAACTTGTACATAGTGATTTAGGAGATTTAAAGCACACAATGACAAGAGGTGGTAAAAGATTTTACATAATCTTTGTTAATGATTATTCTAGATATACTAAATTATATTTGTTGAGAACTAAGGATGAGGCTTGTGAAATGTTTATTAAATATAAAAATGAAGTAGAAAACCAACTTGGTAAAAAAATTAAAAGATTAAGAACAGATAGAGGAGGTGAATATGAGTCAAACTCCTTTAATGAGTTTTGTGAACAACATGGTATAATACATGAAATAACTCCACCTTATTCACCTGAATCTAATGGTATAGCCGAAAGGAAAAATAGAACTCTTAAAGAAATGATGAATGTCTTGCTTGTTTGTTCAGGTTTACCTAACTATATATGGGGGGAAGCTATCCTTTCAGCTTGCTATATACAAAATAGGGTACCACATAAGAAACTTAGTAAAACACCTTATGAGCTCTAGTTTGATAAACAACCTAATTTAGGACACCTGAAAGTGTGGGGGTGTTTAGCTAAGGTAATGTTGTCAGACCCTAAGAAAAGGAAACTTGGTTCCAAAACATGTGATTGTGTATTTATTGTATATGCTCAAAATAGTAGTTCATATAGATTTCTTGTTGTCAAAAGTGATGTGTTAGAACATAATTCCATAATTGAATCTTGTAATGCATCATTTTTTGAGCATGTGTTTCCTATGAAAACTAAAGAGAAGCATATCAGTAACTCACATGAGAATATATCTGAAGATGTAGTTGATCAAAATGATAATGAATTGAGAAGGAGCAAAAGAATTAGGAAAGAAAAGGATTTTGGTGATGACTTTTATACTTATCTTATTTCTAATGATCCTTTAACTTATAATGATGCTATTACATCTATTGATGCTCCTTTTTGGAAATATGCTATACATGCTGAGATTGAATTTATTATGGCCAATCATACTTGGGAATTAGTAGATTTACCACCTAAGACAAAACCTATTGGATGCAAATGGGTTTTTAAAAAGAAACTAAAACCAGATGGTAGTGTAGATAAATATAAGGCCAGGTTGGTAGCTAAAGGATACAAGCAACAAAAGAATCTTGATTACTTTGATACTTATTCTCCTGTTACTAGAATTGTATCTATTAGAGTTTTGTTTGCCATTGCATCTATCTATAAACTTGTTGTGCATCAAATGGATGTAAAAACTGCATTTCTCAATGGTGATCTTGAAGAAGAGATCTACATGGAACAACTTATGGGATGTGTGGTTAAGGGCAAGGAGAACAAGGTATGCAAACTTGTTAAATCTCTTTATGGTTTAAAGCAAGTTCCAAAACAATGGCATGAAAAATTTGATCATGTTATGATTTCCAATGGGTATGTGACAAATGAATCAGATAAATGTATATATAGCAAGTTTAATGATGGTGTTGGTGTTATCATCTGCCTATATGTTGATGATTTACTGATCTTTGGTACATGTTTAAATACTATAACTAAAACTAAGAGTTTTTTGTCTTCTCAATTTGATATGAAAGATATGAGTGTTGCTAATGTTATACTTGGAATAAAATTGATTAAGAAAAATGATAGATTCATTTTGTCTCAGTCTCACTATGTTGAAAATATGCTTAAGAAATTTGGATATTTTGACTATAAACCTGTATCTACACCTTATGATTCCAGTTTACATCTAGTTAAAAACAGAGGTGATAGTGTATCACAAATTAAATATGCACGCATAATTGGTAGTTTGATGTATTTAATGAACTGCACTAGACCACATATTGCATATGCTGTGAATAGACTAAGTAGATATACTCATAATCCTAGTGATATCCATTGGAATGCCTTAATTAGACTTTTAAGATATTTAAAAGGTACTAAAGATTTCGGTTTAGTATATTCTGGTTATCCCTCAGTATTAGAGGGATATAGTGATGCAAACTGGATTTCTGACTCTGATGAATTAAAGTCTACAAGTGGTTATGTTTTTATGCTGGCAGGTGGGGCTATTTCTTGGAAGTCTACCAAACAGACTTGTATTGCCAGGTCCACCATGGAGTCAGAATTTATAGCTTTAGAAAAGACAGGAACAGAAGCTGAATGGTTGAGAAACCTATTGGTGGACATACCATTATGGGATAGAACACAGACATCTGTTTCTATTCATTGTGATTGTCAAGCTGCCATTGCTCGAGCAAAGAACAAAACATATAATGGAAAAAGTCGGCATATCAGATTGAGACATAATATTGTAAGGCAGCTGATTGAGAACAATGTGATATCCATGGATTTTGTAAGGTCAGAAAAGAACTTGGCTGACCCTTTGACGAAACCATTTACTAGGACACTAGTAAGTGAAACATCGAGGGGGATGAGACTAATGCCCATTACTTGAGGCAGTATGATGGAAACCCAATCACTGTGATTGGAGATCCCATGAAGGTGGTTCAATGTGGTAAACGAAGTCATACGAGTCTCACGAAGGGTATTGTCGCTTCTTATTGATTTCTGCCATTCATATGAGATGATTGGTGAAGAGTCCCTCCCTATGATGTATGACAGTACTGCTACAGTGGTGTTTAAGGATGAACAATGCTCTTAATGGATCCATAGCCCTCAATGTGGGGGTGGAGTATCTGCTGTAGCATACTCCTGATGGATGCCACCTAAGTGAGAGTGGAGATGAGACCGTCTCCCATGAGTTTGGGCATAAAACTCTAGAGCTCTTATGATTCCAGGATAGCGCATGGCCTTAATGCGCAAAACGGCTAAGAGCAGCATATCTTATGGGATGTTGTGTGGTTGGTGGACGTGCTCCAACCGTTATCTTAGAAGTTTGGCTCAAAGAGTTTTCTCTACCAAATTTTCTTAGGGTTGTCATCCACCTGTACCTAAGGTGAAATTCAAATCCTTTGGATACTACACTGAAGCATAACATTCCTGTTTATTCCTCTAAGTTTGAAACATGTGGGGGATTGTTGTATATATATGGGTCTTAGTGTGTTTCAAACTTAGTTTGTTTACGTGTATTTAGCTACGGAAGAAGTCCCACATTGCTCATGAAAATGTTTTAATAAGCATTTATATATGATGGTACTTAATCGGTAAATACCTTATGGTATTGAGGTAGCATTATGGATTTGGGCCTTAGTTAAATACACACGCGCGCCCTGCCCCGCCCCGTCTCGTCCGCGCGCGTGTGGGTCTGCCAAGCTTTTACTACCCATACGAATTTATTTTAATTCCTTTTTACCGTTGCAGTTCTTTAATGCTCCATTGCAATGACTTTTTTACAACAGCTATTTCTTTTACCTATATAAAGCCTGCTACATGGCTCAACAAAAACACAGAACAACAACCACCTCTCTATTCTCTCTTCTGCGTAGTAGAAGCTACCCCCACTACTTTTGCTGCGTTTTCTGCTTCTTGCAAGGTCTGCTGCTCAATGTACCGGGATCATCGTGTGGACGAGTTCCTATGGAGACTCACGTCTAATCCTGGAGGGTTAACCGTCAACGCCATTCCACCGAGCATAGCTTTGGGTAGGGCGGAATTAAACCCTTAAGGACAGTGCTTTGCACGATTCGTGGTAACCTTGTTCTACTACTACTTTTTATTGTTGCTGTTGTCATTTTTATTCATATTACTTAAAACTAAAATACTAGTGTTCAACATAATTTTCTACAACAAAGACCTCCTTTTTTCTCGATCCATGGAAGTTCCAGTCTCTCCTGCATCTTCAATGGATGCGCCACCACCTTCCCCAGCCTCTTCCTCCGCTTCTTCACCTACTTATGCACCAGAAAAATTTTTGAATCCTGTCTCGTACAAACTCTCAGACGATAATTTTCTGCTATGGCTGCAAGAAGCACTTGCCTCCATTAAAGGTCACAAGCTCCAAATGCATCTTCAGAAAGATCGCATACCTGACATGTATGCCTTTGTAGCTGATGCTGAAGCTGGAAGAGTCACCACTGCGTTTGCAAATTGGGAACAGCAAGATAACCTTCTCTTTTCGTGGTTGCTAGCTTCACTCAGTGAATCTATTCGAATCCGTATGGTAGGCTGTGTATTCACGTATCAGGTTTAGGAGAAGATTGAAAAGTTCTTCACCTCTCAAACTCGAGCAAAGGTTCGCCAACTCAAACTCCAACTTCGAGGAACGAAGAAAACCTCTAGTATGAATACTTATCTTCTTGACATCAAAAAGGTCGTAGATCAGCTTGCAGCAATTGGTGCTCCAGTTTCTACTGATGAGCACATTGAATCGATTCTTGATGGAATCCCTGGTGATTACAATCCTCTGGTCACTTCCATCATTTCACGTCTAGATCCGTACTCCATTGAAGAAATGGAAGCTTTGCTAATGGCTGTTGAAGCACGTATTGAGAAAACAATTGGCAATGAGCTTGCAGCCTCTCAGATCTCAGGTCCTATACAAGCCAATGTTGCGCAACACCAGCAGTAGGTGAACCCTCAGTACCGTGGTGGTTTTCGTGGCAGAGGTGGCTCTCGAGGCAGAGGTCATTCTGGCCGTGGAGGAGGCAGATTTCCTCAAAGCAACAAGCCATAATGTCAAGTTTGTGGTAAATTTGGTCACCTAGCTTGGGACTGCTACCATAGGTTCAATCCTCATTTTCAACGACCTCCTCCTTCTAATAGTCCTGGTTCATACCATTCTGCTTCTCCTTGTCCTCAGGCCTACCTTGCTGCACCTATTTCTCAGCATTCTGACATGTCTCAGGCCATTGTTGCCTCTCCTTCCACTGTGTACGATCCTCTTTGGTACCCTGACTCAGGAGCGTCTCACCGCCTCACTCCAGATCCATCTAACTTCAGCTCAAAATCAACATATGATGGTGGTGACAGAGTGCAAATCGGCAATGGAATAGGTATGAGTATCATGCATGTAGGGCACTCTAATTTATCTTCAAAGTCATCCAATACTACATTTGCTTTGAAAAATCTGTTTCATGTCCCTGGTTTAACCAAAAACTTGCTAAGTGTCTCACAATTCTGCAAAGATCACAATGTGTTCTTTGAATTCACTGCTAATACTTGTTGTGTGAAATCTCAGGTTACCAAGGAGAGTCTTCTCCGAGGGACAATTAGAGATGGCCTCTATGTTTTTTCAGATTTGCACTCAAGTTCCACTTGTACAAACACTAGTAGTTCCATTCCACATTACTCCACACCTGCTGCATTTACTGTAAACAAAAGTTCTGTTGTTGACACTGTGGCCCTGTGGCATTGTAGACTAGGTCATCCATCAAATAAGATAGTTCATCATGTATTGAATTTGTGTACAATTCCATTCAATGCAAATAAATCTGTTACTGTTTGTACATCTTGTTGTCGTGGCAAGTCTCATCAACTTCCCTTCGCTCCCTCTAGTTCAGTGTATACAGCACCTTTACAACTTATTTACTCGGATATTTGGGGCCCTGCACCAGTCACCTCCTCATCAGGGGCTAGGTATTATATTTGCTTTGTGGATGCTTACTCCAATTACACTTGGATTTATTTACTTAATCAGAAGTCTCAAGCATTTTCCACCTTTCTTACCTTCAAAAATCTAGTTGAATTGCAATTCAGCACCAAAGTAAAAGCAATACAAACAGACAACACCAAGGAATATCTCAGTTTTGGCCATTTCCTAAAGTCACATGGCATTTTGCATAGACTCTCCTGTCCTTATACACATGAACAAAATGGAAAACCTGAAAGGAAACATCGCCACATAACCGAAACTGGTCTCACCTTACTTGCTAATGCTCACCTACCCACTTCCTTTTGGGGTAAAGCTTTCCTCATTCCTACCTACTTAATTAATCTCCTGCCAACTCCTACATTGAATTGGTTATCCCCTCACCAAAAACTTCACAACCAGCAACCAGATTACTCTCTCCTTAAGTGCTTCGGCTGTGCTTGCTATCCTCATTTAAGGCCTTATAACTCTCACAAACTTGATTTCAGGTCAGAACTATGCCTCTTCCTAGGCTACTCAACACAACACAAAGGTTATAAATGCTTGAGCTCTTCTGGTAAAGTTTACATTTCTAGGCATGTCATTTTCGATGAGCATTCTTTTCCATTCCCCACTCATTTCACTAATGGCTCCCACACTGCTCCCACCTCCCATCAATGTGACAAATTACCTTGCATTCCACTGATCAGCAATACTGATGCTCATACTCAGAATGCCCTACCTGCTCATACTCATTCTCCTATATCTACATCTTTGCCTATTGTTGCTGCTACTAACATTGACAGGAACACTGCTGTTTCTTCTCCGGGCATTCTTGCTGCTGCCCAGTCTGTTCCTGCGACTATTGACCCTGCTAGTGCTGCTATCAGTTCTGCAGCTTCTGTGCCTCCTGTGGTGCCCTTGGCTACACATACCAAAAGTACCAAATGCCCCCAGCATCCTGTCCACCCAATGGTAACTCGGGCCAAAGATGGAATTTTCAAGCCCAAAGTATTTACTGCCTCATTGGTCCCCTCCTCTGCCAAGCATGCTCTTTCTGATTCGCATTGGTTACAGGCCATGCAAGAAGAATACTCAGCTCTTATCAAAAACAATACCTGGTCACTTATGCCTCTTCCACCAAATCGGACTGCCATAGGATGCAAATGGGTGTTCAGAGTCAAATACAATCCAGATGGCTCAATCAGTAAATATAAAGCCCGCTTAGTGGCCAAAGGCTTTCACCAGCAGGAAGGCTTTGATTTCCATGAGACCTTCAGTCCTGTTGTCAAACCAACCTCCATTAGAGTTGTTCTCAGCATTGCACTCTCAAGAGGCTGGCCCATTCACCAAATTGACTTCAATAATGCCTTTTTAAATGACGACTTAACTGAAACAGTATTCATGACTCAACCTGAAGGTTTCTATGTTGGAGGTCCTTAGCTTGTTTGCAAACTTAATAAAGCTCTTTACGGTTTGAAGCAGGCACCTAGAGCTTGGTTTAGCAAGCTGCAATCTGCACTGCTTACCTTGGGGTTCAAATCAGCCAAATGTGACAGTTCCTTGTTCATCAAGGTTACACATCACCACACCCTCTATGTGTTGGTCTATGTTGATGATGTAATCATCACTGGAAGCACTCGACATGTTATCTCTCAACTCATCCAGGACCTCCACAACACCTTCTCTCTGAAGGATCTTGGCCCTTTACACTACTTCTTAGGAATTGAAGTAAAACCCACTACTGAAAAGGGTCTTCTACTGTCACAACCCAAATATATCTCAGACCTGCTAGCCAAGGCCTCAATGAGTGACTGCAAGCCTTCTGCAACTCCCATGACCAGTGGACTCAAACTCAACAAGTTCGGAAGTGAGCCATTTGACAATCCCTCACTGTATAAATCCATTGTTGGTGCACTTCAATACACAACCATAACCAGACCTGAGATTGCATTCTCAGTCAACAAAGTCTGCCAATTCATGCACCAACCCCTTCAATCTCATTGGCAAGCAGTAAAAAGAATTCTCCGGTACCTCAAAGGGACCATTCACCTTGGACTCCATCTCAAACCATACTCTTCCTTCAATCTCCATGCCTTCTGTGATGCTGATTGGGGCAGTGACCCTAAGATAGAAGGTCAACTTCAGGAGCATGTGTCTTCTTTGGTGACAATCTAGTCACTTGGTTTTCAAAAAAGCAGCCAGTGGTATCTAGATCAAGCACAGAGGCCGAATATTGAAGCCTAGCCTCAACTGTCACAGAACTTGTTTGGCTCAAGTCTCTTTTGACTGGACTGCAGCTACCTCCTAGACTCACTCCCTCCATCTACTGTGACAACCTAAGTACTGTCCTGCTTACTGCCAATCCTATTCTTCATCAAAGGACCAAGCACTTTGAACTTGACCTACACTTCGTCCGTGAAAAGGCTCTTAGCAAGCAAATTTTTGTAACCCACATCCCTGGTAATGAACAAACTGTAGACATATTCACAAAGGCCATTCCTTCTTCTCAGTTCGTGTTGTTCAGATCCAAACTCAAAGTTGAAGCTTATTCCCTCTGAGTTTGCGGGGGGATGTTAGTGTATGTAAACTGATAAGTAGTTGAAAGTCTGTTAGGAGTCTGTTAGGCAGTTAGAAGTCTGTTAGCTTCTATAACCAACTCTGTGAAGTGTGTAGTATCAACATAGCATCAGTATAAATACTGAAGTTCATGGCAACACTAGAGTCAACATTCATTTCAACAATAATACAGTTTTCTCTGTTTTCTCTGCGCTATGGCTTTTCTTCAACTTCTCTGAACTCTTTCAGAGCACTATAGCCTTGCCTTCATTCCCGTTTCACCTCTTTGGCGAGAGATGAGAAAAATATGCAACACTCAGCTATTATCTTCAACCACAGGCTAAGAATGTTAGGAAGGTGTTGGATATCTTCGACCAACTGGTTAACCAAAGGTTGAAGTTGAGGGAAGGTAACGGTTTTTACAGCCAAAACGACATGTTAGATGCCCTGCTCACCATTTCTAAAGACAAAAGTTGATAGACAAAACAGTGATTGAACATTTGTTCCATGTATTATCCCTTTCCTTCCTATCTTTAATCGTTAGTCATTTTAAATTTATTATGATATTGTTATTTGACCACCTGATTAACTCACTTTGAACTTCTAATTTGATAGGATATATTTGTTGCAGGAACGAATACAACAGTATCTACTTTAGAATGGGCAATGACTGAGTTAATCCGTAACCCAAACATTATGAGAAAAGCCAAAAAGGAATTAGAGAAAACTATTGGCAGTGGTATCCCTCTTGAGGAGTCTGATATTTCTAAACTTCCATACTTACAAGCTATAATGAAAGAGACACTACCCTTGCACCCGCCAGTTCCATTTTTGCTCCCACGAAAAGCTGAGAGAAATGTGGGTATTGGTGGCTACACGATCCCAAAAGATGCTCAAGTGATGGTCAACGTGTGGACTATTGGCAGGGATCCAACCTTGTGGGAGAATCTAACTTTATTTTCTCCCAAGAGGTTCACAGGATCAACTATTGATATTAAAGGACGGAACTTTGAGCTTGCTCCATTTGGTGCTAGTCGTCGAATATGCCTTGGCTTATTATTGGCCAATAGGATGTTGCTCTTGATGTTGGGTTCATTAATCAACTCCTTTGATTGGAAGCTCGAAGATGGTATGAAATTAGAAGACATAGACGTGTCTGAAAAATTTGGAATTACCTTACAGAAAACTCAGCCACTTCGAGTTGTTCCTATCAAATTAAACAATTAATGTTCCTATATATGATGTATTAGGCGGGGCGCGGATTGCCTTTTCTTGTCAAGAGTTATTCCATTAATTTTTTCGGCTTTTTTATTTTCAATGTAATAAATTTAGGAAAAAATAAATGTATTCATGTGATTAAATAGATGATAAGATTTTTTTTAAATTTTAATTGATGAAAGAAATTAAATTCTCAGTATATATATATATATATATATATATATATATATATATATATATATATATATATATATATATATATATATATATATATATAGGAAGACTATTTTGGTATTTTTTTTTTTGGGTAAAAGATACCAATACTTTTTGCATGTAAGTAGTTAATATTTATTCAAGAATTCATTAAAGTTGAAAAAAAAATTGGGACAAATTTGTGATTATAATTCGTATCCGATATTTTAATTTTTGTAAATTAATGATTTTATAAACACAAAAACTTCGTCAAGTTTAATCAATTTCTAAAATTAATATAATTTTTCTCACATCTTTGTCGTAAATTTTATTTTAATTATATTTTATGTATATTTTTTAATTTATAAAATATAATATAAATTTTTTAAATGTTATATGTTAAAATAAATATTTTATAGAAATAATCATTTAAAAAGTACTCAATTAGTATAATAATTTAATTTCATAATTAAATTTTTATTTTATATATATAAATACAAATAATTTTTCACATAAAATATCATGATTTTTTCATTTAGTTTCACTAAATATCACGATTTTTTTCGTTTGGCGCCTCTTTAGTCCATGTCAACATCCATGTAAGATGTCATGTTGATACTTATAACGATAAAAATTAACTGAACACTAACAGAGAAATCAAACGGGAATGAGAATACTTTTTGAGGGATTAAATAGAAATTTTTTGAAAAAGAGTGACCAGACCAAAAAAAAGTTAATATTCTGAGGGACAAAATATAATTAAACCTATTAATTATTTCCATTAGTAAGCATATGTTGTAAAATCAAGTTATTTAATTAATAACAACTTTTTTATAATTCTGCAAAAAATAAGTTTTTTTTCCTTTCTCTACTATACTTTTTAGATTTGAACATCTAGGCTCGTGCATTCTATTTTCGCCGAAGTAAGACGTGCATAACATATGAAAATCTATGGACTGAATTTTGGAAGAAGATTCTTGGTTTTTAAAGTTAATTTGTCAAGCCACATAAAAAAAAAAAAGGTTTTTGTCAAGCATTAATGGATGGTAGCAAAACTCCATCCCCAGGCTCTAAATTTATTTAATTACATTCGCGATAGTCCTCTTACACCATAAATGTTAAATAAGCTTAATTTGGCCATCAACACAACTACATCTAAACTTTACTTTTTTCCCTCCTTAAGAATTACTCATATAATTTTGCACCAAAGTAATAACTAAATAAAATTTTCTCCAAAGTGACCAAGTTAGGATTCAAATATCTAACAGCACAATTAAAGTCAGCTAGGGGTTGTAATAAACTTTTATTGCCGCTAATCACTTTTGGTACATCTAAACTTGATAGTTGACATGTTAGTTTTACTGGATAACCAAATTTGCAAGATTAATTTTTTTCTTTTACTTCAAAAATATAAATGATGTTGACTTGACTTTTTGTGGAGTTTGAGTGGAGTAAAAAATAAGTAAATAAATAAAAGTACCTGGAAAATGGAGATTACGGGTTGGGTATAAAAAAATTTAGTTATGAGATGAACTAGACGTAATATAGTTTGATTGTATAGTAAAATAATTGGTTTTCACCCGGAAGATGTATTTTGTTATAGCAGCCGCGGTGGATGGGTGCGTTTGCAAAGCTGCCTGTCTCATTTTCGTCTTGACTGAAAGCAAGGATCGCATACAAAAGCTCACATTAATGACGAGTATACAAGCAGGACCAAGTACATTATGGCAGGACCCGGTCTTACCGTTACATTGTTTCCTGCTCAAAGAGAAGGAGCGCAACAACTTCTCCCTTAACTCCGCATTCATATTAATTTTAGACAAAGCGGCAAATAGCGCGTTCGCAAAACAAGAAAATCCATGTTGGGTTTTGGCCAACTAGAAGGACTTGGTCTTGATCCTTGAACCTATATTTTATCCTACAAGCCCAAGACAAGTTTGGAGGAAAGACCCCCCATAGAGTGCATGTTATTTTATATTTAAAATAATTTATAATCATAAATTTATTAACAGTGTTATTTAAAAATTAATCTTTTTTGAAGTTAATATAATTTAACAAAATTTTAGACTTTCATTAATTTTATCATTTAACTATAATTCAATATATCTATTTTTTTTAAACATATTTATGCTCCAATTTTGTTACATAAACTTGTTAATTGAATCACACCTCTCAAAATAATTATGCGTATCTAACATTTTTATTTGGTAGTGGCACATTATTTTGATCTTGAAGTGGCTCAAAATTTGTGGGCTGAATGAGTCTAGTCTACAATCATAATAATATCTTCGGACGGTCATCACCAATTTGAAACTGGCATTATGACTTTGGACGTTGATATCAAGTGGGATTATATTAATTAATATATGGTGTTTGAGGAGACGCCTATAAATTGAGTTCGAAAGCAACAAAGATGCATCAAGCAACCTTTCCTCTCTTGTCCTCTCTTTCCATCTCCATTTATCAGCAATTCACTTCAATCGCAGACTCAATGGACTTTGTAAGTTGTACACTACTCCTATTGTTGACATGTGCCACCATTCATGCACTTCGGTCATTCCTTGCAAGAACCACAAAAACAAACTTCAAGCTTCCACCAGGACCTTCCCGCCTTCCCATCATCGGAAACCTCCTTGAACTGGGGGGAAAGCCACACCTGTCCTTGTCCAAGCTTGCTAAGATTCATGGCCCCATAATGAGTCTAAAGCTAGGACAAAGAACAACCGTGGTGGTCTCTTCCGCAGACATGGCAAAAGAGGTGCTTCTAACTCATGACCAGTTCTTGTCAAACCGACCCATTCCCCAATCTGTGTCAGTTCTCAACCACGAGCACTATAGCCTTGCCTTCATTCCCGTTTCACCTCTTTGGCGAGAGATGAGAAAAATATGCAACACTCAGCTATTATCTCACAAGACCCTTGATGCTAGCCAAGATGTTAGGCGCAAGAAAGTGCAACAACTCCTCGGTGATATCCATCAGAGCAGCCAAATCGGTGAAGCAGTAGATATTGGAACACTTGGGTTCAAGACTACCATAAATATGTTATCAAATACCATTTTCTCTGTGGATTTGATTCAGTCTACAGGTGCAGCAGGAGAGTTCAAGGACGTTGTGACCAATATCACAAACCTTGTGGGAACGCCAAACCTGGCTGAATTTTTCCCGGTGTTAAAGATGATTGACCCGCAAGGTGTAAAACGAAGACAGGCTAAGAACGTTAGGAAGGTGTTGGATATCTTCGACCAATTGGTTAACCAAAGGTTGAAGTTGAGGGGAGGCAATGGTTTTGACAGCCAAAACGATATGCTAGATGCCCTGCTCACCATTTCTAAAGACAACAAGTTGATAGACAAAACAGTGATTGAACATTTGTTCCATGTACTTTCCTCTTCCTTCCTATTTTCAGTTGTTAGTCATTTTAAATTTGTTATCATCTTGTTATTTCTTATTTTATCACCGAACTAACTCATTTTGAAATTGTGGTTTAATAGGATATATTTGTTGCGGGAACGGACACAACAGTATCTACTTTAGAATGGGCAATGACTGAATTAATTCGCAACCCAGACATTATGATAAAAATCAAAAAGGAATTGAAGGAAACTATTGGCAGTTGTATCCCTCTTGAGGAGTCTGACATTTCTAAACTTCCATACTTACAAGCTGTTATAAAAGAGACATTACGCTTACATCCGCCAGTTCCATTTTTGCTCCCACGAAAAGCTGAGAGCAATGTGGATATTGGTGGCTACACAATTCCAAAAGATGCCCAGGTGATGGTTAACGTGTGGACTATTGGCAGGGATCCAACCTTGTGGGAGAATCCAACTTTGTTTTCTCCGGAAAGGTTCATAGGTTCAGATGTTGATGTCAAAGGACGAAACTTTGAGCTTGCTCCATTTGGTGCTGGTCGGCGAATATGCCCTGGCTTGCTATTGGCCAATAGGATGTTGCATTTGATGTTGGGTTCGTTAATCAACTCCTTTGATTGGAAGCTCGAAAATGGGATGAGAGTAGAGGATATAGACATGAGTGAGAAATTTGGAATTACCTTGCAGAAAGCTCAGCCACTTCGAATTGTTCCTATCAAAATAAACAACTAACGTGCCATGTAGCTGTGTGTATTGTAGTGTACGTATGTGGATATTGGCTTGGCCTATTGGCCTTTTGTGCCAATAGTTATTCCATTATATAATTTTTTTTTTTTGTTCTGATTGTAATGAATTACGAGAAAATAAATGTATTTCCGTGACTGAATTAATAGATGGAGGGAAAGTTAAATTTATTCGTTAATACAAAACTATTTGATCTTTTTACGTAAATGCAAAACTGTTTATCTATTTATATGTACATATAGTAAAACCGACTTGATTATATACTAAGCTTAATTGATGTTCTGTACTAACTAAAATTTGAAGTTAGAATTTTTATTACCTCATTGCCTCTACGAATCAAATTTACTCAAGTATAGTAGGTGCTATAGATAATTCTTCAGATAACTAAAACTTTAAGTATTATTTCAAGAAACATTAGATATATCATGCTAAAATTAATAATCCTAAAGAAACTTGAATTGAACAAATTTCTTTAATAGTCTTTTAAATTGCCCAGATTGTACATCATATTTTCACAATGGATATACTGAACACAATTCCAATTCAGAGTAATGTCTTGGCTAAAAAATCTTGTTTGAAGTCTTTTAATTATGAAATTACCGAATGGAAGCCCCTCCCCGTATTCAACGCCGAGATTTATGAACCATACATGTTCTCTTAGGCCAGTTAGCTTGTGTGAGATAGATGTTGACCAAGAAATCTCTTTACTCCTACTAGGCATAACCATTTTCTCTCTAATATATGCTGATCAGAATCTTTAATATTCAATCGGCGATTTTAAGTAATTTTATGCCCCATCCGTCTGCTCGGATTCTGAATTTTTAATCAAATCTTATAAAAACCCTTGAGACTGATAACGAATATGTTCCAAACTCAACTTTAATATTTTAGTATCTAGAAGTCCTAGCTAGCCTATATTTTAGTTGTATAAATAGATTCAGTTTCGAAAGGGTGATGTTTTTGCATTATAATACTAAAGCAGAAGCGATGGGACCGCAGGAGGGTGCGTTTTGGGGTCTTTCTCTGTTCTGTTCTTTTCCCCGGCTGCTTTTCTGATGAAAGTCTTAGAAGCAAGGATCAAGGAACCATCGCAAGCACAAAATCAACGCAAAAGACTGAAAAAATAAAAGGGACAAAACCTGGCTGTTGTACATTATTGATTCTTCCTCCGAGTGATGAGGAGCAATTTCAAACCAAAGGCCAAATTCACATAGCAGCAAAATGCTTGTTTTTTCAATCGAACCTATATAGGGTTTTTCTAGACATGATCTTGGTAGGTTGAGCCTGTGTCAGTCAAAAATTGACATTCACCAAAAATCCAATAATCAGGATTACTTCTGCAAAAATTAAGCAAATTCCTGTGAATGGCACTTTTTTCTGTAAGATTCGTCTGCTGGCTTCATTTCAAACAATATAATCTTTTAATTATCATCCCAATAATTCAAGGAATATTAAAAAAAAAAAAACCCATCAAAAGCTATGTTGTATGTACAAAAGTTTTGTAAAAACTAGTATGCCGGTACGTTATATATATATATATATATATATATATATATATATATATATATATATATTACACAATTCCTATATCATTCAAAAGTCAAAAATCAAATTACTCAAAAACAAATCCGTAAAAGAACGGGATTGTATTTTTTATATAGTATTTGGGTGAAAAATATACCAAAATATGGGAATTGAGAAGAATTTATATTGATATAAAATCTACTGAAATCGGAATTTCTGATTTCTAAAAAGGTGAAATCGAAATTTCAGATTTCAATTAAAAAAATGATTTATTTTTTGTCTGTAGTGAAGTCGAAAATCTGACTTCACTACAAACAAAAAATAAATTATTTTTTTAATTGAATTTAGAATTTTCGATTTCATCCTTTTAGAAATCGAAAATTTCGATTTCAATAGATTCATCTCAGTGTAAATTCTTTCCAATTCCCATATCTTAGTACATATATAACTCAAATACCATATAAAAAAAAAAACACCCTAAAAGAACACCCATAAACACCAACATATCTCATGCTACTCTAGTACTCCAAATGCAGCCAAAAAAAAATTTAAAAATAAAAAAGTCAATAAAGAACAGATATTCCTTTCTTTTTTTATTGTAACAGGACCTCCTTTATGAGTATTAAAGGTTAGCTTGCTCTATTTTTGGGTCTTTGACCCCTTTGATTCACTAGAAGAAATGATATAAATACAGCGGGGGGCAAAACAATTGCCCAAATGCTATTTAGTCATTACTGCTGCTGTTGAGTCTCGGCCACCTCTATTGGGCCGCTGCCGTCGCTGCTGATGGGTCCTCATGTTGTTGTCAGTGAAGAAGAGTGGTGGCGGCCTGGTGTGTTGTCACTAGTGACGAAGAGTGGCGGGGGTCTGATGTGTTGTTGCTAGTGGAGAAAACTGATGCTCGCCTATTGTGTTGTCGCCGGTGGACAAGAGTGGTGGTGGCCTGGTGGGTGAGGAGGAGAAGAGACGATGCGACTTTTAGATAAAAAATGATTGGGGGTCGTTTGCTTTTGTAGATCTAGTCTTTTGACCAAAATTTTTTTCCAAAGAAAATAAAAAAAAAATTCAAAATGACATAATTTGAATTAGCCTAGTACCCAAGTTGCACCGAGCCGCGCCTGAGGTTTTTTAATTTTATTATGGGAACAGTATGTTTAAAATACCATAATATGGGATTAAAAACAAAAATACAAGAATGTGGGATAATAACACAAGTTTCGCCTTAGTATAAGTAGTATTTATATTTTATTAATTTTTTACCTGAATTCTACATGTTGCAGGGCGAAATCTGAGACAAAAGGAAGTGCAAGCATTTCGCCCTGCAGCAGGGCGAAATCTAAAAGAAAAAAGGCCATGAACAATAGACGCATGTACACAAATAGTAAACACGTGTTGAAATAAGAACCGGGTGTATTTCACTATTATCCATAATTTTTCTCACTTTTCTTGTATTATTTTTCACTCTCATAACTGAAAGCGGAACAAAATAGCAACAATTGAATGGTTGAATAGCAAGAATGGAGTGAGGGAAAACAACCGAAATGAAGAAAAATTGGGAGCAACTGTAAAATTAGAAAGGTATATATAATTGAAATTGAGAGCCGTTAAGTTTTGAACCTTAAATATTTTAACCATTGAACTTTGACCATTGTGCAGTATAGGCGAAATGTGATGTGTCTCACATTTCGCCCCCATCTAAGTAGAAATATATACGAAAATAGTATTTTAATTTGCCACATTTCTACTTGTAGTAGGGCGAATTGTGTAACAACATTTTTCACCCCCCAATATGGCGAATTGTGAAACACAATTCCCATATGTTGGTAATTAAATTTCAAATCCAATATTTCAGTAATATCCAAATACTGTTCCCATAATTAAATAACGAAGCCCGTGCCTGAGCCATGCCCCCGCCGTACACAATTACTAAAAAAAAAAAAAATAATAATTGAAGGATACATACCCCAGCGTACACCTGTACCCATGCTTCAGTGATCAAGAGCTTTTGAGCACTATGATATAATTCAAGATGGGGAAAGATGGGGGAAGGAATAAGATGAGATGTCTTTGGTTGAAAAGTTCTCACAAAATGGGCGACGTACAACAACATCTCATTGGAAAATGGAAATATAGCATGACATGTAGTGTAAGCTATTATGGCTTGACGCTCAGTTCAGCACCCCATTGTCACAGGGCAAACGGCAAAACCAGAGGTCCAACCTAAAAGCACGAATATTACATGAGACATAGACATGATATGATAAGGATACAACAATATTTAAAAATTATAATGTATAACATATAAAGTTAATATAAAATTTAGATAACATAAATCTTAAAAGAGAGAACCAATGATTTAAAATATATTTATTTATTTGATTATTATCGAATTATTATTTATATATGTAGAAAAATATCAAAAATTAAAGTAAAAATTTATATAGTATAATTAGAAATATTTAAAAATATTGGTTCAAATAACTTGATATTTACTCCTATTAAGTAAAATCTTAGGTCCAAATCTTATGAATGGAAAAAAAATTAATGCTGAAAGGGTTTTATCCTATAGTAAACCAACTCAACTCGAATTAGATTAGTTAAAATCTAGTGAATTTTTGAATATTAGTGGTCTATATCAGAAAAGAAATATCTAAAATTAGCTATGTAGTATATGATACGAAAACGACAACTACTTTTTTCTTAGGGGCTGAATATTGTTATCATAGCTGGCTCAGCAATACAATGACTCTAAACAATTAAGGGTGTGTTTGTTTAAACTTTTAAAAAAGTAATTTTAAAGTTTAAATTTTATATTTAGTTGAAAAATTAAATATTAATTTTTTTTTTCATACGCTATTCTTTTCAGCTTTTCCAAGAAAGTTGAAAATAAATTTTTTTGAGATTTTGTTGATTTTTAAAAAATTATTCAAAGATACAAAAATTGATTTTTTTTAGGTAAAGAAAGTGATTATTTACTAAAATAATCCCAAATAAATGCACCCTAAGTGTCCTTTTTGGTTGAGATTTTTTTCTCTAAGCAACCCTCAAATTTTAGCTTCTTAAGGTGTATTCTGTAAAAAGAGTTATTGCCTTCGTTTGATCAAAATCTGTGTTTGACCGCTTAAACAAACAAGCTATAAGTAACTTATTAACCTCATAACAAATATTTCATTAGAACTCTAATTTTCCCGTGAGGAGAAAAACTAAAAAAAATAAGTCACCTATTAGAAGATCACAATTCTTTCTTCTGCTTTATATACGTGATAATATAATATAATATAATATATAAAGAGATACACCGTCATTTAATTATAATATTATATACTATTATATATATATATATATATAATTTTTAAAATAATGATTGTATAAAAAAGTTTTATATTAACAATACATAAAAATTAAATTCTTTATAGAATTTAATTTTTCTTTCATTAATTTGACGACAACAATAATTTTGTATTAACTCAATCCTTACATTTGAACTAAAAAAATGGAATAAATTTTAACAGGAAAAGTAAAGAACCCACATAACACATTACACATATGCATGCCACCTTAATTACTAGTTACTTATTAATGATGGGTAGAGGGGAACTCAATTTATATAATTGACTTCTCAAGCACCGTGAACTAAAACAGTCCCATTTGATGCGTCAAAATAAATAAATAAATACATAATCCCACTTGTGACTATCAGCGTCAAGAGTCTTGATTCCAGGTTCAAATGACGAGCCTCTGATTAGAAGAAAATTGTTATAAACAAAATCTGCCCATATATTGAGAACCAATTCCATACCCAAACCGTGCGTGTCTTGGCATGATTCAAGAATCAATGTATAAAGTATGAATCAATGTCTGTTGAGTGCATATCCTACAAAAAACAAAATCCACAATCCATATTCCATTAATCAGTAGTTGAGTTTTTCCAGATATTCCTTGAATTTCTGGATTATAGTTAAAAGATGTCGTTTGAGATGAACCCATCAGGTATCAGCGCAATCTTGTAGGAAAAAGTTATGTCACTCGCGGGAGTTTGCTCAAGTTTCGCGAGAGTAATTCTGTTTATTGGATTTTGGTGAATGTCAGTTACTGCCTAATATGGGGTTCAATCGCCCAAGACCAAGTCTTTTGAGTGGCCAAAACCCCACATAGGTTCGATAAAAGAATTACGAGCAGCTTGATGCTCTGTGAATGTAGCTTTTATTTTTGTTTTTGTTTTTGTTTTATTTATTTATTTTTTTTCCATCCACA
Source organism: Pterocarpus santalinus (assembly GCA_031439595.1). NCBI lineage: Eukaryota > Viridiplantae > Streptophyta > Magnoliopsida > Fabales > Fabaceae > Pterocarpus > Pterocarpus santalinus. The sequence goes on from CM062526.1 coordinate 56,340,872, forward strand.
ATGTGGCTTTGGGTTTGACGTTGCTCCGCAGCACTTAAAGGAAGAATCAATAATGTAAAACAGTAAGACGAATGAACACAAACTTGTATTAAGGTGAAGGTTCAAAGTAATAAGAACATATACGAACATGACTTGTACAAGAATGAAAATAAAAAAAAACAAAAGATAAGGATGGGAATATTTACTTGAGTTCCTCGAGTATTCTTAAATATTAGAGTGACTAGCAGGATGCGTGAGATGTGCCAAGTGTTTTCTCCAACTATCTTCTCACTATCCTACTAGTCCTATTTATGAACTAAAACTATCTTCTCACTATCCTACTAGTCCTATTTATGAACAAAAACTAAGACCCCAAAAATATATGACACATGTCTTAGAGACAGCTACTTGATACCTAGTGGGTATGATCCACTAACATGTTTTTCCCTTTGCACGTTCAGAACTATTTCTACAGCAACTGTGACCTCCAACGTCCAGCAGGTCCAGCATTCTAAAGTGGTAACTACCCACATCCTTCAATTGTCACCCACGTTCTTTGAGCATCTTCTATTGTCTTCAATGCCTAGCCTTAGACAATCACATAAGCGCCCTTTGCCATTCATTGCCTTAGTTCTTCAAGAGTACTCAAACTCGCCATCTAAGAGATCCGCTTTTATTGCTTTTTACATTGTCACATAGCCTTTTCTCACTAGTTTCACTTACTAGTTTTTACTTTTCACACAAGGGTTACAATAGTTAAAGGGAAGAAATCACGTAGATTAGAGTCATTGCCAACTTTCTATAGAATTTTTCATTATCTTCTTGATTCTGCAGTTTGCTGGTCGTCTTTAATTCAATTTCTAGCTAACTTATCTCTCTCTCTCTCTCTCTCTCTTTTCCAGCTGCTTCATTTAATTTTCGTCGGGTTACAGCAACATTTAATCCATATTTATTCTTTTAATCTCTTCCGTTTGTCTGTTATTTCATTCTCCCTTGCTCTTCCTTTAGCACATTGATTGATCCTGTAAAACATTTGTTTGGCAAGATCAAGTGATTAAATACTCGCTATGTTTGTAATCATCATTATCAAAAACATGTAATATTTAACAATCCTCTCAGAGGAATTTACTTAAGAGTAATCCTGTATATTATGTGCACAGCAATTGATTTTTATAGAAATCCACAGTTGCATTTGCTTGGATTCTTTTTCCGTATCTCTCTCCTTTCTTTTTCTACGTTCATTGCAGCTAATAATATGCCAAAAAAGAAGGAGGGGGGGGGGGGAGGGTCAGTAAATTATATGTCGACAGCTAACACTTTTTTTAATTATAGTTAGTAGCTTTTCTTTGAAGTTTGAACCGTATCAATCATACACTTAGGTTCAAATTCCCAATACCAGGTCTTGTTATTTGGTCAATATCCAACGTAGCTTAGTTTAAAAGATGATTGTCAATTAGTTTATTAGACCTCGGCGAATGTCAACTACTGTGTTTTTGCCGATATATGTGAACATGAGCTTAAAAGCGTTGAAGTTGCTTCTCGTCAAATCAATGTAACAGTACGCAAGACTATTACATGTTGAATCTTTTTAATGTTCTTGACCGCCAGGCCATTTACTTGGTCCGGTGCGTGCCACATGTTTTTCCTTGTACACAATTCTTTCATGACAACTGAAAAGGAATCAGTTTACAACACTTCCATTTTAGAAATAAAAGTAAGTTGTCAAGGAATCTCATTGAATTATTTAGTTACACAATGGCACCTACAAATAGGATTAAATATTTGATCATAGAGAATGATAAGTTTTATATGAAATAATGAAAAGAAAATATATTATTACCAATGGTTATATATATATAAAAGGAGATTCCCTTTAATAACTATTTTTTGGTCTTTCTAAATTAAATTGAAATAAATTTTGAGTTCTATAAATATATTTAACTAATATTTATAGAATTTAATTTAAATGCACTAACAGTATCAGCTAATAGAGATAGTCAAAAGTGCCAATTCATACAAATAACTACTCATTGTAATGATGGACTCACCATAATTTCTCACTTTCTTCTATTTTTATTGATTGACAGTGTAAAACTATTTTACACTGTCAGTATATATAATCAATTAAATATAAATTAAAAAATAGATAAAATTATCAAAAAAAACTACCCATTAATTAATCAACTCATATTGTATATACTTTAAAATTACCTACTAACTATTATAAACCACTAATATTTTTATCCTCTATTAAATTTAGTTTATTTTTAAATAAATAAATAAAAATTTATTTAAAAATTTACCCTAAAAATAAAATATGTGGATTGAACCCACTAGTACTTCTAAAATGCATTGCTTGAACAAAATATGCTGGTCACATACATTTATTTTTGTTTCTTTTATATAACACGTAGATATCGACTTAAGACGTCGGTTAACTTTGGCAAAGTGAAAGAAAGGAAAAAAAAAATATTAATTTCAATTCAAAAAGCTAAAATATTAAGTTACTTAAGGGATTGAAAAGTTTTTGTGACACTAAGTCACACATCAAACGAATGTTGCCAGAATAAGTGTAATTTTGACCCAGAAGTAAACGTTTATATAATACTTTTTGAATTATGTGTTCCTACACCGATGGAATAAAGAGTTCACCAGTTAAAAAATTGTTGTACGTCGTAATCAAACTCATTGTGAGACAACATAACAATAAGATAACATGATTTTTTAAAAAATAAATTACAATTAATATTTACATCATTCAACTTTAGGTTACTATATCATTTAAAAATTAAAAATATGTAAATAACACATTATATATATCATAATTCCTTTCATCAATTAAATTAAAAAAATCGTATCATCGATTTTGTCATATGAAGAAATTTAATTTCACTCAATTTATTACATTTAGAATAAAAGGGGCAAAAGAAGAAAATTAAGTAATGGAATACCTCTTGACTAGAAATGGCAAATGAAAGGGCAACCTAATATCTATAGTCCACTAGATGCAAAGTATATTAGTTGCTTATTTTGATAGGAACTACTCGAAGTGACTGAGCTTTTTGTAAGGTAATTCCGAATTTCTCACTCATGTCAATATCTTCTAATTTTATGCTATCTTCAAGCTTCCAATCAAAAGAGTTGATCAATGAACCCAACATCAAGAACAGCATCCTATTAGCTAATAATAAGCCAGGGCATATTCGTCGACCAGCACCAAATGGAGCAAGCTCAAAGTTCCGTCCTTTGACATCAATATCTGATCCAATAAATCTCTCTGGAGAAAACAAAGTAGGATTCTCCCACAAAGTTGGGTCCCTGCTGATAGTCCATACGTTGACCATCACTTGAGCATCTTTTGGGATTGTGTAGCCACCAATATCCACATCTCTCTCAGCCTTTCGAGGGAGTAAAAATGGAACTGGCGGATGCAAGCGCAATGTCTCTTTTATTATAGCTTGTAAGTATGGAAGTTTAGAAATATCAGACTCCTCAAGAGGCATACCACTATCAATAGTTTCCTCTAATTCCTTTTTGACTTTTATCATAATGTCTGGGTTGCGGATTAACTCAGTCATTGCCCATTCTAAGGTAGATACTGTTGTGTCCGTTCCGGCAACAAATATATCCTATCAAACCACAAGTTACAAGTTAGTCAGGTGATCAAATGACAAGAGCATGATAAATTTTAAATGACTAACAAATGAAAATAGGAAGGGAGAGGAAAATACATGAAACAAATGTTCAATCACTGTTTTGTCTATCAGCTTGTTGTCCTTAGAAATGGTGAGCAGGGCATCTAACATGTCGTTTTGGCTGTCAAAACCTTTGCCTTCCCTCAACTTCAACCGTTGGTTAACCAATCGGTCGAAGATATCCAACACCTTCCTAACGTTCTTAGCCTGTCTTCGATTTATGCCTTGTGGGTCAATCATCTTTAACACAGGAAAAAAATCAGCAAGGTTAGGTGTTCCAACAAGGTTTGTGATATTAGTCACAATGTCCTTGAACTCTCCTGCTGCACCTGTAGACTGAATCAAATCCACAGAGAAAATGGTATTTGATAACAGATTTATGGTAGTCTTGAACCCAAGTGTTCCAATATCTACTGGTTCACCAATTTGGCTGCTCTGATGGATATCACCGAGGAGTTGTTGCACTTTCTTGCGCCTAACATCTTGGCTAGCATCAAGGGTCTTGTGGGATAAGAGCTGAGTGTTGCATATTTTTCTCATCTCACGCCAAAGAGGTGAAACGGGAATGAAGGCAAGGCTATAGTGCTCGTGGTTGAGAACTGACACAGATTGGGGAATGGGTCGGTTTGACAAGAATTGGTCATGAGTTAGAAGCACCTCTTTCGCCATGTCTGCAGAAGAGACCACTACGGTTGTTCTTTGTCCTAGCTTTAGACTCATTATGGGGCCATGAATCTTAGCAAGCTTGGACAAGGACAGGTGTGGCTTTTCCCCCAAGTCAAGGAGGTTTCCAATGATGGGAAGTCGGGAAGGTCCTGGCAAGGTATGAACGAAGGGCATAATTAATGGTGGCACATGTCAACAGAAAAAGGAATGTACAACTGACAAAATCCATTGTGTTTGCCTTTCTGGGATTGAAGTGATTGTGGTCGGAGTGAGTTGCTGAAAGATGGTGATGGAAAGACAGGACAAGAGAGGAAAGTGCTTGATGCATCTATGTTAATTTGGAACTCAATTTATAGGCGTCTCCTCAAACAGCATATATTAATTAATATAGCCCCACTTCTTATCAACATCCAAGGTCATAATGCCAAATTCAAAGTAGTGATGATCATCCGAAGAGAATAAAACTTTCGTAGACTAGACCCATTCTGCCCACAGATTTTGAGCCACTCCAAGGTCAAAATAATATACCACTACCAAAAATAAAAATGTCAGATACATATTTTTTGAGAGGTGTGTTTCATACAAGTTCATGTAGCAAAATTAGAACATAAATACGTAAAAAAATTGGATAAATTTAATTATAATTAAACGATAAAATTTATAAAAGTATGAAATTAATGATGTTAAATTATATTAACTTCAAAATTTATTTTTTAAAAAAACTCTGTTAATAAATTTATTATTATAAATTACTTTAAATACAAAATTAAATAACACGCACTATATTTGTGTTTTGTGTGTGCGTGTGTGTGTGTTTTTATTTTTTGTTTTTTTTTTGTTGGGGGGGGGGGGTAAAACTTGCCGTGAGCCCTTGATTTTTCCGACTATAATCAAAAGATACTGTTCAAAACAATTATGCACAAAAATGGTTTCGATGTTCAATTCCATCTGTAGGATAACATAGGTCCAAGGTCTCAAGACCAAGTCTTTCTAATAGGCCAAAACCCAACATCGATTTTCCTGTTTAAAAACGCGCTGTTTGCCGGTATATATGAATGAAGACACAAGGGAGAAGAAGTTGCACCCTCTTCACTAATTGCAGCAAACAATGAAACAGTAAGACCAGGTCTTGTCATATTTTTAAAAGAAGAGTCTGTTGGTTGTGTTTGTATACTTGGTCATTAACTTGAATTTTTGCGTGCGATGCTTCCTAGGCAACCCGGCTGCTATAAAAAAATACACCTGCATATATGTCAAAACGAATTATTTTGCAATATCCCTTTGTATTAATCAAACTATATTACATCTAGTTCAAAGACCAAATATTACATCTAGTTCATCCCATGATTAAATTTTAAATACTCATCCCGTAATCTCCATTTTCCACATAGTTTATTTTGGTCGCTCAAACCTAAATAGTCAAGTGAACATCATTTATATTTTTAAGGCAACAAAAAAAAAAAGAAAATCTGTATTTTTACAAGCTCTACAAGCTAATCTTGCAAATATTGCTGCTCCAGTAAATGAAGAAACCTAACATATATCAAGTATGTATAGTAGTAGTTCATGGCCACATTAAGATGATGTACGGTGTAAGAGGACTATCGCGTGTGTTAAAATAAATTTGGAGCTTGGAGATGGAGTGTGGCTATCATCCATTGATGCTTAACAAACTTTGAAAACGAAGAATCTTCTGCCAACATTCAGTCTATATATATATATATATAGAGAGAGAGAGAGAGAGAGAGTACACGAGCCTAAACGTGCAAATTTAAAGTGCAAATGAAAAAGGAAAAAAAAATATGTTCTGCAGAAATATGATTAAAATGCTGTTACAGAATTTGGTTACAACAGATGCGCGCTAATGGGAATAATAAACATTTTATAAAGTAATGATAAAATTAATTTTAAGCAATGAAAATGATATAAAATGATGTTCATTAGAAACAAGACAATTTTGGTAGTCTTTACACATAGCTTAAAATAAACATGGATTTGAAAAATACTTCTGAACTTGCTTGAGAAATATAAAGTGCCTATACCTACTTTACCCGTTTTTATTTGATTTTTAACGACGTAGAAATCATACTAATATCCTAGGTTTTACTTTGGGACCCAAAAAAAAAAAAAAAAAATAGTAATAAGACGGAGAAGAAAGTATATTTCAATTTTGAAACATAGAATATTTCAGGAGAATTAAATTAATTAACAAGCAAAATAAATAAATAAAAAAGAAACATGAGACACCAAAACACATTAAATGAACTTTGACAAATTAAATACGGGTAAACAACAAAAGTCAAATTCAGTTTATCCACTTGTTAAAAAATTAAGTACAAATTAAGATTATTTTACTGTTTTTTTTCAAACAATTAATGATTTAGATGAAAAATAATATTTAAATATTTACCATTATTAGAATTAATGCAAAACATTGAGGTTTTACCTCATTAATTTAATTTATTGCATCATGTGATTTGTTTAGCTTTGTAATAGAAGAAAATGTTTTTTTCATATAAAATAAATATTTAATTTGTAGATATCTAATCATTTATTGCTAGATTATCAAACGTATATAATTTAACCATTTATTATTTTAAAAGTTTTTTAAATACAAATATTTAATTGAATGATAATATATGTATAACAATTAAACTCATAAAATAATCACATAACTTGCATAATATGAGATGTGGGTCACAAATGCTGATGGATGAAAAAAAAAAAAGAAGTCAGAGATAACAAAAAAAAGAATGATGATGATAACGAAGAGAGTCACGTGAAAGTTATTTACATGTAAGTAATTTAATCTCATAATAAAAATTTTATTTTAGAGTTAATGAGTTATCTCTTAAGTGACATGTTCTGATTCTTATATTTAGGAATTGATAGCTTTGGACTAAGATTCGATTCCTACTTGCTTATATCTATCTCTCCTTTTTCCAACTCCACTATATAATAAATACTTAGAGAAGAAGCAAAACTTAGAACTCTCATACCCACGTTAGGTGGAAAAAAAAAAAAAAAAAAGGTCACGTAATTAGAAGATTACGATTCTTTCTTTTGCTTCATGTGCATGATATTGATACATGTTTGAAATGAAGCCATCAAAAGAATCTAGCAGAAAAAGTTAATGTCATTCACAGGACCAATTGGCTTGATCCTATTTACGGGATTTTGGGGAATGTCAATTATTGCCCAACATGGGCTCAAAGCTCCCAAAAACCAGGTCTTTTAACCGGTCAAAACCTACACAGGTTCGATCAAAAGAATTACGAGCAGTTTGATGCCATGTGAATGTGGCTTTTGGTTTGAAGTTGGCTCTCAGCACTTGGAAGAAGAATCAATAATGTAAAACAGTAAGACCAGACCAGGTCTTATATTTATGTATTTATTTCTTTTTTCTTTCTATATTCTGTTTAATATGCTTGACTGTTTTGCCATTGACTTGAATTTGTGCAAGCGATACTTCCTTGCTTCCAGGACTTTCACAAGAAGAGCAGCAGGAAAGGGTTAAGAAAAAGAGAGATGTCTTTTTTTTATCCATTTATGAGATATCATTGTAGAGACATCAAAATTTATAACATAGTCGTTGATACATACATTATTGTGAAATCCATTTATTTATTTATTTTTTTAAGTGTATTATTTTGATATTCTTATTTAATATTCAACATTATGAGACTATAAAGAAAAGAAAGAAAAGCACTCCAAAAGGCACCCTCTGATTGTCCCGTCGTATCTATTTAAATATAATAAAGAGTAATAATATTTATATGATGAGAATTAAAAGTAGATATCATAAAAAATGACAAATAAGGAAAAAAAAAAAAAACATAAAGAATTTAGAAGTAATAAATAGGATTAAGACTTTGTGTCTTTCTTTTTTCATAGTATCACATCCACCTTTTAACTAATATACAAATAACTAACAAATTAGATAACACATCATCCATTTGGAAAAGGAATCTATTTAAAAATTGAATAAAGAAATTTGGTACAAAGGCCAATTCGTCAAAACGGTTCGAATAGACTTAGCATTGTATTTTAACTCCTACAATTTCTCTTTCCTCTGTTTATTCTCATCAATTTTCCTTTCATTTCCAATTACATTTGGCCATGTGTATTCGTATGCATTCGTGAAAAAAAATTTCGCGCTATTTATCAGTGCTCTTAAAAATTATAATACATTTAGCTCAACCCATAATTGAAGTCTCTCTACCCAAAAAAGTCCAAATCCATCATTCCAGTTCCCACGCTATTTTTTATTTGTTATTTTTAATTCAATCGATCACTCTAACAAGTCAAGTCAACATCATTTATAGTTATGAAAGGCTGCTATATATTAAACTTTGCAAATTTCAAGCTCCAAAGAGAAAACTAACGTATCAAGTGTAAATGGCAATTAAATATGATACATGATAGCGTGGGATATGACATATGGCAATTGAACAAGATATTCCAAGTGATAAGACCAACTGCATTCCTTAGATTGCGAGGGTCCCAATCGGAGCTCAAATTCAAATTTGAAGCAAGATGCTGAAATCTAAATAATTAAAATATAAAGAAAACGTAAAAGCTAAAAAAAAAAAAAACCTTTTAGAAATAAAAGTCAATTATCAAAGATTGATTGGTTCAAGTAATTTAATATTTATTTCTCTTAATTAAAATTTTGAATTTGAGTTTATAAAACAAAATATTAGCATTGAAAGAATTTTATCCTCTACAAAGAGTCAATCGATTTGAACTAAATTAGTTAAAATTTAATATATAAAATTTGAATACTGGGTAGTATTAAAAAAAGGGAAACAGAAATAAAAGTAATTTATCAAAGAATCTCCTAAGTCCTAAGTAATTTGGTTACAAAGGGACTTGCAAATCTGATTAAATATTTAAAGATTGATAAGTTTTATTTGAATAAATAAAAAATAAAATAAATTACTTTTACTGGAAAATAAATTAATGCAAAGGGTTAATACTTCTAAAATGCATCGTTTGAACAAAATGTATATTTTTTACACACGTATTTTTGTTTCCTTTATATAACATTGTAGAAATCGGACTAAAACGCGGATTAATTACGGCAAAGCAAAATAACGGCAAAAAAGTTAATTCCAATTGAAAATATTGAATATGTAAAATGTTAAATTACCACGTAAATAACTGTTGTATGTCGTAATCAAAACTCATATATAAAAGGGACACGACATAAATAAGAAGATAACTTAATTTTTTGAAAAAAAAAATTATCTACAATTTACAACATTCAACTTTAGGTTAATGTCATTTAAGAAATTCAAAAAAATACATATAAATAACATAATGCTCTTATTTTTTTAAAGACATGTTTACCAATACTTTTTACTAGTTAATATTAAGTCATATGTTTAATTTTTTAAATAAAAATGAAAAAGAAAAGATCTTTCAAATTGGTGGATTTATGGCTAAATATTAGTCACTTACTTATAAAAAGTATTGGTATCTTTGAGAAAGAATACAAAAAATGGCCCTAAATAACACATTATACATTTTCAGAATTTAACTCGTGTCATAAATTAAACATAAAAAATCTTATCATCAAGTTTGTTCACATGAAAATATTTATTTTTTTGCAATTTATTACATTGAAAATAAAAAAAGATGAAAAAATTAATGGACTAACTCTCAACTAGAAATGGCAAATGGCAGGGCTACCTAATACATTATCGTTCGCTAGATGCATGATCTATTAGTTGCTTATTTTGATAGGAACAACTTGGAGTATTTCTCAGTCATGTCAATATCTTCTAATTTCACACCATCTTCAAGTTTCAAATCAAAAGAGTTGATCAATGAACCCAACATTAAGAGCAACATCCTGTTGGCTAACAGTAAGCCGGGGCATATTCGCCGGCCAGCACCAAATGGAGCAAGATCAAATTTGCGTCCTTTGACGTTGATATCTGATCCTATGAACCTCTCTGGAGAAAATAAAGTTGGATTTCCCACAAGGTTGGATCCCTGCTAATAGTCCACACGTTGACCATCACTTGAGTATCTTTTGGGATTGTATAGCCACCAACATCCACATCTCTCTCAGGTTTTCGTGGGAGTAAAAATGGAACTGGCGTGTGCAAGCGTAGTATCTCTTTTATTATAGCTTGTAAATATGGGAGTTTAGAAATATCGGACTCCTCGAGAGGGATGCCACTGCCAATAGTTTCCTCTAGTTCCTTTTTGGCTTTCTCATAGTATTTGGGTTGCAGATTAGCTCAGTCATTGCCCATTCTAAGGTAGATACTGTTGTGTCTGTTCCCGCAACAAATATATCCCTATCAAACCACAATTTCAAAGTGGGTTAGTTAGGTGATCATACAACAAGATCATAATAAACTTAAAATGACTAACAAATGAAAATAGGAAGGGGAAGGAAAATACATGGAACAAATGTTCAATCACTGTTTTGTCTATCAACTTGTTGTCCTTGGAAATGGTGAGCAGGGCATCTAACATATCAATTTGGCTGTGAAAAGCTTTGCCTTCCCTCAGCTTCAACCGTTGGTTAACCAATTGGTCGAAGATATCCAACACCTTCCTAACGTTCTTAGCGTGCCTTCGATTTATGCCTTGTGGGTCAATCATCTTTAACACGGAAAAAATCAGCAAGGTTTGGTGTTCCAACAAGGTTTGTGATATTAGTCACAAGGTCCTTGAACTCTCCTGCTGCACCTCTAGACTGAATCAAATCCGCAGAGAAAATGGTGTTTGATAACAGATTTATGGTAGTCTTGAACCCAAGTGTTCCAATATCTACTGCTTCACCGATTTGGCTGCTCTGATGGATATCACTGAGGAGTTGTTGCACTTTCTTGCGCCTAACATCTTGGCTGGGATCAAGGGTCTTGTGGGATAAAAGCTGAGTGTTGCATATTTCCTCATCTCACGCCAAAGAGGTGAAACGCGAATGAAGGAAAGGCTATAGTGCTCGTGGTCGAGAACTGACACAGATTGGGGAATGGGTCGGTTTGACAAGAACTGGTCATGAGCTAGAAGCACCTCTTTTGCCATGTCTGCATAAGAGCCCACTACGGTAGTTCTTTGTCCTAGCTTTAGACTCATTATAGGGCCATTAATCTTAGCAAGCTTGGACAAGGACAGGTGGGGCTTTTCCCCCAATTCAAGGATGTTTCCGACGATGGGAAGTCGGGAAGGTCCTGGTGGAAGCTTGTAGTTTGGTTTTCTGGTTTTTGCAAGGAATGAACGAAGTGCATGAATGGTGGCGCATGTCAACGGAAAGAGCAATGTACTGCTTACAAAGTCCATTGTGTCTGGGATTGAAAGGATTGCGATTGTAGTGAATTGCTGATAAAAAATGGTGAAGGAATGAGAGGACAAGAGATATAGGAAACGTTGCTTGATGCATCTCCCTTGCTTTGGAACCCAATTTATACTTGATTCCTCAAACATAATAAATTAAAATAGTCTCACTTGTTATCAACGCCACTCAAAGTCATAATGCCAGGTTCAAATTAACGATAACCTCCTAATGAGACTTCTATACATGTTGCCCCATTCTGCCTATAAATTGTTAGCCAATTCAAAACCCAATCTTTGCATGTGCCTCTAATAACAAAACCGTTGATCTTCATTCCTTTGTTAAAATGGTAGTGTGCCATAATCTAGATCGGTTTTTCCAAATTTGGCTTGAACTTTTTAGATTATATAATTAATCAAAAGAATACCATTTGAAATAAAAACCTTCAAAATAATCATGCAGAAATTGTTCTTCAATTCGATGGTTGAATGTTAATTATTGGATATAACATAAGTTGAAGCTGTCAGTATTAATTTAGTTTCTTCAAAACGTATGGTGTAATGTGTAATTGAAAAAATTTAGAATTTAAGATTTTATAAGACACAAGAATTTACATAATAGATTGTATATATGCAACGATTTATGTACTTAATTTTTTCATTAACAATTAATATTATTTGTATTAGTCATTAAAATATATCTTAGCGCTTTAGAGTAGCTAAATCTCAAGTTCTCATGATTAATTCTTTCTATAGTTGGTCAAAATTCTACACGGATTTGCTTCTATTTAAAATGAACATGCGGGTTGCTGCTATGTGAATATGTGAGCTTTGGCGTTAAAGTTTGTCCTCTTCTCTTAGACGAAGTCTTTGTCAGTTATTTTGTCTTGTAAATCTGCTGATTGTGCGTGTATATATAATATACTTGGTCATTATCATGAGCTTTTGCATGCGATGGTTCCTTCGGTCAAGACTTTCCTGAGAAAAGCAGCTTGGAAACGCACCCTCCCACCGTGGCTGCTATAACAAAATACATCTTGCGCGGGGAAAAGAATTATTTTACAATGCTCCCTTTGGTTAATCAACTATATTACATTTGGTTCATCTCAAAATTAAAGTTCAAATACCCATCCCAAATTTGGAGCGTCAGACGTCCAATCTCCTCAGGATCTTCCTTGCTCCTTTTTTTTTTTTTTTTTTTCGGTCGTGAAATCTATCCTTCATTTTTTTTTCCGGTCACACACACACACACATGCACACACAGAGATGCTAGGAAATAGATAATGGGCTCGTTTGGCTTGTATGGCATTGTTTCCAACTTATGGGCTCTGTGTTGAGGGGAGCGGGAAGGGATATATTTCCAATGCAATTCGGCCAAAAAAAAAAAAAACCAACGCAATCATTTCTTTAATGCTGTACAGTTTAACATGGCAAAGTGAAAAATCAACTAAATATGAATAAACGGAAGACTAAATAACATATCGAGTTTTCATGCAGAACTTTTATGGTTCATATCAAATGGATTCAGAAAGCACATATTGCTCACTAGGCTTTACCCTAAACCCTTTACTCATAGTGTACCTGCAAATACAATGATAACAAATGTGTCACCCAAAGTTTTTAAAAATGAAATTGACTTATTTTTCATCCTTTTAACCATAATTTTTTTTTATAATTTAGGTTCAATTTTTAATTTTTTTTTTGGGCAATAAGACATGTAAAAACATTTATGTAAATATTCAACGAGAACATACCCTGATTTTAGATAAGGATAGATTTTTCCTTTAACATAAATTTTAATCGTAAAAAAAAAAAAAAAAGCCACGCTATAATTTGAATTTAGCGGGATTCATTTATTTTGAATTGTTAAAACGACTTGATATGGTACATGCCCTCCTAATAAAACGTCTAAGCTAAGCTACGCCATACAGATCTAAAAAATTGAGTTCGTCCATTCAATTTTAAAATTTTATCATATATGTTCACTATTATAACACTTTTCAGAACCTTAGCGAGATTTAATAGTGTAAGTGATATTTTCCCTTAGTTCTGTTATATATTGTTCAAGATCATTTCACAATTTCTTTTTCTTCATTAGCTTAACACTAATCTCCGAAAATGATATCATCATTTGAATTTTAAACCTGGCATCCAGACTTTTGAGGATGACTGACGTGCGGTGCAATTGTTGAATTATTCATTGAATCCTGTTATTCAAATATTAGATTAGAACATCATTAAGGGACACTTAAAAGAAAGAGAATAAAGTAGGGGAAAATAAAAAAAAGAGTCTCACACAAATATGTATCTACTATTATTTAAGTTACAAATCATGATATATATTGCTACAGTGAATATATATCCAAAAAATTGGGTAAAAAATTAAAGCATTTTTTTTTTCCTATTTATTTGACAAATCTAATGGGTGAGTCATGCATAAATTGAGTTCTATATGCACCAACCAAGGAGTGCTATCCTTTCCTTATTCCCTAATCCCTGCCCATTTGTCGACCAATATTTGCTTGCATCTTTTGCATCTGTTGCTGCAGACACGATGGACATTGTAACTTGTACACTGCTCCTCCTTTTGACGTATGCCACCATTCATGCTCTACGTTCATTCCTTGCAAGAACCACAAAACCAAACAATAGGCTTCCACCGGGACCTTCCCCTCTTCCCATCATTGGAAACCTCCTTGAACTGGGGAAGAAGCCCCACCAGTCCTTGGCAGAGCTTGCTAAGATTCATGGCCCTGTAATGAGTCTAAAGCTAGGCCAAATAACAACCGTAGTGGTCTCTTCTGCAGAAATGGCAAAAGAGGTGCTTCTTACTCATGACCAGTTCTTGTCAAACCGAACCATTCCCCAAGCTGTGGCAGTTCTCAACCACGAGCACTATAGCCTTGCCTTCATGCCCGCTTCGCCTCTTTGGCGAGAGTTGAGGAAAATATGCAACACTCAACTATTTTCCCACAAGACTCTTGAAGCGAGCAAAGACCTTCGCCGAAAGAAGGTGCAAGAACTCCTCAGTGATATCCATCAAAGCAGCAAAATTGGTGAAGCCGTAGATATTGGAACCGCCGTGTTCAAGACAACAATAAATCTACTGTCAAACACCATTTTCTCTGTTGATTTGGCTCAGTCATCAGGTACAGCAGGAGAGTTCAAGGACATAATAACCAATATCACAAAATTAATTGGTGAACCAAACTTGGCAGATTTCTTTCCTGTGCTAAAGATGGTTGACCCACAAGGCATAATAAAGCGAGCAACTAAGAACACCGGGAACTTGTTGGAAATCTTTGGCCGCTTGGTTAGTCAACGATTGAAGATGATGGAAGGCACCGATTTTGATAGCCACAAGGACATGTTAGATGCCTTGCTCAACATTTCTAAAGACAGCAAGTTGGTGGATGAATCAATGATCGAACACCTGTCCCATGTATTCTATCCCTGTATTCTATCCCTCTTCTTTTACTATTTTATCTAGTCAATGTTTGAAATTAATTATGGTTTGATTATATGATCACAAATGCTTAGTTACTCACTTTGAGATTTTGGGTTATTAATAGGATCTATTTGTAGGGGGAACAGGCACTACAACATCAACCATAGAATAGGCAATGGCTGAGCTACTCCACAATCCGGATGTAATGTCAAAAGCAAAAAAAGAGCTGCAAGAATCTATTGGTAGTGGTGTTCCTATTGAGGAGTCTGATACGTCCAAACTCCCATACCTACAAGCAATAATAAAAGAAACATTGCGCTTGCATCCCCTAGTTCCATTTTTACTACCACGAAAAGCTGATAGAGATTTAGACATTTGTGGCTCTATCATCCCAAAGGATGCACAAATGCTAATCAATATGTGGGCTATTTGTAGAGATCCAACCATATGGGACAGTCCAACTTTGTTCTCGCCAGAAAGGTTCTCAAAATCAGATGTTGATGTCACGGGGAAAAATTTTGAGATGGCTCCATTTGGCGGTGGACGACGAATATGCCCTGGTATACTATTAGCTAATAGGATGTTGCACTTGATATTGGGTTCATTAATCAATTCTTTTGATTGGAAGCTTGAGGAAGATATGAAACCAAAAGATATGGACATGGATGATAGATTTGGAATTACTTTACAAAAAGCTCAACCTCTTCGAATTATTCCGGTCAAAATAAGCAATGAAGGTTGCATAGATCTACCCCAGTAAAAGAAAAAGGAGGTACATGCATCTACATGTGTGATGTATTAGGTGTCTTTTCATATTAACAAAGAATAAATGCCCCAGATAATTAAAAGCCACATGTAAGATATTATTAATTTAGAAGCCATTTGGCCTTTCGTGTCTAGATATATATTTCATTATTTTTTTATTTTGCAATATTTATCCCAAATATAATGAACTATGTGCGAAAAAAAAGTGTGTTGATGTGACATTCCTTGCTGACAAAAGGAAAGGTAAATTACATTTGGTTATCTTAATATTTATCCTAATGGCCGACTTTTGGGTGGACATTGCTTACCACGTCATCTATTGAGAATTTTATTCAAGGATTGACATATATAGATGTATTATTGGTGATATTAGTGCATTTTTATCGTGAGCTAACAAATATGTACTTGTGTGTAGAACAAAAAAATTACTACATAATGACAACAATTTTAAATTTTACAAAAATTATACATTAGTGCAATTTTTTTCTAAATCACTATTATCTAAAATTTATTAGACCCTAACTAAATGATTTGAGTTAGGTTGATTTATTATAAACTCAAGATTATTTTACTTAAAAATGATAAATATTAAGTCACTTGAACCAATCAAACATTAGTCACTTTAATTTTTAATCTTTGAATAGTTACTAACTTAATTCCGTATTTTTAAAGGAAAAACTTTACTCACTTTTTAATAATTAGTGATTGTTATATGACAAACAAAAGTTTTTAGAGCTTGTTCTTTTGGTAAAGAAAAGTTTTTAAAAGTTTAACTTTATGATACCTTTTCTTTTAAAAAAATCAAGGTGGCATTTTAATATAAATATCCTATAGAAAATCTTAGGGAAAGATTATTTGAAGAGAATAATTATTTTTTAAGAAAAAAATGTTGTTTAAGTGAATTTTTAATTATAATTTGTTTTAAATCCAAATAAAATAAAATAATTTAAGAACATATAATTTCAATATATATATATATATATATATATATATATATATATATATATATATATATGTGTGTGTGTGTGTGTGTGTGTGTGTGTGTGTGTATGATACACTAACTGTGTCAAATTTTATACTATCATCTAGTTAAATATTTTTATTTATAAAACTTTTAATATAATGGATAATTGAGTTAAATATTTTTTATGATAGATAATACGTAATTGGATGTTTAGATAAAAATTATTTATAATGATATTGTACCCACATACACACACACACATATATATATATGTGTGTGTGTGTGTGGGGGGGGGGTGTAGGTGTGTAGGGATTGTTAATCTCCACACCTTCATGTGGAGGTTAGCAACTTCCACATTTTACTTTAGACAAAAAAGTTCACACTCCTCTTTTGTTAATCAACTTAATTATGGGTATTTTTATAAATTTGCTTTCTTTCACATTAATTGCTGCTTTAATTTTTTCTTTTGCTTAATTAATATTCTCTTTCTATTATTTCTTTCACTTAAATAATTTTTTTCTATTTTTTAAATAATATATTATCGATATTAAAACATAATAAAACTCTTTTATATTAATGCAATTATTATTGTGAATAGAAGTAAATTACAGAATTACCTAATCTTATAAGCAATGGCAGATCTTCTTAGGGGCAATGGCCCCCCCAAATTTTTTTTAAACAAATTAATATATATATATATATATATATATATATATATATATATATATATATATCTAGAGAGAGAGAAAGGTTTTGTCTAATAAATAATTTATGTTTGAATATGTTAATTTATATAAATAACACTACTCTACAAAAATAGGCTTCTCTAATTTAAAAGCTCATTAGTTTATTTTTAGATCATGTTACAATTGAATATCATTTTAGAGTGAAAATATTTTTTGTTACAATAGATAAGTAATTACAAGATTTGAATAGTATATTTAATAATCAAATAATGAATTTATTAACTTTAAGCCCTGCTTTGATTCTTATGGATACTTACAAAATATTTGATATTGTTAGATATATGTTTGGAAATGTAAGAAAACAATTTTTTTAAAAAATAAAAGTTGTGTTTTTAAATAATTTTACATGTTTGAATAAAAAGTTTGAATGAATTATAAATAAAAAATTATAATTTTAAGTGTATATGTGAAAGAGATTTTTGAAACTTTTTAATTATAAGTAAAAGTTGATTATTTTTTAATTATAATATTTTTACGAAAAAAACCAAAGTATCAAATATAATAAAATATAAACAAATTATTTCATACCCTTTTTAATAAGTTATCATACAAAAATAATTATTTTCACTCAAGTCAAATAAAACATATTATTTTAAAATTATTTTTAAATTAATACATCCGATATTATAAGGTATTAATTTTTTAGTCTTTCTCTGTAAAATTTATAATTAATTTTAGTTATTTGCTTTAAAATTTATATACATGATGCCTTGTTAATTTTAATTTGATTATTGTCATCTAATTTACATCTTAAATTATTTGGCCCCTCTAATAATTTTTTTAAAGCTCTGCCATTGCTTATAAATTGATTTAAAATAGATGAATTGAGTATTTTTATCCAAAATAAAATATGGAGGTTGCTAACCTTCATATGAAAGTGTCAAGGTTAGCAATCCCATATATATATATATATATAGTTGCCATGAACTGTGAAGGAGAACGATGAGTAGTTCCCAGAAAAGATTACTTCACCAAATTAATTCTCCCCGCGGTCGATCTATTTGTATTCCAAACCATATTTACTTTTTAACAATATAATGATCCTCCACGTTTATTTTGCTGCAGACTCTATAATAAAGAAGCCTTATCCACAAAATTCTAGCGAACTTACATGATTGCGCTGGGATAATTTCACACAACTTGCTGTTCTACAAGAAAAATGATATATCTTGATAAAATATTCTTCTAATAATTTTCTTAATTATTAAACATAAAAAATATTTATTATTATTTTTATTTAAAAATTAAAAAAATATTTTGGAAGGATACATCATCTCTCCTTTTATAGGCAACTTTTTGTACTATTTAATAAAAAATATCAAAGTGCATTGAATTATAAACGGGAAAAATGTAGTAGTTGACTAGCTGTTAAGTTGTAGTATTTAACAAAAAAAAGAAATTTCAAAGTGCTATTGATTATGAACGTGAAAAATGTACTAGTTGTTGACTTGTTGAACGTGGAATTGACTTGAGACCGATTGAAATGCGATGGTAGCTAACTGAAATACGCATTCATCAGAAGAGGGAATATAATATAACTATCTAGCAAATGTGAGACTTAAGCGCACAGATGATGCAGTATTTGATAGGGAATGAATTATCTCAATTGAAAATTTTATATGATTTTGTTATATATTAATTTTTATTATTAATTAAAAAGATGGGGTTAAATATGAGATCCATAAAAATATTTAATTAATAATAAAAATTAACATATAATAAGATCATATAAGATCTTTAATCAAGAGGACCCATTCCCATATTTTATATCATTGACCATAATATATATCGGGAGCAAAATACAAAAGTTATGTTACTAGAATTACTTCATCCTTTACCTTCCAATTTCGTTATGCAAAAATAAAGGCACTTAGATTTAAACTAATGACTTTATGGAAACTACCAAACCCTTTGTCATGACTATTGACTTGCCCGTACCTTACTGAGTTTTAGGATGTGTATATTTTAATTTTTAGAAAAAGTGATTATAAAACTCAAATTTTGGGTGCATAATTGTTTCAACTTTTAGAAAAAAATTATAAAATATAAATTCTATATTGTTCTTTTGACTTATTTTTGAGGGCATCCAACGATATTTGCAACATATTTGATCTCTTCGATACTCCACTGGTGGCCTGCAAGGAACTCCGACATTCAAGTTAAAACTTTATTTTACTTAAGTGTGAGTAAGAAAGATCATTTACTTACCTTTGGCTCTCCACAAACCCCCTTTTTATATTCTGATTCTGGGTATGAGCTCTCCAATTTCGTGTTAGTTTCTTATCTTTTTATTAGCATGAGATTCTTTCATACTTGGTAACTATCTTTAACAATTTAACTACTTTCATGTGCTGATTCAATTTAAGCTTATAGCAGGGAATTCCTTCTAGAAAGACCATTGTTGAGTTTCTTTGGGCCGAGCTCTAAGGCTGAGTAAGTTTATTCGGTCCATATATATAGTCGAAACAATTAAAAGCTTATTTTTTTTAGAACCTACTTTTTTCAACTTCTATAAAAAAATTTAAAAATAGATTTTTTTATATTTTGATTATTTTTTAAAAATTATCCAAATATATAGAAAGAGATTTTTTTAGTTAAAAAAGTAATTTTTGTCAAAAAAAAAAGATAAACAAACACACCCTTTATATGTAATTGAATAAATTGAAATTTTTTTTATAAACTACTCTTTTCAACTTCTACAAAAAATATGAAAATAGATTTTTTTAAATATATAATTATTTTTTAAAAATTATCCAAATATATAAAAACTAATTTTTTAATAAAAAATAATTTTTTTGTCAAAAAAAGTCACTAACAAACACACCCTTATGCTTTAGGAGCAATCCTACTCAACTAGAAATATTTTATCAAAATTCTTGATAGTAATTATAAGAGCGATTGAATGAGATGAAATAGTAAAACTCACTCATTCATTGAAAAATTAATAAAATATCACATTATTATAATAACCAAATTTTGACCAAAAAATTGTTACTCTCTAAGCGTGTGTTTGAATAAAAGAAAAAAAATTGGAATGAAGGAAGTTGAGAGGAAACAAGTTAAATGAAAAAAAATAGAGTGAATTTATATTTTTCATAGGTATGTTTGAATGTAAAAAAATAAAAGGAGAGGAAAATGAAAAGAAATTGACTTTCTCTTATTTGTTTGTATGAAAAAGTGAAAAGAAAGACAGAAGTAATGTTGCTAAATAATAATTTTACCTTTATATTGTTAGAAATGGTATTTTAAGTATATTAATTAATATCAAATAAAAAATTTCACTATTTTTAATTTAATGATTTAAAATAATATCAATATATTAAATCAAATAAATATTAATAAAAATAAATTATTTAAAATTATAATATCTTTAGTTAATCTAATATTTTAAAAAATATTATTTAAAAATATATTTTATCAATTAAAGAATAATAAAAATATTATTCAACTATTATTTAATACCCTATTTAAAATAAAATACCTATTTAAAATAAAATACTAACAACAAAAAAAATTTAAAATTTTACATAACTTATACTTTGAGATTTTTTGTATTAATTTTTAATAATATAATAATAAAAAAATTAAAATTATTTAGATAAATTTTTTAAAAATATTAATTTTAAAAAAATAAAAGAAGGGAGGGTGCATGCAACACCTTCAATGATGTTGTGCACCCTAGCCTTCTCCCTGTCATCGTCATTTCCGCAACCTCTCTCTTCCGCAATTTAGAGGGCAAAAATGAAAAAATGAAAAATACATCTCTTTTCCCTTGTCTTTCTACTCGATGGAGGGAAAAAAATCTACATTATTCATGCAGATTCCACTTAAAAAATAACACTATTCAAACTCTTATTTCCATTTTTTTCATTCCAACCAAATGATAAAAGTTAGCATTTTTTCTTCCCATTTCTTTCCTTTCTCTTTTCTTCCCCCTCAAAATCCTCCAACAAACAAAGCCTAAATTTTTATGTTTTTTTTTAACATCTACAATCAGGTCCATGTGTATAAGTTTCTCCCCGTACACCACCATTGATTAGGTCCGAATTTCCCTAACAGAAATGATAGTTGTACATCCATGATCCACACAATCCTGCGACACGCTGTTGTTAGGTGGGAAATTTTTCAATCAAAAAACATTGAAAATAAAAAATTAAACCACTTTTTAACTTGAATTGAAGGGATGTCGAGTGTCCGTTTCAAATTACTACGTACATATATGATAGCTCTTTTCCTAATGAGTCATTTGTTGAAAAGGGTGATGATGGCCATGAAATTTACTTTGTTGAAAGGTTTCTCTTTCCTCAAACCGACGTAGTTGTCGTTTTCAGTTACCATTGTTATTACTCTCGTCACGATAATGAATACTCTGATTTCATATTCTACAAGATAATTCTTTAGTAAACGGAGTATTTTCCATAATTTAAGGAATCCATTGCATAACCAACAATTTTTTCCTTTCTTTTCTTTTGAATGAATTTTTGTTTCAGAATCAAAACAAGTGTTCCAAAAATTACTTGCTTCTCCAGTTAAAACTGGCCACTTGAAATCCGAAGTGACGTAACTTAGAACCTAAAACTGCAATTCATGATTCAAAAGTAGGCCTTGAGCTTCCTGTCTGACTGACTCAAACAGCACAAAGGACAAGTATCTCTGAGACTCTCACCAAAGCTTGGGAAAACAACCTGCGCCTGTCAAAATTTAGATGTCAACTAAATGAAACTTTTAATTGTAACATATATATACTGATTATTCCGCCATCAATTAAATGATGTTTTATTTATTTTTTCTTTTTTTAAAAAAATAACTATAGACAACACCATTTGTTTAATAATTCTTGATCAATCTTGCTCAGATTAGAGGAAAATGAAAAAGACCTGAACAATCAGAGGTGAGCTTGTGGCATTCATGGATATTCGTTGATAAACCATGCAAGTCTTCTTGAATGTTAAGCATGAGACCAGACTTGGAGATTTGTAACTACTTATCAACATACATGTTCTAGATATTTTCTCAAGAATTTGTAGTGACGCAAACAACTTACTACAATAAGCTTTCCAGGATTTTCTGGCCTTTTTGCTATCTTAATGGCAGCTGCAGCTGCAGCTCCAGATGATATTCCAACCTGCAATAAAATTAAGTTGAATCATGAAAGAAAGAGAGTGAGGTCCATTTAACCTAACTTTTAAGAAAAGGTCTTTTAAAGAAAGATATTTTAAAAGAATATTTTTTAGAAGAATTAATTTTAAAAGAATAATTTATATTTAATTTAAATATATTAAAAATAAATTTAGAAGAATAAATTTTATTTAAATAAAATAAAATAAAATAAAATTATTTTTAGTTCTTAATATGAAGGTAATAATAAGATTTATTTTTAAAAAATCTTTTTTTAAATAAAAAATAATTTAAAAAATATTTCTCTCAAATTTTTTTTAAAATTTTAAAAAATTTTATAAAAAAAAAACCTTTACATATCATATATATTAATTATTATATATTTTTATTTTTATTATAATAAAAACCCTTCTAAACCTCCTATATGTGTAACCAAACAGACACTCAATAGTTAACTATTATGGGCCAAGAGTTTTGCTGCTTAGTAAGAAAGATTTGCCAGTATTTTGTCTGCCGGACTCGCGCGGTGTTTATTTATTGAGAAAAGGGAAAAATAATTAAATACAGGCGTTGTAAAAAGAATAATGGAACATGTAATGCTGTGTCAGTCCGTTCAGCCAACTTCTCGGGCCGTCAAGTTTTTTACTATGGACCAAATAGGCTCAGTGTTGGCTGTTTCCAGGGTTTAGAATTTAACCCTGTTTCCATTGCTTTATCACTATCTTCCAAATCACATATCTCAGGTTTAACAATATCGTAAACCGTGACAAATGTCCCCAAAAAAGGGCGAAAAAGGACAATACTGGATAATGATGCAACGGTCATTATCTTTCTAACAATTACATCATTGGCGACTCTTTCTTTTAGGATTTAATATTACAAATATCTATGTATCAGTATCACATTCACGTCACAAGTTGTCCATATTTACGCTTGGGATGCCGAGAGTCAGAGACTCACCTTATTGTCAAAGCATCCAAGATCTCCACAAAAAAGGTAATGGAGACAGTAATTTTAAAAAGATATTCTAAATTTTTTTAAATATTAATTAATATAAAAATTGATAATTACATTCAACTAATATTTAAGAAATATTTTAAAATATTCCTTTAAAAATATCTTAAAAAGTGGTATAAATTTCATTTTTGTTAAAAAATTCATAATTGGCTATTTGCAGTTTCCCTGAAACAAGAACTTCGCTCTGGGAAGGGGAGAACCATAATGTTTAATGTAGAAGTAGAACATGAATTTATGTCAGAAACTTGACTAAATATTCACTGTAGTTTCCTATTTTGTAGCCCCAAAAAAATATGCACCGTAACTGGAAAAGTTCAATTTCCTGCAAAACCAGCTTTGCTAAGTCAAATTAGACAAAACGCATCAATACCACCCAATCTATCTATTTATAATATATTTAAGGTCGCGTTTACAGTACTCACCCAATAATTAGAACATTAGATGTTCACCCCTAATTGTAACCATTGCTTAACCATGACAATAAATTTGACAGTTGATACGCATAAAGAATAATTATTGTAGTCCATATATTCTTTGGAACAATGACACTCTTTAAGTAATTTGGTAATCTTGTTTAATAAAAAAATCTACAACAAAAATTAAGTTACCTAAATGGCCCCCTCCCTCAACAAAGCATACGGCCAATGTGGTTTGAGGCAACTGCAAGCATGGTGGCAGCGAAGTACAGCGGCAGCATGACACGGCGGTGCCGGTGACAATCATCGACGATGGCTGATCTGTAGCAGTTGCTCGCAGATCTACAAGTGGAGCATGGCCTTGCAGTGTTGCAAGTTCGCGGGTCTGTTGCAGTGGTGGTGACGTGATAGTGTGCTGTGGATATGGTTCTGCAATTGAGTCATGGTGGAGACGCGATGTTCGTGGTTGGTCATGGCGGTTGCAGGGTTGTTGGGGTGATGCCCATGTACTGCACATCCACTTCCTCAAGGTCTAACTATGGCTTCTTGGGGCTTTACGGCTAGGATCATGACAAGGAGTATTGCTAGGACTCGATGGGATAGGTAGGAGGGGAAGAGGAAGATGCAACAGTAGCCTTTGAAGGGGGAGGAGGAGGAAAAACAGTGACAATAAGGAAGAAAAATTGATTCAAAATGAGGGGTAAAACAGTTTTTTTATAATAAGTGAATAAAGATAAAAAAACCAAAAACTTCATATAATAGGTGAAAAAAACTAGCGAACATTGAATGTTCACAATTTGAGATGGGCATTCTATAATTATCCCATATTTAAAGTGTGGCATAATGACGCTTCAATGTTTTATAATATCACTGCATTAGCTTAATATTGGAGCTGTTGGACCAGAATTTTAACAAGAGAAGGGAGATAAGAATTTGCAGAAAAAATGTTGGTTCAAAAAATTGAGTTGATAATCACACAGTCATTTCATTGATGCCACAAACTTGATGCATAACAAACGTACATGGGCTATGGCCTTTCTATAGGCAAAACTTCATAACAACTTTTTTTTACGATACCCTTATTTTTTCAAAGGGCATTAGTACTCTTTTATATTTAACAATTGTGATTTAATTACAAATTTTATGAATTTTTTATGCAAAAATTTTATGAATCTTAAATATAATTAAAAATAATTATTAAAAATAATTATAAAAGATAGTTTTGAGATAATAGAATACGTGATTGAATCTTAGCTATAAATAACTAAAAAATACCAGTAGTTTTTAATTTTATAAGAATATTAGACAAAATTTTTAATAAAATAATAATAAAAAAAGTTGCTTAACACATGGGAAAAAATTGCAAATGGCTTTCAACTACGACAGCAACAAATTAACTAGCAATGGCGGTGCTAGTAAGTGGTTAGCCGCAATACATGTCTTTGCAACAGCTTTTGACTATTCAAAATGGGCCAGCTATGAGCTTGCAATTCTTCATGAAACTTTCAGGGTCTATAGTAAGTTGGTTTACACTTTGATCAAGTTGTAGCCTTAATTTTGAGCAGCTTGCAATTCAAGGTGCAGGAAAATTTTGCCTAGCCCATTTTGTCGACAAAGCTGCTAACATCAACAGAAGTTGGCATTGTCTTATTTAGCGTGTTTTTTTATTTCTTCTCTCACGTTAGTCTCTCTATTTCTCCTTTTCCATGTCATTCTCTTCTTTCTGTTTCTCCTCTTTATGTTGTCGCAATGGCTCAAAAATAAAAAAGATGCAGGGGTGGCTCCTCTTGGAGCCCGAGCGGGCGGGTGGCCCCTGTAAAATTTCTAATTTTTTATTTGACCCCTCAAAATTTTTTATTTGATCAATTTTTATAATTTTTTTATTTAATTAAATGTTTAAATACTACAACTAAATAATATAGTATGCATATATACATGTATCTCTTGAATTTTAATTGTGAAATATTTATTTGCTTTTATATATTGTGACTTGTTTTTGAATTTTTATGTAAGAGTTAAAAATTAAATATTAATTTTTGTAAAAAATTAATTATTAAATATTAGCTCCTCTCATATAAATAATTTAGCTCTCTGCCTGATCCCACTCTCCATTTCCCCTTTGTCTAACCTCACGCAACCTTCTATCAACGGCGCCGTCTACATTGCACACGCTTCGCAGTCCAAGTTGCTTAGTGCATCTTGTGACTGTAGCGCATTATATAGTAGGGATTTATGAGGTATATTGATATATCGATCACTTATGATGTATTGTTGTAATATATTAATTTAAAAAAATTAAAAATATAATTAAATATATTTTAGAGATTAATTTTTATACATTAACAGTGTAAAATTATACCAACAAAATAAAATTATATTGATAAAATTTTTATAATTTTTAGAAATTAATTTTTATATATTAATAATATAAAATTACACTGACAGAGTATAATAATAGTATAAAATTATTTTATATTATTTATATAATTTTATAATATTAGCGTATGATAATTAATTTTTAAAATATATTTAATTATATTTTTAAATTTTCTTAAAATTAGATATTATTACAGTGTATCACAAGTGATTGGTGTATTGATACACCTCACAATCTCACCATCAGATTGCAATGCGCACCATGCTCTTTAACCAGCAGAGAGCACCATACATGGCGCCTCTATCAACACCAGCACCTCTTTCTCGCTTATCTTGCATTGAGCATGGTCAACTCATCCTCCTATGTTGCTTGTGTTTGCTGCATACTATCGGCAGTTATGTTGCATAGGTATGAGCACAAGTATTAGGTATGATACAATATTCAAATACAATGATTTTATTAAAAAAAAAAATACGGATACAATAATATATATTAAATAAAATATTATAATTATATAATAAAAAATAAACATTAAGATTTTCCTAAAAATGATAATATAATTAGAGGAAAATAACTAATAAGAATTAAATTTATACCTTTATCTTAAATTTTTTAAATAATAAAGCTTTTAATATGGTAGATATTCACCAAAAGAAACTTTTTTAGAGATATATAAAAAATATGAATGCAGAAATATAATAAAAGTATTTATACATCATAGATCTATAATTAAAGTTTGTGACAACCCGTTTTGGGCCATATATTACGATCAAATCACCCCTCTGCGTTACCTTACATTTCATAATGTGATAATGAATTTCATTTAGTAATGTCATTATCAAATCACCCGCCCTCTTTACTTAATCAACCTCTCACTCTCTACTTACATTGCATTTCACAAATTACCAAATTAGTAATGTTTACGCAAATTACCTTTTCATTATACTAAGAAGCACAAAATTAATATTAATTTAAATGAAATGACTCAACCAAAAAATACCTTAATTATGCATGTTAAACTTTATTTTAAATCTTCACTCTATTATAAATACTTGTAATTAATCAATTAATTAAATACATTTAATTTCTTACTCTAAAGTATTAAAACTTCTTCAGGTTGTTGATTAGATTCAAGCCTCATTTTCCTAAGAAAGCAACTTGCATTTAGACATAACTAATTTAGAAGTTAAAGCAATTTTTTTAAAACTATTATTACTATTAACTTATGTATTTGAAATGAAGATGACCAATTACAACTTGAAATAAAAGGTCCAAAACTACACTATTACAAAGACTTTTATCCCAAACCACATCTTAAAAGTCCAACCACTCTTGAAACAAATCACATAGTTAAAAGCCTTCAAACACAATTCACATCAGTTGTTCTAAAATTACAACATCAAAGAATAACAAGTCAAACATATCTACCTTCATGTTGAGTAAATAAATTTGAGCTCTAACACTTATTTCTAGCATTATTCAAGAACTACAATCACTAATAGTAATACCATCAGATGAAGAACTCATATTTACATGAACCTTAGGGAAAAAAAATATCATAACCAAACAATAGGTACAATACTTCAAACGATAAGATCATCTATAACAGAAAAAGAAACACATTAATAAAAAAAGAGCACACATCGATATTAGAATTAAGAGTTAATCTTAATTTGAAGTTCGAAAAGAAATATATCTAAACAAACCCTACCTATTAGCAATCCAAATAAAAGAGAGAAGCAAGTGAAAAAAAAGAGACAAGTAAAAAAACAAGAGAAATGGATGCAAAAAAGAAGATAAATAAAAAGATGACATCAAAAGAATAAAGTATATTTGAATATCAAACATCCATATGCTTTCAATATGTTCTAGATATATGTCTTTATTTTTCTTAAGCCTTTCACTTTATTGCTAATAAATAATATTTTCATCTCATTGCATAGTTATTTTTACTTTAAATTGTTTCTACAACATTTATTAATCAGTTCTATAGTTTATTTGCTTGCGCGTTGTGCGGGCCTCGTTCTAGCTGATAATAGAACAAGAAACTGTATGAATTGCGTGTAAGAATTTCAAGCAACTTGTCAAATGCTCAGATGCAATAACCATACACACATGAATTATCACATTGTTTTCCCGAACTGCACATCACATTTCCAGACAACTTTCAAAAGTAAGTTACAATAACTAAATTATGTATGATTTCATGAAGTGGTAATGCAATAACTATTCAAAAAATATTAAGAGCTTACTTGAACTACATCAAGAAGACTAACATCCAATACTCGAGGGACAAAACCAGCACCGATCCCTTGAATCTTGTGTGAACCTGGGAGTTCACAGGGACAATTTGCATATCAACACAGCTTGAAAAGCAAGTTCTTACTCCAACTCTAAGGATATATAATAAAGAAAAACCATTCAAACTGTAGTAAGGAACCACGGCAGGGCAAAACCAACAAGAGAAAACAAATGGGTACGGACTTATAGTGATTTTAAGGTTAATAAAAGGTAGCATAATCACATTGGCATCAACTTTACATGCTCTTAGCATGTCATAGTCCGAGAGTGAAACTGGTCAAGTGACCACGAAATAGTGGGAGGAAAACTTCACATGAAGGATAGATACAATAAATGCTCTATTAAAAAGCTAGTGACAATCACCTTTTGATAATATGGGAAAGCAGGGCAAAACAAAAACTAGTCTTTGGATGGTACGAAGGGAGTGGGAAGGGATATACAAAGCCAATGCAATCACTTCTTTAATGCTATTCAGTCTAATATGGTTATGTAAAAAACCTACTAAAAATGAATCAGTAGGAGACCAAATAACATATCGAGTTTCCGTGCAGAATTTTTATGGTTCATGTGAAAGTATTTAAAAAGCACATATTATTACAGAGGAGCTGAGCATGAGCTATTGCTCACCAGGCTTTCCTATAGAGAGCATTGGACTTTCAACTGGTTCCACACCATACGGCTACATAAAGGAAAAATAAAAGCAATGAGAATAGGGGAGGGGGAAACAGCTACAGCAGAACCAAGTTATCTCCATTCTCAGGAAAAAGCAGGTGCACATATTCCCCTAACCTTTATGCTGGGATTTTGCTGTTTAAGAAATTTTCCAGCACTTGCTATGGTACCACTAATACCTATCCCACTAATAAGTGCATCAACTTTCCCTACTGAGCCTTTCCATGTCTCTGGACCAGTGGCTTCATAATGTACCTACAAATACAATGATAACAAATGCGTCACCCGAAGTTGTCGAGATTCCACTGCCACACTTCCAGAACAAATATGTAGATACCTAGGGACTGGCAGGGTTTTCAAATTGCTGAAGCATGTTGGCATTGTGAGTTTTAGCCAATATCTCTTCAGCTTTCTGAACTGCCCCTTTCATTTCATTTGCAGGATCTGTCAAAACCAACTCAGCTCCAAAAGATAAGAGAATGGTTCTTCTTTCGAGACTCATCGAAGCAGGCAATGATAGGCTTGTAACCCTTGGCTGCTGCAAGGAAGGCTAATCCAATGCCAGTATTACCACTTGTTGGCTCAATGAGGACACTCCTCAGTATAATAAGATAACACCCGTGCAACAAAAGTAAAATTTGTGAACTCAGAGAAAAACCAAATTACACCGATGCTTCTTTCTGCACATATCCATTTCCTAATATTCTAGGTAAAAGTAGTGACAGAAATTAAATTAACAGTGTATTAATTTGGAATTTAAATAACTGCTACAAAATTGACGTAAGTTTCATTTTGTAAGTTCAATATGAGAAAACTTTTGACATTTTATTTCAGTTAGGACATACCTACCATGCATATGATGGCCCTTCAAACGCATGTGATATAATTATCATCAAAACGCGGTGTCCAGCAAAATAGTGTTCCCCTGAAGGCAAATTACACAGGCAGTTATCCTACATGTATGGAATATATTGTTTCGAGCTTAGACATTTCTCCTAACCCACAATACTTGAATGCAGATACCTTCACCAATCTCTTACAAGTTTCACTTTCGGTGCCAAATCCTGGGATGTTTCTTTTAATCTTTATAAAGTACCAACCTGTCCAGGTGTAATAAACTCCTTCTCCTCTGCATCAGCAACCATAATTAAGTGATGATTTATATGCTATATTAGACACGGAGAATTTAGAGCCAAAAACAAAAAGGGAGAATTTAAACGCATTGACTCAATTTCTTTATATTAATTCGAATTTTAAAGTCAATACAGAACACAACACACAGTACAATTAAAAGCTAACACATCATGATATGCAAATAGGGAGGACAAAGCCATAAGCATAAATATCGACCACCATTGAAGATGACTCCCAGTGTTTGAGTATGATTTTTTTTTTTTTTGTGGTTTTAAATCGGGCACAAAAGAAATAAGGACAAGACAGAGATATGTTTAGCTTACATACGCCTTTTGTCATGCTTGGTCACATATTTTAAGTTAGAGTAATGATAGGTGAACGCATAAAATCGCTATGCATACGGAAAAAGTGAGGAAAATGACAAAAATACTTGGATGATGAGTTTCATATAATCATTATTACTTTTATTCAATTTTTTTATCTAGAAATTTATCACTATAAATAGTGCAACACTATTATATATATATAGAAAACTTACCACAAAACTTACCAGCATTGCACTGTTTGCGCGGGTAAGTTTCTAGATAAAAAAAAATTTGAACAAAAATAACAATAATCATGTAGAACCATCAGCCAAACATTTTTGTCGTTGTTTTCGCTTTTTCCGTACGCGTCCCATATATGTCACAATTTTGTGTGCTCATCAAACATTATTCTTTAAATTAACGAGTAATGAATATTTACCTTTTGTTTATTGGTTGTCTTTGGTTATGGATATTCATAATCAGATACACCTGAAAAAATAAATCTAATCACATAGGTAAATTTGGGAGAATCATTGCTTCTCTTCTAAGTTTCCATAGCAGTTATGCAAGACTTCAAACAAGCATATTGCTTTCTGTCTGAAAAGGTTAAAAATCACCCCACCAAGCAGCAGCACATACCTTATCCTTTCCAGTACCACACGTGATACGCCTCACCCCATATTGGAAACACTTCACTTATAATCCCAAAAACAAAACATACAACATGACAGCCCTCGAATTCACTCCACTCCCATCACCCTTCACTATTCCCAATCAAAAGCACCCCACCACTAAGCTC
This sequence comes from Pterocarpus santalinus, assembly GCA_031439595.1. Lineage (NCBI taxonomy): Eukaryota > Viridiplantae > Streptophyta > Magnoliopsida > Fabales > Fabaceae > Pterocarpus > Pterocarpus santalinus. Next base: position 56,372,567 of record CM062526.1, read on the forward strand.
TCCATTGACTTGTGGTTGTGCACGAGGGCCGGTCCACAGAGCTGGAAGTGGAACCTGATGAGACTATACTATCAAAGGCATTGGATTCTGGTTTGCCTGTGCCTCAATCCTCGTGAGTGCTTAATGGGTTAGAGCGTGTGTGAGTTGTATATATCAGAACAGGATATAGTTGACTAACAAATGTTGATCAAATTGCATGTCTCATAATGAACAGATATGGATACAGGGTCATCTTGTCTTGTGCAATTTTTGTAAGACTAGGAAACATGTATACATTGTGCAAGGCAGTTAACTACTGAACCTTAATTCGTATGTTACGAGGGTAAAATCCATACTGGCAGAAGTTCACAGTTGCCACATGTTTAAAATCCTAACCAGGCCACCCTACTTCACTAAGCTGTAGGATTTCCATATGTGTAAGAGAATCCATATCCCCATTAAGGTTACTAGAACCTCACAGAAAGGTACTTGATACGTCATCCATGTGTGTAAAGTAGCCAATTATCAATCACATTTAACAATACACACCGCCAACTGAAAAGGATAGAAGTCCTCTGTATGCTCTTCTTCTTTGTCGTCCTATCAGAAATTGACATGCGTATTTACATGACATTGTTTTATTTTATTTATTTATTTTGTCTTTTTATACTTTTTCAAAATTACTCTTTAACTTTTGATTGGAGAATGGGGAAAGGCGCAAAGAAATTGAATCCAACTGAAAAAGCATGCCCCTAGCTCATCAAATGTGGCTGAATTTCCTTCTTGAGTCTTTGCTTGATATCTTCGTTCTCATTAATGTCATTATCAGTGATATATGAAGAAGAAAAATATGAACTTTCAAGCTAACGCTCCTGTCTTTATCCTTAACTTGGAGTATAAATTACGCCATGAAAAATCATATGCTAATGCTCACTGAGCCAGAATTGCCCCGATAGCAACAACCAACAACCTTAGAAGCTAGGTCAAACCTTCTTGTCGTTAGAAATTAATGGAATGTGCCAGAGCAACCACCTTGCTGGTTTCCCCCGCTATGAACAAAGCAAGCACGAAAAAGAGGCTTCAGACACGTAAAAGTCAAATGCAAAATGGTTCATGACAAGTAGCAGTAATCTTATAAAGTGTAGAAAATCAGCCAGATTTGCTCTCTGCTGCCTCTTGTTCACAAGAGAATTGTCACTGATTTCATGTAGTAGGAGGGTACAACACTCTCACTTGTGAGACCTTCATATATTTTGGGAAGCTTCTCGTCTTTGGAAGTATCGGACTTGTTTTTGCTAATTTCTTTGCTTCCTTAGCATTTTCCTTTCTTGTCGTCTATCTCTTCTTTAAGAAGATTTGATTCTTACGAATCCTAAATTTGTATATTATATTTTTTGAACTACTTGAAATTGCGTAAGTTTATAGAATATATTAGTCGTATTATCATATAATCTACACCCTCAAAAGCTATTTCACCCTCAACATGCAAGGAATGACAATCAACGAGTTTATCAATTTCCTTCGTGATGCCAGCCACACCCCTTCCTCATCGGGCGTGTGACACCCCCGCCAAGCATCTGCATCATGATCCACAAGCAAAGCTCAATATCATTCCCATTTGAAGGGTGATTGAAGTCAAAGAACGATGGTAAAAATATGAAGCCACCATTAAGGATTTGTTCAACATAGACTTTTGGACAGGACAATTACGTTCACCTAACCTAATTAAACCTATCGTTGAATTCCTTTTAACTTGAGCGTTGGAGTATATAAATTCTTGCAAGTACTTTAACCGCCGAATTCGGATGTGGGCACGGCACAAGGACTCTCGGGCAGCCCCAACGCGCGTGGGAACTGAATATTTCTTGATAAAACTTTAAATCGAGTTGCATATTCACACTTCGATTACGGGAATCAACGTGAAGGACTGCAAGTAAAAATCAATGTGCATTCCAAACTAAACGAAGAGTGCGGAAAGAATTTAGAAGCTGCAACTCTGCAGCATGGTTGCTCACTGTGTACGTAGCTTAGCTTGTGAGAAAGGACTCCTTGCCTCCATCGCGGTCACCCTCCCAACTATCTTCTGTTTCCTCCTATAATGTGTAGGTGGCCTGCTGCTTGTGTCAACCTTGGGTTGGAGGCTGTTTTGTTAGGCTCTGTAGTCAGTTTGCTAAGCAGTGTAAATTCCCTCTTATAACGCTTAGGGAAAAATAATAGTGATCTCATTCACTCAATATATATATATATATATACACTATAAAAACTGTTCCACCAGCCGCTCTACATACCACAAACTGATTTAGCTGGCAATGTTCCACCAACTTTCACCATAGACCCTAGCCTACTTTACGCGGCGTTCTTATCCCGCATCATCATCAACTTTCATTTGGAAGAACGCCAAAAAGTAGCATGTAACAACAAATAACAGTTCTATAGGAGTATGATTGCGGGGCCAGTCATCAAAAGAAAAATACATTTAATTCAGACAAGATTATCTCCTCCATAGATTTTTATACCATAGTCAACAGCTGCCAAGAAACATGCTACTGTTTCCTTCCTTTTTTCTTTTTAACTTTACCTTCAAGTTCGATCCCAGGATAAGCATATGAATGTAAACACAGTAACAGTAAGTCTTTCTACAACTAAATCGAACATTGGTAGATGAGTTTCTGATGTTTTTCTTGGCCGCCCTAGTTACTTTTCCACAATCGCCTAGTACTATGGGATCAACATTAGAAATACAACTTCTCGCCATGCAGAGCAGGAAGTGGCACAGTAGTTATAATTAACACACACAACTGCTACCGTTAAACGGTTAGTGATTACAAACAACATTGAGAAAGTAAATGGGATCAAGGTCGTCATCATATCAGTGGTTACCATCTTCAGGGGTTGTCATCATGTCTATCGGTAGTAAGCCTGCTGATAAGTTGGTGCCATAACATTCCCATAGCCACCATATGCAGGATAGCTCATGGGAGCGGCAGGGTACGAACCTGCAATAGCCGGTGCTGGCTCCGGGGAATAAGCATAGGGATTTGCTGGGGGACTTCTGCTTCCGTACATGTGTGGTGGGGATGGGTATGGTGGAAGAGCAGCTGGGTATTGCCCGTGTGATGGAGACCTGACGAATGCAGGAGCAGCAGGGAAAGACGATACATATGCATTGGTCAAACGGCCAGCCTTGGCAGGGGGCATGGGGCCTCCATTGCTGTTGCTTGCTCGTGTTCTTTTGTTGGCAGGGACAGCAGCTGGTTTCTTTTTCTCAGTCTTGACCTTCTCCAACTGTTCAAGTCGCTTCTTCAGATTTTCTGGAGGGAACTCATCCTCAAGTTTGTACTCTTCAATGCATTTGATCACGGCCCTGAGAGCAGATTGCTCTTTCCTTGCAGCTAGGTACTGGGAAATTTTATCGAGCATAATGAACAAAAGTCAGTTTAAATAGTAAACCCGCTTCAAATAAGTCTAGAAAATATAACAAAGCACTTTTACCACTTCCAGCCCTTTTCTTCCAACTAATCAGAAAAGCAGCACAAATGGATGAGGGAATCAGAAATTAAATCAGTATTAAATAAATATTAACAAACTGAAGGACATTAACACTCTTTTTGCTTCTCTCAGATATGCGTCTCAGGTGCAGGCTTCCTAAGCTGCATACGCTACACATAAAAACAAAAAATAGAAACTTTCTGGACATCTATCAACATTTTCACAAGGTAACAACACCAGTGATCCGAAGTCAGCAGTTGGACCACACCTAAAATATTAAATCAGCAGTGTAATGAAGAAAGAGACATGCTACTCATTGAGCACAAAAGACATTTTAGCTTCCACAACCTCAAACTAGTAAACTACATAGAAGAAATGTTAAATTATAGGTTACGAAAAAACATAAAGGGAAAATATACCGCAGCTCGGCCTGCATTATTAGGATCTTCTAATATAGACGATGCAACTTTCTTTGCATCCTTCAGAAAAGATTTCAGCAGTGGAACAGGAGGGAACTTGTCCACAAGACCTACTTCATATGTAAAGTGCACTGCATCAAGCTGCTGGCCTTTGCTGATTAACTCTTCAATCATATCTGCATATACAAATAAAACATTTGCATTCAGTATCTCAAGTGAATAAGATCAACCACTAGATCGCTTGACTATAAGCTCCTTTTTATTTGTTCCCCTCCGCACAAATTCACAATGCCTTTAGTCGCTGACAAAACCAGAATGACTCACAACCCACACACCAGTTTTCATATCCTAGGACTATAGCCCCGTGACTCACTTCATAAGTGGGAGAAAAAAGGCAGTACTGGAAATCATGTCATTTAGCTATATATCCTCAAATGATTTAAAAATCTCCAAATCAACATGGCACCAAAATCATAGAGATCATAATCCGTGTTTTGATATACACCGTGAATGATTGGCAAATTAGCATAAGCCACGAAAACAGCTTTCCCCTTCCCAACATCAATCCTAACTCCTAACCTATTCTTAACTGAATCAAGAAAGACAAAATGCTCAAACATAACCACTCATTTCCCACGGTTTTCTTCCTAACTACTTCAAAAATCTTCACTTCCACACTTTCCTTTCATCAATTTCACTTCCTCCAAAAACCATAGAGCAAACAAATTCTTCTAGCTCCTACTACTACGCAAAAAGGAAAATCAGAGAAAAAAAAATAACAGAGAGAGAGAGTGTATACCAGGCATTTCATCGGCAAGACCGAGGGAAAGGGCGAGCTTGGGCATCTGCTTCCTCCAAGCGGAGCCAATGACAAGCTTCCTGTACAAATCCAAGTCTTCCTTCTTCACAATCCCGAAAGTCACCAGATGCTGCAAGAAAGTGTGGACATCAGGCGTCTTCACATTCTCGATCCCTCCCCTCTCCTCAAGGCTCGCCTTCCACGTCTCCGCGATGTCCTTCGCCCTCTTCTTCACCGCCGGCGTCACCATCAGCCTTGATTTTCCGATCACCGGGTCCACCACCACCGGGATCAGCGACTCCAGCACCAGCACACACGCCCACCCTAGGTCACTACCACCTTTCTCCCCTCCTCCTCTCTTGTCCATCGGAAACACCTCCGATATCGCCTCCAGCACGAACCTCGCCGGATCCACGCACTCCGACAGCGCCACGGGCATCTCCGCCCTCAGCGCCTCCAGCTCCTTTTTCTTCCCGATCACGAACATCCAAAACCCTAGCGCGTCCATCCTCAGGCAGAACGACTTCAGCTTCAGCATCAGGCCCTCGCCATTGTCAACCTCGCCGTCGCCGGCGGCGGAATCGTCGTCGGTGGAGTCAGCGAGCGCGGAGAGGGCGGCGCTGCGGTTGTTGTCGAGGTTGCGGAGGGCAATCTGGAGGCTGCCGTCGATGGAGGACTCGCGGCGGTCGAGGAGGTGGAGGGACTGCGCGGTGTGGTTGTCGAGGGTGTGAATCTTGAGCTTGAGGGCTTCGGATTTGTTGAGGAGGTCCTGCTCCAGGGAGGAGAAGTGATCGGAGAGCTCCTTCCAGAGGAGCGTGCAGCTCGTCATCAGAGAGGTTTGACGCTGGAAGTCGTCGAAGCTCGGCGGCTGAGTCAACTCGCTCAACTCGCCGGGATCGGGGATGGACCCCATGGCTACGGTGGTTGTTGTCGTTTGTTGTTGCTGCGCTCTGCGAGAAAACCCTAATTGGAATGGCTGACGAGGAAGAAAAAGAAGAAGAAGAAGAAGGGAAGTGAACAAAGAGAGAGAGAAGAGTAAAGGTCGGGAATTAGAGGGAGAGAGGGGACAACGAAGGGTGGTGACGTGGACTGGAGAGAGGGGGACACGTGGTTATGGGGGTTCTGAAAAAGGTAGTTGAGGGGCGGTGCTAGAATGCGCCGTGAGTGCGCAGTGTAGGAGTTGGGGTATACTCTAGCTAGTAGAGGGGAGGTGCATAGGATAAGGAGAGTAGGGTTAAATTTGGTAAAGGCGACATGGGAAGAGGAGAACCTGTGCTTCCACTTTGGTAGTATTATGAAGACGGCACACCATAGATTAATTATATCTGTTTTGGCATTTTCATTAGCTTTAACTAGCTGTTATTGATTCTTCAAACTTGCATGTAAGTTTTTAGCTCTATATATGAATATTAATTGTAATAATTGTAATTACGCAAGAGTCAAGCCAATGCGAATTGCACCAACTTACTCACGATTTCGTATAAAGGAACGATATTTTTTTAAGTATTAAAATCATTCATTCCTTTTTATTTTTATATTATTATTCTACTATTATTTTAATATAAACTCTTGTAATATTTTATTATTTAAGTATTGACAATAATCAAAATTACAAATTAAATGTAGTTATTATTAAAATAAAAGATAAAAGATAATAACCACTCATAAAATAAGCGTGACGCATGTTTAAATATATATTGTAAGATGTATTTAAAATGTTTCCGTAAGTGATAGTAATAAATTTGTTTAAGGGATAAGTAATACTTAAAACTAAATACAATGGTTAGTGTACAATAAGGAAGATCAATACAATTGATAAGATCTGGCCTTTAATTATTACACTTCATACTTTGCTTTATTTATGTCTCGTACTGATATGTATATATTAGCACTTTTTTTATTTAAAAATTATATTGTTTTCCTTGATTTTATGTATCATGATCATTCAGTCATTAATATAATTTTATACATATTAACGCAAGTTAAGTACAGCAACACAAAAGTAGAGTTTTTCAATTTTTTCCAAAAAAATTATTATTAGAAGGATTCTGTAGTTATAATAATAATGATGATGATAATAAATACTTAAAAAATGATAATAAGAAAACATATCGAGTGCGAGAACTAATTAATTATAAGAGTAAAATAAATAAATTTTAATTATTAAATTTTATGTAAAAAATCATAATTAATATATAAAATTATGTAACCATTTTATACAATCATATACCTTATAAATATTTTAATTTTAATAATTCATATATAATTTAATAATTAAGATTTTTTTTTTTTTACCTCTCACATAAAAGTCCCCTACTTTCATACGTATATATAAAAGTTATGGGTAGTCGCATTTTGAATAAAATAATAGTACAATTATACATTATAAAATAATTTTAAGAAAGAATAAGATAAGTTTAAAATTCAGACAAAACGTCAAAGAATGTTCTATATAAAAATAAGAGTTTAATTGGTATCTGATCGACGATGTAAAATAGTTTCTGATCACAACCAATAGAAATAGGGAAAAGTGAAAATTCATGGTGGGTCCCTCATTATAATGAGTGATTATTTGAATGAATTAGCACTTTCCACCATTTTTATTGGTTGACAATGTAAAACTATTTTATACTGTCAGTATATTTAAATTAAATTCTAAAAATAAATGAAACTAAACAATGTGTATTTATAATTGGCGATAACCTTAAAAGAATTAAATCATAATATAATATAATGATTATTGCAGTATGTGTTGCGTATGCAAGAATCCTGAATAGCAATATAATGTATAATGTATTTGGTACAGGGAGAGAAAGAGAGAGAGAGAGAGAGAGAGAGAGAGAGAGAGAGAGAGAGAGAGAAGGGAACTTTCCCGGAAATCGAAGTTAGATCAAAGAGAGAGAATGTGTGGGTGTGGTACTGTGGGGTGTGGGTGGGACAGGAGCGGTGAGCGCCACATGGGAGGAGTCAGATAAAGTAATCAGACACGGTTACAGGTGGAAGTGGAACAGAGCAGAGAATGAAAGCGGTTAATCTAAATTCTGAAATCTAAAAGGGGTTAAAAACAAAAAACCATTGTGTTTCCGTTCCAAGTCAGTGCCTGCATCCGCAGAGAGACACAGGCATGCGTACAAACGCAAGTGTTTCAGATAAGGTATAATTCACCACCACACAGACACAGATATTATTGTCCTTCTATGCTTGCGTTTTGCAACTATACTCTCTTACATCCATCTATTTTATTGTTTTAAAATTGGATAATAATTATTTTATTTTATGTGTGCTGGTAATTAAGTAATTTTATGTAGTTTCATGTTTAAGTTTTTAAAAGTCATACTACAACTCAGACTCTGCACATTTATTATATTTTTCATTTTATAGACTTACTTATATGCCATGGTCGTTTTTTCTTCCGCTGATTTTCTGCCGTTTTACTTGTAAGCATGATTTGTTCATTTAAGAGAGACAGAAGTATTAATGAATTGATGGGCACGGGAATATATGTTAAAGTAAATATGAAATTTTGTTTATTCTCGTTTCTTTGATAAACATGTATGAACTTACATAGGTTACTCTAAATTCCGGGTCGATACATAAATGTGCGTCTCCAAAAAAAAAAAAAAAGAAATTTATTGGCCGCATTAAAAAAAATAATACCCACGAAGAAAATGAAAATACAACTCTCAAAATAATTTTCAGCCTTTTTTTTTAATAATCCTAGAGGAGAATTCAAGATTTTATGCAAGTGTCTTTAACTTTGTCAATTAATAGTTCACAAAATATAATCTGACAATAGCCCAAATCCATCTAGCCTTGAACATGAGATACAAGTTCCGGGCATTCCTTACCCAACTTGGGCTCCTAGCCTTTGGCAACATAAAATGTAGCAGTTAGTAGTGAAATAATAAAATGCTCTACAAAATCTTTTAATTATTGTCCTTAATGTAGCGATTTGAAAAGCAATAAGATATTGGATTATTTGGTTCAAACCAGAATTTCGCAGTGAAGAAAGCTGAAACAATGCATGTACCGTTAAAAGCTATAATCGATAACCCAAAGAAAGTATTGACCAAAAAATAAAAAACCCAAAGAAAGTAGGCACATCCGTATAATCAATACACCCACAGAGATGGGAGTGACTTCCGTTTCATCCCATTAAAAAATATAGAGGATTATACTCTTATCCTTTAAAATTGAAATGACGGCAAAACAAATCTCTTCAACCACCAGGATCCGGAAGAGAAATTGTTACACGATCCGAAAGCACTATGTGACTGTGCTCCAGACTAATCATGTAAATGCATTTTCATAGGATTACATGTTAATGGCAAATCTCATGTAAAATATACTTACATGATTAATTTAGGATCATAACCACGTGATACTCTCGAACCATATAAATATTTCTCTTAGCATGATAGATTTTAAACAAATCTTAAAATTTAAAGTAACTATCAACTCAATATGAGATGTCTACCATTTTAAATAATTATACACTATCTACAATTTTCAAGACTTCAACATATTTTAAAGAACAAACGCTGACATTTTGTTCTTAAAACAGAAGATAACGTGCAACTTCCCCATGACAAATAAGCATACCACAGAGGCATGATTTCTGCTGCACAACATTCCAGGCTACTCATACACAGCGAACTGCTTATGCGTGCTCGCCGAAAACCCTCCTCTATGATTAACAGTCTCACTTGGTGATTATCCTTCCTCATGACGGAATTGAGTAGTCGGCTTTTCACGGTTAACGATAAAAGTTACCACTATCTAGGTAGACCTCTCTACACGTATCACTACTTTCCCACCAATAATATAGATAAAAATATTCTTCCTACCATTTTACGAACCAACAAAAATTATTGATCTATACGCATAACATCACCCCCCAGCTGCGTCTTGCCAACAGCTAGAAGTAAATATCTTACAGTTACATAAACACCAGTTTTCCTGTTGCACACATGGCAATATCTAGGTTACCCCTAACTCTAATAGAATCTACTATAGTTTTTTCTAACAAGTTTTTGCACACCACTTGATTGCACAAGTACTAAGCGAAAAGCACGCATTTACACAAACTTCAGTAAGCTGGAGCACAACACCAAGCAGGATCCTCGCATAATCTTGCGGTGTCACATTTGTACAAACCATACATGGGACTTGATCTGAAAATCATCGACTCCACCATATCCTTTTCCATTTATACTTCAGGTACAATCTGAAGCAAGTTTAGAATGCAAGACTAGACTTCAAGTATCATTTATCATCACCAAACCCTCTAGTCACTGGCCCCACCAAGAATTTGAAAAAGAATAAAGCAAAATTAAATTAAACGATAAATCAACTAGGAATGAGCTATGAGTAGAGGTTATCATCAATCAATCAAACCAAACTGCACTATAATCAACTAGAAATTGGCTACTACCTACTAGTAAAAAGTTCGGATAATGTGCAGGAGATCACAGCTAATAATTTCCGCGGTGCCATTGTGACCAACGAAGTGGGTGAAAAGAAAAAAAGACAGGTAAACAAACAGTTCCCGTCCAACATGGGGAAAAGCGAGGACAAGACTAAGACTTGAGATTCCAAACTTTGACTTCAAGTAAAATTTAGTGCATTCCAGGGTGTAAAATGGTGTAAAGGCAAACACATCTTCCTAAATTAATGTGCCTAATTTTTAAATATGAAGTATGAACCACCGAGAATTTAAATAAAAATGGTGGCAACGCTGCCGCCTATAGTAGCCTTGAAACGGTCAATACAACATAACATTAAGCTTTCATCATCTTCAGGAATCAGGACTATAATGCAACTGGAAAGACTTTTTCCAGAACAACCCACAAGTGATTCAAGTACACTGCTATTCCATGTATGTCTAGAAACTACATGGACTGTTTGGGTTCTCTCCTGCTCTCAATTACTGCCTTCTTCCTTGTGTCAAAATCAACTTTGTCAAGATCAAAAGCAGTCCCTAGATAGCCATACAAGACCCTCCTTTTCTCTCCTTTTTTCTCATCCACCTTTACAAGGTTTGGATTGTTCTCATCATCCTTTCCTAATGTTAGGGGCTGCACACGGGCCCAATCTTTGCGTCCATGATTTTCCTTCTCAAAGTGTTCAGCAAGCTGCATGGCCTCCTTAAAGCCTGATTGGTCCGCGGCAAATTTAACCAGAGTTATGCCCAAATGACCATCTCTTCCATATAACGACTTTGATTTGCCACCCATAAATCCGAGCTCTGGAAAATTATGCATGAATATCAGATGGAAAATATATATTTTCAAAAGCTCACTATCAGATATTTGAATGGATGATTCAAAAAGCCTAACATTTCGGGAAGTCCTTCCTAACAATGAGTTATTTGCAGCGACATGATATAAAAAGTTGCAAGATGATGACAGCAATGGCCATAAAATGTTGCCATTCCAAGTAATTTACATCTTTGAGGAGATTTTAAGCCCAACATAATGCTATGTTTGTCAAGGAAAACTATACGAGAGACACTAGTAAGGAGAAAAGGAGGGAAGAAAAAAAGGGCAGGATACTATGTCACACTGTCTAAAACGAGGCTAGACCAATAAGGAAAATGGATGCTCAAAAATAGGAGGTAGATTTTTCTACCTTATCCAAATTTCCATTCACCGGTATAGAAGATTTATCCTATTAAGTCAAAAACAGATCAATATCTAATATAATATGACTGAAATATTGGACTGTAAACAGGTTTAAATGAAATTAGCTTACAGACTACTTATAACAATGGAGTACCAGCTAAGCACTTGCAATAAAATTATAGTCACTAAGATCAACTGAACTCACAAGCTAGTTGGTAATTTAATAGAGGGTTTAAAAGATACCAGATGCCATAATATGGGGCTAGAAAGGCAAGAAGAAATAAGAAAAGCAATGAACAATCCCCAAAAAAGGAAAGAAAAAAAAAAATGCAAATGGAAGAAATTCACATTTCACACCAGTCATCAAAAAAGTAGAAAATTAATCTAATACAGCCAGGCCAGGCTGAATCCAAGGATAAGCAAAACAATAACTCCTCCTATTGCATGCTATTAGGTATCAAAACAATTGACAAGCAGAACAGAATTCATACAAATCAAAACAGAAACTAGGTCAGAAAGCCTGCAGATTAAATCAATCCCTTCTTACCTTGTCAAGATCAGGACAAGAGTGTAATATTGACTGGATAAATAAAAATGCAAATGACATATATCCTCGATGCTACTTGTAAAAACAACGTAGTTAAGAATCAACTAGAATAATGTATGGAAATGGTATATGCTATACACAAAAATGAAGAGCTATCCCTAATGACGACCTACTCTCTTGGATGTACCATCAAATGTCATCAAAACTTCCACTTTTTATATTATTGATTATCTAAAGTCTAAACAAGGGATCAGGTAGTGCTTCAATTATTATTTCACATTCCATTTTGTTCCACCCATCCATATCTGTTGTACAAGCCACAGTTGTTATAAATTTAGCTTCAGATTCTGCCCTCTATGCATGCCAGAAGTCATCTGTTTAAAATTCATGGGCAGCAAACTGCAGAATGACGAAGTGGCCATTGCTATTCTGGAAATTTATGCAGACATCTTCCAAAAATGCTTAAACCATTGTATAATTCTGTCATCAAATGAATAAACCAAATTAAGTGGGGCAATCCTATGTAGTCCATCTGCCAACCTCCCGCCATCTATCATATATCTAAGCACCACCTGGAGGACTGACATAGTCCCATGCCTCTAGTTCCTCTCTCATTTCAAGAGTGATCTCATGGAGGAGCTGAATCCATATAGAGCTAGAAAGACTGCTGTGCTAGTAAGACACTTACATCCAATCACAGCAAAATCAACATTCCTGACTAAAACCCCATAAAGTTTAGCATTTAGATTAACTACAGAGAAATTTGGCATATACATAATATGCGAAATTGTGAATTGAATGAAACCCACCTAACGACCATAACCCATCTACTCTACTCAAAGTGAAATTATCACCAACGCATCATATATGTCAAAAATTCCAAAGTTCTCATCAAAGTAAATCCATAAGCTGAAGTAGAATGAAACTTAAAAATCATAATTTGGCATATTATAGTCAAAGCTACAACGCAAATGCTGGTAGAGGTCAAAAGTTTGTGTTCATGTAAATTATGCTTCAGTCATTAAGACTTTAAGAGCATATAGTTAGAGGATGAAACATATCAGGTTGATATGGAAACTTGTAATACCAACATCCACACATTAAAAGCTAACCTTTTCCTACATACCAAAACCAACCATAAAACGAGAAAGTTATAGGAGCCCTCACAGAGTAGTTCAAAGATGAAACAAATGAAAAATAAAGAATATAAATAAACAGCTTCAACAAAGCTGTTTTACATTATTGTATTGTACATCTTAATCAGCCCCTTTCATAACCTGTAACTGAGAGTGCAGATGCTTAGCACAACAAACAATCAACTAGATATGTCAAACCGAGACATAAAAGAACATAATGAAAGGTCAAACAAAATGAACCAGCCTTTCATAAGAACAAAATGTGCAATCCAACAGCCAAACCAGAGCAAGAAGCTATAAGAAAATATATGAGACAAGACTCAATTCTATCCAAATTAATAATAATAATAATAATAAAAGAAGTAAGCATGGAGAATCAACTCCAAGAACTCTTAAGAAAACAGAAGCTATTTTGGGTTTACAATTCCTCATAATTGATCAGGAAGTTGTACACATGATTAAAACAAAAACCAGGAGAGTGAAAAGCAGAAAAGATTATATATACTACTCAAGCGATAAAGCAAACATAAGAAGAAACTATGTTATCACATAAGCAAAGAGATGGGAAAAAAGGGTACAACATCAACAACCAAGCTTTGTCACTATAAGAAACCACAAATAGCAACAAAAAAATAAAAGAAACTGAATGTATTATTAACAACCTCAAGATGAACTAGTGTGGATCATTTGAGGAAGAAGAAGGAAATACAAAGCCAGCATGAAATTGAAAAGGAAATTCCTGAGCATTAAAGAGACTCAGACTCCCCCAAAAGCCTAGTCCAATTCCTACCTAACCACTTCATACACACCCCCCTCTCATACGTATAGCCTCTCATCTCACTCCCTATGCCAACTCAGCAGAGTTACTTACAAATATGCCCCCCCCCCCAAAAAAAAAAAAAAAACTAAAACTACTCCCTAGTTTGCTCTAGTTCTATTTCCTCATTTGCCTTTTCTTCCATACACTCTAGAATGTGTTGGTTTCTATCAGTCACACTAGATGGGGAAAAAGGGTATATGCACAAAATTTTGGCTTGACAGGATTTCAATCAAATGGATGGATACAAAGCTAATATTGGCTTAACTGCTACAGAATGCCATATATATATATATATATATATATATAGAAAAGACAGTTTAAAATTATAGTCCAATCACCAAGGGGACAATAGATAAACACAAAGCAAATCTTAGCCCACTGCAGGTGCCCATTGGTAATAATTACACATGCTGGATGTGCCTCTACTCTCTATTGTCTCAAAGATGGGCTAAGTGCTGGATGTCTCTACTTTCCACTTCTCAAAGTTGGTTTAATTTCATCTTACACAACTCCTATAAAATCAAAATGACTTTTCATCTCATTATCTTCAAAGAGATAATGCCATAAGAGTATTCTAGTAGAAATATTGGGAAAGATGACTAAGCATTTCCAGCAGAAACTGCTATAAAGGACCAACTTAGCATGCATGCAAGCAAGATTTACCTGAACTTATTCAGACCTTTCAAGAAAGCCATTATAACAGAATATGATAAAGAATGGAAGGGCACATTATACCTCTAATTATATTATCCATTGTTTTGTTTCCCAAACCCTCCATACGACCTTCTCTATTTTTTCCAGTATTTGTGTTATGAATGATCACCAAAGGTGGCCACATGATCAGATCATCCTGATTTGCGGCTGCTTCATCAGCAGATAGAAACTGATATGCCTTTGAGTTATCAGGAGGCTTCAAGTAGTTCCAACCCATTAAGACACACAGAGCTTTGTGTAACCCCAAATGATCAACACGTAAATCAGCATTATCTGAGTTGTAAGTGTGCATAATGAGAGCATGCATATCTGGAAAATCTTTAGCTGACCTGAAAGTTGGCATATCAAGGGCATTGAAGAATGTATTTCAGGTTCTGATACCATAACAAGTAACAACCTGTAAGTACATAAAAAAGGCAAAGTAACACAACACATTCACCACCTTTAATCTACAGCTAACACCAAAGATCTTTTGGAGCTAAGCCACACAGAGAACCTAGGTCCTAAGTTACTTTATGGCACCAAGGGGCTACTCAACAAAAAGGGGGGAACCCATCCCAACTCAGCATCATAACATAGTTATAGGTGCCTAAATTTTCATTTTTCAAGGACATATAGACCAAAATACATATGTTTCTTTAAATAGCATAACAACAACTAGAATCTTGTGTTTTTTTTTTTTTTTTTTTTTTGACATACAATGTCAGATATTGTACTATAAACAGTTATACAGATATTCATAATCCAATAAAGCAACTAAAGCTCTCACTTCATTAAAAGCAACTCTATAACCCTCATCTAAGATATCCACGATCCCAATTTTCTTTTGCATCAAATAGCAAAGCAGCCTTAGTTGTAATAACTAAAAACCAACCCAACAGTTCTCAAATTATCACTGCACCCAACCTTCAACCTACACAAAAGACTAAAGATACTATACATTGAACAGGGAAGGCTATACAACTTTCATAGGTTAGGATTAACAAGGTGTTAGAAATTGATGGCAGAGTCAGCCATTTCCACAAATCAAGTAACATTAAAAAAAAGAGAGTAGTTGAAAGCAGCATCATATTAGAAGCCACAAAGAGCTACAACCTTGTTATAGAGGCATACGCAATCCAATGTTAAACAACTCCTCAAAAGTCCAAACATAAACAAAGACAAAGCAGAAGTTTTGCCAAGGCCATATTAGAAAACATAAGAGCTCTAGTCATGTCAGAATGCAAAAAAGCTCCAAAGAATGACAACAACGCTAGCAAAAGCTTGCCACTTGCCAGTCACCAAAAAATCAAGTTACAGAAAAATCATCACAGTCGCATAGAAACTACGGAGAAGCAGGCAACCATGACTTCATGAGTCTCATGAAAGAATTAAGTTCTTTGATCCATCAATCCTACAGAACTATCAAGTATCAACTAACTTCATAAAAACTACATAAGGTTTGCGAATACCACTTCCCTCCCAGTATTTCTAATGGAAAGACTATAGCAACAGCAGAAATATATAAGCTCCAGTTCAACATGGATGCTTACTTATGGATATAACTCCCTATAAACATGAAACAACTGAAGCCAACAATGTAAATACGAATATATAAACTTCTAATGCTCACAAAGTCACTATTCTCCAATTACATCACTGATCACTGTATAGAAAATCCTTCTACTGAAATTTACTGGCAAATTTTTTGAATAAAATCTCATGTAAAAAAGTAAAACTACTTACAAATATAGTTTCCAGAACTGTACAGTCTAAAATTCACATCTGACCAAACCGGCTAGGAGTTTATCGAATATGGAGTGCTAGCTCTTAACACTCACAAACATGATACAAAAAATTTGTGACTAACGTTGTCAGCCTGAAGAAAGGCAATGGATTCCCACTTCTTAGCTGAGATGCATAAGGTTGCAAGGCAAGCAAAGTTGCATCTTCTAAAACTGAAGGCACTTAATTTCTTAAGAAGTTAGAACTATCACAAAGATCCCAGAATCCAAATACTTCATTCGTCTTCCATTATGCCTAAGCTAAAAGGGTAATCAAAGGTGGGCCTAAGGTGCTAAGGTGAGGTGTCAGAAGGGGTCAGCAACTCTTGCTAGCCGAAAGGCATGCCTTAGACGTGCCTTTCTACATCAGGCAAGACCCACCTTTGGCGCCTTGATAATGGCAATAGTAAAATAACCCAAATGCTGATCAACCATCTAACTTGCTAAGTGCGGTACTAAATGGGATAAAAACAGTCCAAATGTTTAAAAACAACCAGTTGTCGTTCTACGGTATCTTAGCATCAAGCAGCTTAGGGCTTCGCCGTTTTCTTCCTCTTCTTCTAATTCTTTGGTGCCTTTAAGACACCGTAAGTGCATTGCACTTTCAAGGCGCCTTACTCCTTTTGACTACCTAGCTTCCAACGCTATAAACAAATTCCAAGAAGACAAGCTTATGAGTTATAACTAACAAGCAATAATAATCAGCTAAATCTTTTCTACCAAACCTGCCACAGGCAATGCACTGAAGGCGCCCTTGCTTCCCATCCTCCAAGTAACTCTTCTTCTGGTTGGCATTCTCGTTAATCAACTTAGCAAAGTGCAGAAACGCCTTCTTCAACTTCTCCTGATCAACCTGCTGGTGGTGTTTAACACCCACACCACCAACAACAACCCCATCAACCCTCAACTGCTTGTTAGGCCTCAACTCACTGGGACCCCCTGAAAACCCATTATTGAGATTCGCGTTCCGCAAGAGCTGCTCCCTTTGCCTGGCGAGCTCATCCCTGCCACCGTCCTCGTCACCGTACTTCCTCTTCGCTGAGGCCTCCGGCGGCGGCGGATTGCGGTAATCGGGGTGCCTGGGGCGGTCGAAGCGGGAGGGGCTCATGGCGGTGGGAGCGAAGCGGTTATCGAAGGGGATGCCGGCGGCTGGGTGGAGGTCAATGGGGCGGGGTGGGAGGTGGTGGTAATCGGGGGGGAGGGCGAAGTAGGATCGGACGCTGCCGTCGGCGAGGACTATGGTGCGGCGCTCCAGCATGTGGAAGCCGTAGGCCGGGGGAGGAGGTGGAGGGAGAGAGGGAGGTTCGGGGAAGGGGATTAGGGGATGTGGGTGATCGGAAGAAGGGTGTTTGTTAGGGCTAGGGTTAGGGTTAAGGTTGCTGGGTTTGGTTTTGGGGGAGGGTCTGGGAGGCTTGGGATCGTTGTGGTTGGGTTTGGGGTCAGCGGGGGATTTGGCCGCGGCGGCGGCGTTGGGTTCCCAGCGGGATTTGCGGTGGGAGGAGGAAGAGGAGGAAGGGGGCGGAGGCTTGGGGTGGTTACCGCCGGCCATCCTGTCCCAATCCCAATCCCAATCCCAATCCCAATCCCTATCCCTATGCGTTGATTGTGGGAATAATGTGGCAACAGCAACAGGAAGAGCAACTCAGGTGTTATGTTACCTGTGTTGTGGAGTGTGTTGTAATTGTATCACACAAGTGCTCCGTATCCAAATGCAATTATCCAAGTGGAGGGGCAGGCGAGGGGAGGGTATCCAAAGGCAATCGATCAGACTGAAGGAACATGAACAAGGTTGAAAAGTGAAAACAACATGATCACCCCACCGGGGAAAATAATAATGTTTCTTTGATTTATTTTCAATATAAGTTCAATTAATATGCAATGATACTGTAAAATTGTTTTACACTGTTAATCAATAAAAATAAAAAAAAGTAAGAAATTATGGTGGATTCCTCGTTATAATAGGTAATTATTTGTGTGAGTTGGCACTTTCCACTATTTCTATTGGCTAATAGTGTCAGTGCATTTAAATTAAATTCTTTCTTTATATATGTACAAGCTTACCACGAGAACTGTTTTTCATTTTAATTTTTGGATTATAATCTTAATTTGTTGTAAACATGTTATAATTTATGGATTTAATTTGTATGTGTTGATAGAGTAAAATTTTTTGACATTATTATCCAATCTATCTTATCACATCAGTAAATATGGTTAAATTCTATACCCACTATTTGAATGGTCATATAATTTTTTACACTATCAATGCTTTCAAATCAAATTCTATAATTTATTCAAGACAACTTTGTCATATATATTTTAAATTAACTTATTTTGTATTTAAAATAATAGTTTAATTTTTATGCACCATTAATGTAAAAAAAAATTGTACTATCATCCTATCACATGCCATTTTTTTTTTTTGTAAGACTTTTGAGATAGTGGAATAAAAATAAAATATTTTTACTAATATAACAATACATGATTGAATATTTATATAAAAATTTTTATAATGTATTAAAATTAAATTCTTAAAATAAAATATAATTAAATATTTGATTAGGAGAGGTTCCTTTCGAAAACAATAAATTCGAACATGTTGTAGGATGGTTTGCCTTTTGTGATGAGATGGAATCCTTGGTTTGTATATACTTTCTTCATCTTTTAACTCCCTTAATTTTTAGTGGCACATTTGGCACAAAAGCCTTTAGGTATCCTTTAGATAAATGACGGAATTTGTTCAAGTTTGAATGAGGAATCATCACTATAATTTGCACTCATCGGCCATCTTGTTTTCATATATATTTTTTTGTTGATCCCCAGCGCCATAAGAATTCATGGAAACTATCAAAACTAATACTTCAATTACTTAATTAAAATTTAACAGCGCTTACTAGTACAAAATATGTCCCTTCGTAACTTCATATTTAAGTATTCAGTTGAACTCACACTTTACCAACAAATCAAGTTTCAGGTTAGTTTATGCAGCAGATTTTCAACTCCTTCAATAACATTGGTTATAATTTGCTTTATTTGACATGCAATTTTGTAGCTTCAAATAGTAGTTCTCGCAAAGGGGAAAGGGCCTTTCCTGTCAAATGACACCTGCCTCTCACAAAAGGAGCGCGCAGCACTACACTATTATCAACATAACTATTTTGATATCACAGTCGTGTCTCAATGCAGAAACATTTTGTAACATCAAAGGCAATTAAAGAGGCTGAATAATTGCAATATCATGCAAATAAATAACAATGATCTTCTAAAATTTAAGATGATGATTTTTTAGTAGCAACGTAGCATGTTTTTTTTCTCAAACAAGAATGACCAAACAAAAAAAAGCGTGAAAGACATCTAGGCATAGTGAATCTCAAAGCCATGAATGAAAATCACAAAAAGATAACTGCGACAGCAAAATTTCAGGCCGGAGCGTGAGAACTTGAAGGACAGCAACCTCAACGCTTTTTAGAGACACCAACAGTCTTGCCCCTGCGTCCTGTGGTCTTGGTGTGCTGTCCACGAACTCGAAGACCCCAGTAGTGCCGCAGACCACGGTGGTTCCTGCATATTAGCAAATCACATTACATCTTCCATCAATACATTAATCGCTCCTAACTGAATGGTCCAAAAGGATCCAAGAGATGCATGTTAAGTTCATCTCATGAATACATGCCATGACTCATGACTACACATGAAAAAACAAGGGAAGCCAAAATTAAGAGTTTAGAAAGGAAAAATAAGAGACAAATGGGTGAAACATGCCGTCCCTCCTGTTTTGAGCATTGGAAGAGAAAAGCGATCAAATTAATAAGTACAATTTTACATATTCATAATCACATACAACTACTTGGACTAATAACCGTTAACATGAAAAGTTGGAATTTGGAAATAGATCCTCTCATGTTTCTTATCCACATGGCTGTGTCATGTGAAGAGAGACAAGGACACAAGCACTTTAAATGTGCGGTTCAGTTACAATTCGTAGAGCCCAATTCAAGTGACTATCTCTCTTTGCATGACATACTCATATGGCCATGTCATGAAATAATCCACTCCCTAAAAAGTTATAGACATTACATAATGTACATGTTTGGACTTAATTCTCTACACTACAGGTGACATGTAAAGAGGAGTAATGAGGCAAAGCACAATATAGCAAAATGTTGAGTAACACAAACACAATGACCAACCTAATCTTCTTCAAACGCTCCAGGTCATCCCTGAGTTTCATGTCCAGTGCATTGGATACAACCTGCGAGTACTTGCCATCCTTGTAATCCTTCTTCCTGTTGAGAAACCAGTCAGGAATCTTGAATTGGCGCGGATTCGCCACAACCACCATCAGTTGATCAAGCTCAGCAGCTGATAGTTCACCAGCTCTGCAGCATACCATACGAAACCAAATTCAGTCAGACAAAAGCAACAGTTTCCATATGCTAAAACACAGCAAACTGAAGTCCAAATCACAGAACATAGAAACTGAAGCAGCACTTGCACATATCACTAATAAGCCACAAATTCTAAAAACAAAAATAATAATAATAATAATAATATCAATTTTTGCTATGAACAAATTCGATGCAAAAATTGTATATAGTGCTTGAAGTAAGTGCAGACAAACATGCATAATTACTCAAACTGACTACAAAGCAGGAAGATCAAGTAAAATTTTCAAATTGTCACACAATTTTCCAAAGCTAACAAACAAAGCATGATTTAGGGGTGCCCATATATTTTTGTTTCTTCAAATTGAACCAAATTCGAAAACGCATATGAGATTGGCAAAAAAATCAAGAACGAAAAAGTAAAAAAAAAAAAAAAGAAACCTTTTGTTCATGTCGACATCGGCTTTCTTGCAAACGATGTTGGCGAAACGGCGACCAATACCTTTGATGGAGGTAAGGGCGAACATGATCTTCTGCTTGCCATCCACATTCGTGTTCAGAACACGAAGAATGTGCTGGAAATCCTCGTTCGCAACCAGAGACTGCAATAACAACAACAACTCATCAACACAAAGATCCAAACTTTACACACACACACACACACACACACACACACACAAAGCCCCACCCGGGCCAACAAAAACAAAAAGCTACAAGAGAAGACGACGCGCGAATCGAAGAGAATTAAGTTGACTCACCATGGTTGACTCTCTCTCTCTCTCTCTCTATAAAGTGCAAAACAAGACAGAACAGAAAAGGGGAACAGAACCAGTGAAGACGGAGCTTTTAAAAGAACATGAAAAACCCTAAAAACATTGGGGGAACAGGAAGCAGGGTGTAAAGTGTTATTAAAAAAAAATGGTTTGGGTCAGTTTTGTACAATTGGAAAATATTAGGGTATGATTTTAAATTAAATATATGACGTAATGACCGTTTTGGCCTTGTCCCTTTGGATAAGCCATCTGTTCCAAGTTAGTGTAAGCCAATGAAGTTGAGGCAGAGATTCTGGGGAGATTGTGAGTTGCAAAGGTAAGAAAAAAAAATTCCTCATCTCTTCCAAACGCAAAGCTGTTGCATTATTTTTGTATGTCAATATGTCATGTTCGATTGTTCCTTTGAAATTTTTATCATCAGAACTCAGCCATTAGTCCTACAATGCAACTGAAAAGTTTGGAATTTCAATAGTGATTTATGACGCCGAATTTTTCAACCTTTCATTGCTGCACTGCCACTGGAACTAATTGGTGCCAGATGTTGCTTGCTAGTTTATGTTTCTTAAAACGAATTCAGTACAGCAATTACGTGTGGTTTATTATGAACCTGGATTGGCTAGCACAACTTTTGTTTGTTAATCCGGGATACATTCAGGTTTAGTTATTTCCAAAACTTCCAGATTCCAGCATAGGGAATGGAAATTTTTATTCTATTTATTTTGGTTGACTGTATAAAAATCATTTACACTGCCACTGCATCCAAATTAAACTCTATAATTATTGTCAAATTGCATTTTTTTCTTCTTTCCTGATAATGAAACTGAACTTTATGTTTGAATGAATAATCACTAGTCTGTGCCTGCTACAGTTTAGTATTCCTATTTATCAGATGGACTTCTGTTTTTTGTTCCTCTCTAATGGCTTGGTTTTGAAAGCAGTTTTTCCTGCCTTTTAGAAATGTGCAGCGCCATACTGCTTCTTGAACAGTCTTTTATTTGTAGCAGAATGTCTCAAAATTAACTTACGTTAACTCCTTCGGACCAGATAACATTATTTGTTGAAGCCATGCTAGCCAAACCATGTTAGTTCTAATCTTGCTTAGACCATCCTCAGTGCTACAATGCTTTGTCATCCAATCAACTTTTTGCTGGTTTTTCAATGCATCTTGTATACTACATTTCTCCGACACCTTTTCCAAGTGAGCTCTCAGATAGAAGTTTTTTTATTTTATTTTATTTTATTTTATTTTTGGGTGAGGAGGGAGGTTAGTGTGCGGCTCTGTTACATGCAACATTAAAGAAACTGCACACGAGCAGTTTGCATGCTACTTCTGCAAAGATTTTCGTTATGCTATGGTCTGTACAGTTACATGGTTACCATAGAATATAATGGCAACGTTTGATCATGTAGCTGACTCCAGGCAATAATAAACTTATAAAAGGCTTTGTTGTTGTTGTAGACTCTATAGAGCTCCTCTCATGTACGGGCAGAGGATAATTCCCTTCCTTGCTATCATTCTTGCATCACAAATAGTTAGTTTGTGTGCTGAGATGTGCTTTCTCCTTACTTAATGGAGGGCCAAATGTATGGAAAGTTGTGTCTCATTCTTTTGTGTATCCTTCTATATACCAGACAGAGTAGGATGTGATGTACAAAAGAGAATCAACCCTTCAACTTGATTTAACCCTTGATATATGTGTATGGTCCAACTATCTATGCAAAGAACATTAGCATCGCATTGTATCTGTATATAATTGTATTATTGGTTAGAGAAAATTTATGAATTTCTTTATCATGACTCGTTAAGGTGAAATGCTGTGCTTCACTAGCAGGATTGAAGAGACTATTTCTGCTTTGTGTACTCGGTGGATGTAGCTCAGCATTGTGGAGATCTATTAATAAAGGAGGATGGCAGTTCTCCTTGCAGCAAATATGTGTTCCATCACAAGTTCCAACGTAGTAGAAGGGGGCAAAACATTTGATATTGATGGTATGTCCTAACAATTCAATACACTTCTACCCTCCTTTCATTTTGGTGCTCTTTTTACTTGGTAGATAGATTATTGAGCAACTTCGGTGTTGCATGGTATATTTGCTATTTCCATATCAACTAATTCATCTTCAATTATTCGTTCTTGTATCTCCATTTGTTATGCTAAAAGGATTACATACCTCGAGTTGTTATTTTCTGATTAAGTATTTTGAGATTATGAATTTATAACTTAAACTGGTCAAGATGAAAAGATAAAATTGTACCAAAAAGAAAGTAGAATTAACTAACAACAATATATAAATTAAGAGAGGACATAACATAATTGCATCACATCTTGGCATTCTGCGTTGTGTCCATTACAACATGCTTAGTGTTCATAACATCATATACGAAGTAAGAGTAGATAATTCATTTATTGACCACTTCTGCAATATAACAGATAAACTGCAATCCAGGTCTAATATTGCACTGCCTCCTTTGGAAGCTTCATCAACTCGCAGGCCCCTTTTAGTCAGTGTTGGCACTTCATTGGTTACCATGACATGCTGTTATGGTTTATATCCATCAATGGTATGGGCTGAAGAGAAGTCATCTGACAAAGAGGATGATGATAAAGGGATAACTGGGGCCATCAAATCATTATTTGATCCAAATGAGAAAACAAAGAAAGGAAAGGTGTTGCCAAAGGCTTACTTAAAGTCAGCAAGAGAGGTAGTGAAAACACTGCGTGAATCTTTGAATGAAGCCCCTAATGATATTGCCAAGTTTACACGGACAGCAGACTCAGCAAAGGAGTCAATTCGGGAGTATTTGGGGAGTTGGAGGGGGAAGCAGAATGTTGCTCAAGAAGTATATACTTTTTTAGCTCTTTTTTTTTCTTTTTTAATTTGTGGCCATTTTGATCAGATCAAGTTTTACAAATATATAATCATGCTCTTAATTGGTTCCTTGCAGGAATCATATGTTGTGCTGGAGAAGGCAATCAGATCTTTGGCAAACTTTTACTCAAGGGCAGGGCCATCAGCCCCATTGCCGGAGCAAGTTAAGTCTGAGATATTAGATTATCTGAATACTGCAGATGAATTTTTGTAGAACATCTTCCAATAGGTGTCTTAGAAACCGCACCATTTCAGAGTTCAGTCCTGCATATCTGATGGTATGTTATCAAGTAATTTATCCTTCATTAAAATTAACCTTTGTACCCCAAAAAAAAAAAAAAAAAGAAAAATCAATCAAACCTTCTGCCTTTTTTCTTGTGAAATTTACACTCTTATCACTTTATCTCAAGTGCTACCCCAAGAAAACGCCTACTGCTTTCTTATCCTTTGTTTTCTTTCCCTTTATTTACATCCCAATTGTTGCTCATTCTATCTATCTATATCCAAAAATAGGCATGCCTCCAGCACGAGATGTATTGATCGTTCTGAGACAAATCAACGGATAACAATCTGAACGAAAACAACAACAAACAAGAATGTATATACCACATAAGAAAAAGCAATAGAAGAATAATTTTACTTCTTTCTTCTGGAATAAATGCACGTACAATATTGTTTACAGGGGCCAGTAACTTATTAAATACAGGCACACAACACCGGCATTTATCATCACGCGGCAACTAAGCACTGTCATTGTGGAGCCGAAGTAAGGACTATTATGAATGTAAGTGAACAACTATGGAGGTCCACTTATATATTAGGAGCTCGATCCAGTTACGCACATTGGCCGAAGATACTAACTACGTGACAAAACTCCTTTTGAACTGCACATACGAAAGGGTGGAAAATATTAGTTTTACATGACATGCGCATTCGGGAAAGTCATGTAGTCTCTCTAGAAAAATTGCAAATGTGAATGCAAAACCACGTAAGCAAACAAAATCCTGATTATGCCAACTTCCAATTATCAGCAAGTATTTATATATATGTGTGTATGCATCTCATAAAGAATTGGTAACAGTGATTTAGACATGAGAAATATATTTTTTTATTCTCTTTAACAAGTAAATTTGATTATTCTCTCATTCAGAGATAAGAAATGAACAGTACATTTGATCTCGGAACTGAGAGAGCATCTTTTCATCAAGGAATGAGGCAATAATTGTAAATGATTTCTGATACCAGCAAAGTAATAAATTGAATAAAATACGATTCTCATCATCATCTTAGTATAAAATCAGGTTCAAAGATACCAGACCTTGGTATAGTTCCATGGCGACGTGGATCATACTCTGTTGCTTGTCGAAGAGCCCTAGCAAAAGCTTTGAAGGTTGCCTCAACAATATGATGGGAATTTTTTCCAGCAAGCTGCGTTCAAAGGAATGCATATATGTTCTGTTAACATGTTGTCAAACTTGTAATAAAAACATAAACTAGAAAAAGCATAAACCCCAGAAAATTCAATTTGGAATATGTACTCAATGCATAAGGAATATAGAAAGAGTAAAAAATATCTCAATTTTCTAACCCATGTAGCTAAGGAATACTGTAAAGAGGCCTAGTACAACATCTACAACAATTATACTTCCATAATGATAAGCAGAATTATACTTCCAAATGCAATTTCTATAACTGATTATATTTGACCCAGAGTCTATATATCAATACCTGCCGAATGTGAAGCGTCATACCAGAAGTATTCACTAAGGACTGGAAGAAATGCTCCACCAACTACAAATGAGGATATCCAGAGGATTCATCAGTGGAGAATAAGAATAAAGGGAAAGGCAAAAGCAACAGCCAACACAATAAGTGATTGACATCAAAACAATATCCAGGCTAGAGACATTAAAGGCTCAATAGTCAAAAGCCATATAGACAAAATTCCAAACTCAATGATGAAATAATCAGATAGAAATGCACTACCTGAGTGTCATATGTCCCAACCCTCTGAGTGGGTATGTCCAAATTATAACTTAGATGTGGTCGGCCAGATAAATCCTGGAAAAGGTAAGAAGGAAGGCTATAATCAGGCATATAAACAAATTTATAGAGGAAAATAAGCTTATAAATGTGATCGTGATAGACACTAGAACTTTCAAATTTCAATTCAGTAGCCTTGTATACATTTACTGCTAAAATAATGAATGGGCTCAATACAAAGGTTATGGTGCCCCTGTGTTTCACCATAACTGAACTTCAAAGAGTCACCAAAATTTACTGATGCGCATTAATCGACATAATAATTATGGATTGCTAAACTTGCAAATTTCATACAGAAGTTATAACATTGTTTCAAAGTTTCTTTAATCTACTCAAAGTTTCTTTTGAAGTTATAACATTGTTGCATATGTAACACAAATGTCATTCAAATGGCATGCAAATAATGGATTGTTTCATAGTTCCAATGTCTCTAAGCAAGGAAAAATCACACTTCGTCCCCCAACATTCATGTTAATTTAAACCTTTGACTAATGATTAATGATCATTTCTACAAGTGGACTGCAAATTACCAGTGAAACGTGTATTAATGCTTCATCAAGTGGAGCAGAGAAGTCACCAAACCGGTTAATACCCTTCCTATCACCCAGAGCCTGCAGCAAAGCCTGAAGATGAAGCAACAGATACCATTTAGTTTAAACAAGATGATAGATAAATGCAAATAATTTTTTAAAAAAATGCATAATTACAAATTCCCACTTTATAAGGTAAGAGTTAACATTATAATTGTTACAGTTGCCACCAATGACCTAGATGCCAGTTTGCATGAAAAAGATGAAGAGAAATACAAAGATAATGAAGCATGTTTCAGTTTCAAAGAACAACTGTAATGCACAAGACCAAAGAGAAAAGAAAGAAACAGCTCACATAGCTGTTAACTGTACCGTTCCAATAGCAAGAGCAACATCTTCATTTGTGTGATGATCATCAATATGTATGTCACCTGTAGCCTTTACATGTACATCGAACACCCCATGTGAAGCGAGTTGCTGAAAAATCACAACCATGTTTAGTTTCTGTAACTACTAAGTCCATTGAACAATTTCAAATCCTTAACAGCCTTAATTTTTATTTTCATGATAGAATGCAGTTAGCTAAAAAAATTCATCATTGATGATCTCTTTCTAACAAATCAAAACTTTCCAAGGAGGCACACTTTTTATAGACAAGTCCACTATTCATCCCACATGCACTTAGCCTTTCATGTCTTAGTCCAGAACTCCAGATTCCCAAGCTCTTGATTATTTTATTGCAAGAGCTCCAATAGAATAATACACATTCTAATTTCGGATGTATTTTACTGAGCTAACATCAAGTTTAGAGAGAATATAATTAGCAAAAAATAGTATATATATTAACTAAAAAATTCAGGAGCAGGGGCACCAATTGTATAATTTCAGAGAACAAAACTTATATTTCTAAATAGTTCATGACGCTGGGAGCTACCAAGAAGTAAGCTGCGAGCAGTGATTGAAATTTCAAATTACATTCTAGAGCAGCTAGCAACATTGTAACGTAAAAGTAAAAGAAGCAAATAAAACGATAAGGCAACATCAACAAGAAGGTACTACAATAGAGTTGAAATCACTGACATCTAGCATATGATCAAGGAAGGGAATTCCAGTACTACTATCAGCAACCCCACAACCATCCAAGTTTATTTTGACCGACACATTAGTCTCCTTAGTGACCCTTTTCACCTCTCCAATTCTAGCACCTGAAAATGATCAATCAAGCATTCAAATTCATTGGACAAAAAAACCAAAAAAAAAAAAAAAATCATAGATTGAGAATCTTAAGTCACCATCTGAATAAGGAAAAAAAATGAAAAAGAAGAGAGCTTGAGGTTTTGTGTTGACCTGAGTCAACTGGGGAAGCTGATGTAGCTGGAGTGTTGTTTTCTCCCACCAAAGCAGCACAAGAGATGTTTCTGGGAGGGTCCATTCGGGTGAGATTGTGGTGATTCACTGAAAAGATTGAAGTTTTGAATGGTGGGGATGTTGGGGGGCTCAGTGTTCTCTGAAAAACCCTAACCCTAGATTTTAGAAGCAGGGAGGAAGGGCATTTTGGAAGACAAGGAGGTGCAGACAGCTCCATTCAGTTTGTGAAACAGAGGATGAAGGGAACCACAGCTTTTGACTCGTGATTTAAAACAGCATAGACGAAAACATCCGCACACCGAAAACCCCAAAAAAATAATTAATTAATTAAAAAACAAAAAATAAAATTTTTGGCAAATATGTTAGTTTTTTAAAATGTAAAGTCACTATATTAGTCACTGAGTTGGCCTGTTTACAAATGGAAATGAAGTACATTGATAGCCAAACTAAATTTTTATAAAGAGAATTAGGTTTAAAATTCTAAAACATAATTATTAAAAAAATCTTCTAGTTATAATAGTCTTCAAATGATTAATTTCATAATAATATTTATAAAAATAACCTAATGAAAAAATGTCCAATCTCATCTAGAACTGTATCTATGG
Organism: Pterocarpus santalinus; assembly: GCA_031439595.1. NCBI lineage: Eukaryota > Viridiplantae > Streptophyta > Magnoliopsida > Fabales > Fabaceae > Pterocarpus > Pterocarpus santalinus. The sequence goes on from CM062526.1 coordinate 56,401,428, forward strand.
ACAAGAGATAAATTATAAAAATAATCAATACATCCTTGCCATTATATTGCGTTAATGAATTAAACAATTTTTAGTGAAATATTTTATTGAGTCATTAAAGCAACCAATACATCCTTATCCATATTCTTTTGAAGTTTCTTTTATCTTCTTTTGCTATGAGTATTCTTTTAAAGTGAGTGATTCGTTACTCTTAGCATATTATGGAGTAACGTTACTCCCTCCTCAAAATTAGGAAATATACCTTGAGATTAAAGTTTTTAATTTGCAAAATAGGGCCTATTGCATTTATTTATTTTTTTTGCAAAGGGAGTCTTTTGTCATATTTGAATAGTTGTGATCAAGGTTTCGAGATCTTCGACGTATCAAAGTGTGTGTCACGTTGTTGGTATTCTCCGCATATTTCTCTTTAGACCTATCTTGATTGAGGCTACGATTATTGCAGTGTTGTCGGTTAAGTATACACTAAGATGAGGATCTTATTTCACAATTAAGGGTTGAAGTTGTGGGGTGGGGTTGTGTCCACTATTGTTAGCATAATGAGAAGCCTGTCAGTAAAGGCCAAAAGGGATACTTATCCCATATCTAGGAAAAATTTATTTTGATTTATGATAGATTGGATTTGGGATCACATAAAGGCCAAAAAGGAGGACCTGTAAATTAATCAAGATAGAAAGGTCTTAGACTAACATTGATCTATGAAGAAGATTCATTAATAACATTGATCTGTGAAGAAGATTTTTTAATGTCAGCATTTTGCTAGTGATTCATTAGTCTTGCAGATAAGGTGCTCGTTCTCAATAAGTGTATTTCTATTGATGAAGAGAGAAAATTTCTACTGAGTTAATGGTAGAAAGCCTTTCTCTTCATCATTGCTGCTATTAATCAAGCTATTTTTGGTTGGATCATTATTTGTGATAAATCTTGTGTGATGTGACTATGACATTTATTTTAGAAGTTGAATAGCCAATTCTTAAATGTCAAGATAAATATTTACAAGTGTCATAACAAGAATCATTAGTCTCGTTCCTTTGCTTCTTTGTTTTATGTATTTCTGTGATGAAATGACAATGTTTAAAACTTTTTCAAAATTATCTTTTTAGGATGAATTGAGAGATGCTTTATTACTTGTGTTTGCCAACAAAGAAGATCTTCCTAATGTAATGAATGCTATGAGATTACTGATAAGCTAGGCTACCAAGACCCCAAATGAAGCGCCACCACCATAATGAGCTCGAGTCTGGGTAAGAATCGACATGGTTTAATCTGCAAAACATAAACAATTCGACACACACTAAAAATTTTCTCTTGAAAAAACACGGGTCAATCTATGGCCATTAGATCTAAAGTGAGTGCAATCTAATCGTCCATATGGGTGGAAGTAACATTACTCCAAAATATATACAAAGTGACGAATCCTTCACCTTCTTTTAAAGATTCTGTTACTTATGCTCTCCATCTTACATACTTGTACACATTATCGAAATTAAATTCTTAAATTTCATGGTATGTTTCATTCTTGCGCACTAAATATATTACTAACATTTTCCTTCAGGAACGGAATCCAATTAACTTGGTTATAAAAACATGAGGCTCTCCAATTATCTGGTAGACTTGACCACCAGACCTACACATTTCCTTGCATTATTAGATTATATTAGGGCATTTACCCGTGATTTGCACGGGTAACTATCGGTTTAAAATATCAAATATATAAATATAACAATATATATATATATATATATATATATATATATATTGATTAATATATTTTGTGTTATAAATTTGTTTAAAATATATTATTGAAATTTAATATTAGAGATAAATTATTGAAGTGATATATATTGATTAAAGTGTAATTTTTATATTTATATCACTCATGCAATACATATTTAGTATTATCCATTCAAAATATCAATATTTGTTAGAAAAGTAATCTATGATTTCTTTTTGTCGTTAAAATTTCTTAGGTTATTTAACGATATTATAAAATTCCAATCATTGGGTAAGTGTTTTTTGGAAAAAAAAAACTTGTAAAATTCTTTATTCTCGGCTTTTCGTGTCATTATATCTATGATTTTTTTATATATAATGTGGATTAGATATAAATATATAATATATATATCTATAATTTGACGGTTTTAAGATTAGAATAATTAATTAACAGAAATTTAAATTACTAATTAAATAACTAAATTAATATAACTTAATGGTATGGTATAAGCTTTAGAGTTTATAATGTATATTAATCATTATCTATGCAATTTATATTTGTATTACTCGTATAATATATATTTAGTATTAGTTGAAAGTGCATTTTTTATAGTTGCACCACTCGTGCAACACATATTTAGTATTATCTATTTCAAATATCAATATAACTTTGCATCACTCATATAATATATATTTAATATCATCTCAAAGTATAATTTTTATGTTTATATCACCTATACAATATATGTTTAATATCACTTATTTAATAGTAATTAACTGTAATTTAAATCCTAATTGAGAACTAAATTGATATAATTTAACAGTGTGCTATAAGTTTTAGAGTTTAAACATTTAATTTTAAATTTGGTTTTGATTGTTAATAATTATAATGTTTATTAATCATTATCCATGGAATTTATATGTTTTGCATCAAGCATGTAATATATGTTTAGTATCACCTCAAAATGTAATTTGTATATTTATATCACCTATATAATACATGTTTTATAAAAAATCTTTATTTAAGCAATATCAACATAAAATAAAAAAATAACATTATGAAAATGAATAAAATAGTAAAAGGAAATAAAAGAAATCAAATATATATATTGATGTGGAAAGAAACCAAATATTGAAAGTGACATAGATATAATTTTTCATAAAAGTTTCACATGAAACTTCTCAAATTAAAAAGAAATGAAAAAAATATAAATAGGTATAATTTCTTATAAAAGTTTCTAATTAAACCTCGCAAATATGCATAAGTAGTCATTTGTGATTGGACAATGGAAATGACTAAATTTTGAAAGGAAACCAAATTCACCTCATGATGTTACGTCATCAAATCCACTACTATAAAAGGCAAGGCTGTGGTGCACCAAATAAAATATGGTGCACCATACACCAAGTGATCTAATGGGAGGTGTATCATATACCTTGTTAATCTAAGAGCTGAGATTAATAGACTACATGTACAACTAACCTCATGTTATGCACATAAAAGATCCCTGATTCCACTGTTCCCCTCATTCTCTGCTTTTGCCACCAATCTTCTTCTCTTCACCGGCCCTTCGTTGCTGTTGCTGCCACCGCCCTTGCTACCCTGGACACACCCCCCCCCACTTGCAGCAGTGGAGGACGCTTCATCCTCCTCCAAACGCAAGCTATAGCATGGGTCGAAGGAGATGCCCAATGAACGATGAGGGTGGCAATCAAGGTTGTTGCAGAGTTGAGCCAACACCAAGGCGGTGGAAATGGTGGCAACATTCGACAGAGATGAGGAGATGAGACACGATGGTGCGCAACGTCGGTGATGCAGTGGCAACGTCTAATCGTCTCTGGCCGCGTTTTGTCTCTATTGGAGAGAGGGGCGATGGTGGCTTAGGTTTAGTGGCCGGGAGGTAGTGGGGGTAAGGTGGCGATCGAGGCAGTGGGTGGTGGTCATAGCGATGGGCGATGGCGATCGTCAAGGGGCAATGGCAAGGAGGAGGACAACAGCAATGAGAGAGGGGAGAAGGAGTATAATATAGTGTACAAAAGTAGTTAATTGTACATGTGATCTATTAATCTCAGCACTTAGATTGATAAGGCATATAATACACCTTCTATTAGATCACTTGATGTATGGTACACTATACTTTATCTAGTGTACCACAACCTTGGCCAACTATAAAACCCTCTTTTATAAAATATATAAGATTTATGCAAAATTACATCCTGCTTAAATTCTCAAGCAAATATAATAACTCTTCACACAATTTTGAGCATTTGTATGATAAGAACACATGTTAAAAAAATTTTAAAATGATATTTATTAAATATTAAATAATTTTTTAATTCACAAATTATTAAATATTCAATTTATTATATAATAATTTGTCTTTAATTTCCCACTATGTACCTAAATTAACAAAATCCTAAAGAATAACTATTGAAAAAACCTTCTAACCCTGATGATATTAAAAAAAAAAAAATTGAATATCACGACAATACCAACAATAATATTCTAATCATGACCAAGGAAGAGTTATCGGAACCCAATTCGTGAATCTATCAATTTCCATTTTTGTTATAACAAAATTAGTACTTGGATTATGATGAGCGAGGAGACAAGGTCAGAAAATACACATCGTGCATCCGTAAAATTGGCAGCTGCAGCAGGCACTAAACATCCATTATTATGCTGGTATTATCTTCATATCCAACAGAACTCTCAGCATCGAACAATATGTACCCAAAAGCTCTCATACTATGAAAGAGAAAGAAAGAGGAGGGGAAGTCTCTCATAATATGAGAAAGAAGCTATATTTCTAAACGACGATAAAAGTACTACAAGAATATTATTCGAGACGGCATCAACTGCCGTTTTGACATCAAACATTACCTTACCTTAATTACAGAAAGGAAAAAGGAACAAAATCAAAACCTTCCCAACCCATACAACATCCCTTTGCAAAGAAAGGTCTTTACATCATACAGGCTGAGGATTTTTATTTACTGCACAGTGCATCGAAAGATAAAGTTCCTGTTCTATACGAAAAATCCTATTTAAATGCCTTCAATTTTGATAGAATTGTACAAACCTTTGAGGAACATTAAGACCAAATTTCTGGATTGAGGAACTTGGGCAGACATGGATCACACGGATGAGTAGAAGGAGCTGGGATTGGAATAATAATAGTAATGAGTTTCTTGCTTCCATCAATGGCCCATCAAAATGTAGACAAGCCAATAAAAAATTATGCTGCCAATCAAAACCAAAAATTGATCTAGGTATCTCCAACCGCTGATGTCATGTGATGAACTGCCGTGGACAAATAGTGAATGGGACACAAAGCTTGAGAAGGAAACCGAATCAACCCGACCAGATTCATAGATAAATGACGAGCATCATATTCACCTATAATAACAAAGGATCTGCTGGTGTATGAAGGATCTTTGCATACTATATAGGTCAGCAACTTCTACCATTTGACAACCTATTTGACATAGATCTTGAGCCAAAAGCAACCTTGAAGCATTATGGCAGAAGGATCGTAGCTATCGAGAAAAAATGGCAGAAGGAACGTTCACATGAAATGAAGTTAACTTAGAACCTTAAGAGACTCATACTTGTCGACACCCAAGGGACCAATTTATATTTCCCTTGAAATCAATAGAACCTATTCATACTATCCAAGATTAAAGCATGTACTCGAGAGCCTTGAAAATTGATTGCATACAAGGCATTGAATCTTTGAAAGAAAACTTGTGAGGAGAGTAGTCTGAGGAGCAGAACCAAAAACATCAGCAGTACCAGACTCAACCATTCTCTTATTCTGGATCAGTCTCAGATCTATCACCAGATGCACTTAGGCCACTTTCATCCAAATGCATTTCACGTGAAGCAACTTCTTTGTCCAAATTCTTTTGTCCATCACATTCAATTTCATCATTCAAATCAGATCTTACATGCAAGAAACTCTCACCAGCATGATTAAGAACGGAACCAGAGACATCCACATCTTCATTATTCTCCCTCGTAATTTTCTCCTGAAATAAATTCACCAATGGACCAGCTTCAAGAACCTCATCATGGGCGTCATTCATATCAACCTCATTAGAAGACAAAGCATTATCCCCCACTTGAGAATCCAACACTGGATTAGTGTCATGCTCTGAGGAATCACAGTTCATATCAGTGTGCAAGTGACATTTCCTATCAGAAACAGGTTCAACCAGGTTTTCTTCAGAATCAGGGTCAGAACAAGCAGTCTCCAAACCAGAAGCTGGATTTTCATGGCAATCTGGAGCATCTAATGGAGGACTACTCGTAGAAGTGTCATTTTGACATTTGGGAGAAGGATGCAATTCATCATTACCAGGAGAAGCTGTCACTATTTTATTGTTTGTTTCTAGCACATCATGACTGGTACTAAAAGGAGAAACACATTTATCTGAAACAGAATCAGATAATCTATCCTCTGAATGAGATTTGGGCCATATGTTCTTGTCAACCAAAACTTGATTGTTTAGTTCTTCAGAAGCATCACTAGATTCATTGTTTATCTCATTGTCGGGATTTGAACTAGCATGATCAGTTCCATGAGGATCTTGCGGAGCTGAGGAATTCATATCCAACCTACTAGCCATACCGGGCTTAGTAAAAACCTCATCTCCATTTTCGATTTTCTCAACACCTGTTGGAAAAGAAAAGTGAAACCCGTGTACAGTCAAATACAAATAATTTGCTGAAATTAGAAAAAAGGGAAAAAAAAAAAAAAATCAACATTTGCAGTGGCTTTAATACCCTCAAGTTTTCCTTGCTCCACTAGCAGCTTCTGTAACATATCTATACCAGGGAAGACCAACATATTCAATGACCTCATTTCTTGTCTGAGTGATTCCTCAAGATGCGTGAAGCCAAAAACAGTTGTCCATGTATGAATGAGTTCAGAAATTGCTGGAATAACCAGTTTCTCAACCTTCATAGAGCAAAGTGCCTTCCAATAGGGAAGTAGAGAAAAGAGAGAAGAGAAAAAGGGGGGGGGGGGGGAATACAATGTACAGTCAAAATTTTATATAGATATCAGATGAGAAGAAAATCACAAAGAAAATAAAGAAAATCTCAAGGTTTACCAATTCAATGGCTGAAAAAAGCCGGCGGCACATCCCCTGATGCCTATATATATGGCGAGTTCCAATGAATGGCATCTCTGCTAACTTAGTCCCATGGAACCTAAGAGTATAGTAAATAGCCAACAAGTAATTTTATTCTCATTTTTCACATTAATAAATAAGGAGAACTCAAATACATTTTAGCTTTTTACATATTTACCCCTACTCTCCATATAAAATGGGAAAAGTATTCACCGGATGAGGTAGTAAGGCTCCATAAAGTTTCACCAAAAAAAGAAAGACGGTCCCAAGCATAATACCTGATAGATGCCACAGAAATTATTTCATCCCCTCGCTCCAAAATAGCAGTATAAAAGCCACTATAATTCAACCGACTGAAGTTTGACCTACAAGAAATGAGAAAACAAAAAATCTGTAAAAGGCTAAAAAGTATGCATGTTGCAGCAAACAATGATATCAATAAAGTAATCGTGCTGTAAAAACAATGAATCAACAGCATGAGATAGTATATAGTCATTAACATTAGAAAAATGAGATGAGCTAAGCCTCGGAATATAAACAAACCTATGGCACATGAGAAAAGGGAAATCTGAAAACACAGTGAAGAAGTATAGAGATAAGCACAATGCTATCTCTCAACATGTGCCATGATGTCACTGTCTTGAGGACAGATTGAAGTTTTGTCAATGCAGTGGCATGTCATCAGCCATCTAGGTTTCAGCATAAGACAAATTTAAGTGGCCCTGGCAATAGGTTACACACCCTATCAAAAGATTACATTCTACTGCTAAAACTACATCCCATAGCCCACATCTTTAGCCGTATCTAACTCACCCTAGATTTGCCTTAGAATGGGATTATGTTTACGGCTTTTGTGATTCGCAGCTCACAGCCGTTCCAAGGGGGTTTGCCTTTTGGTGATTCGCTAGCCTTTCAGCATCCTTGACAATCTTGTTCTTTTAATTTTTCTGCTATGGACAATATCTTATATCCCCACCCTTTGTTCTTCCCAATGATTTTATTTTTATTTTTTTTATAATAAGAAAATTACATTATATCACAGACAGTAAATAAGGCATTACCTATTCTTTGTATTGAGGCAAGAGTTAATACTTAAAATTTAGCTACTGATGGAACATCAAGCGCACTGCTTAAGTTAATGGCAGATTATTCTGTAAGCAATTCTAAATTTTTGAGCAATAATAAATGCACTTGGTAAAATCATTTTTGTAGATTTATCAATCCCCTTTCTATCTACGTAAATTAGCAAGCAGTATAAGTGAAAAACTCAGATATCGCAAAAAAGGGAAGCAATAAAAAGGAAAGCAATCGCCCATTTGTAGTTTTATATATATATATATATATTGCATAAAATCAGACATACGAATTCAACAATCATAATTGAAAAAAACCAACCATCACTATAAAAGGATGAGGTGTCTAACATATCAAACAATATATAGTGCATTCATAATGTGCTTACTAGTTCTTACCCAATATTATATAAAACATTATGTATTAAATTGACCCCACTCCTCCGGTCAACAACCGGTAAAAAGCATTCATCCATCACGGTCAGTGCAACAGCTAGCTTGGAGTTGCATTCCACCCTCTGGGTAATTCCCCTATTAGCTGCCTCCAAGTCTTCATCTGTTCTATGAATGAGAGACAATGTAAAGCCTGCATCTAGTTCATGCTTGGTACCAAGGTATTTCTTCAAGTGCTCAAAAAGCTGTAAAAGCATAAAGTATATACTTCAGAATCAAGCCTTACTGCTACCTTAGTTCACTTCTGTTTTGCTGCTGCTTCTTTGTCAATCTTTAATTTAGGAAATGTTAAAATACATAAATTCCTATGAAGAAGAGTTCTGCAACTCTTAAAATGTAAAGTTTTATAAACTACTGCACAAGAAATTGTAAAGGGTACCTCTTTGCAGCCCTTTCCACAAAAGAAATGCCCTGACATATTGGAGTTAGTAGGAACGGCATCCATCTCCTTAGCACAACTTTCATGATCTATGAAATCAGAAAGATATATATTAAACCAATTTTAAATAAAATATAAAAAGTGCCAAAAGCACAGAGCATATTGAAAAAGCCTTAAATCTAAACAGAGAGAAATTGAATACATTTTTTCTCGCATAAGTTGCAGGTACGTAGGGCATGTACAGTTGGATCATCTTCTTTGTTAACAGATCCACTGGCTACTCCACAAAATTTGCAGGTGCAATTTGTACAATGCCATTCACCAGGGGGAAGCATCTGCAACAAATACACGAGTTCCTCAGAATAAGAATAATTTCCCTGGATAAACCAATCAAGTTACCAAACTAAGCCGTCAATAACACCACTATGAATAACAAATTGTAGTTCTTATGTATTAGAACACTGGGCCCTGTTTCATGAGCAAACACATCCGCCATGCCACATAGATATCAACGAATTTAAATTATTCTGAGCAATAAATCTACTGTTGAATTCAAAGCTCCCTCAAAAGTCAAATCCTTTATTTGGATAGCTATGCTTAATAGAATTAACACCATCGATATGTTGCAAGTTCAAAGACCATAGAAGGCGATTTCCCCTGATATGTGTGTTATGTGTGGCACTAGTTCAGAATTGACTACACACCTTTTTTGCATTTTTCTATGGCTGCTTCTATGTGGAATACATTGTTTGGTATCTTTGGTGAGTGTTGGGCACATCCTAGAGCTTTGGATCAATTCTTGTTGACTAGCTTTGCTGGTTTTGGGGGGAGGAAAGAAACCAAATCTTTGTGGCAGTGTGCTATCTATGCCATTATTTGGTGTATTTGATTGGTGCGTAACTCGCATTTTTAATGGCAGGCATTCGGAACAAGCAAGTCTTGTGGAATAGAATTAGGCATCTTGCTTCCATTTGGTGCAAGGCACACGATCTTTTTACAAGGGTGTCTCTCTCAGATATGCAGAGAGATTGGAAAGCATTGTTTTTTTTTTTTTAATGTTTTTTTGTTTATCCCTACCTTTTGTATTGAGGATCTCTTGTCCTCCATGCTATTTGTAATATCCTTCTCTTCTTTTTAATAATATTTCTTCTTCTATAACAAAAATTAAATAAATAAATCTACTATTGATTCATCACAATATAATTTCAAACATAAAAACTATTTTATATAGGTAATTCTTTCAATTACAGCACTTTTCTTGACAATGGATACTCCCTACTACATTGTCAGTAGGAAAAACTTGTCTCAGAATACCAATTCTCAACATATCCATAAAGGCATTTAGCAAAAGTTCAATAACAAGAAAGTAGGGCTTTTCACTTTTGTCTTGACATCTGAGAAACAAAGATAACAATAACAAAATTTGAAGAACCATGACATGACATATGGCTAATAGCTGAATACAATATGTACACATACCTGTATATCCAAGCAACTCAGATGAAATGTTGATGGACAACCATCACAACAGATTAAGTCCCCTCCATCTCCACATATACCACAAGTATCATCATTTGGATCATTACCATCAATGTCTACCGAATGGAAACTAATCTTCGCAGAATTCTCTTGTCTATTCCATGCATCTATCTGGCACTGTAGAAGAGAATCTCCAGAATCCAAATATATGTTTTGATATGGCTGGCGCAATTTACTTCCAGCATGAAGCTCAAACTTTGAAACTGTGAGGATTTTACTACAGCAGCCACAGTGAATGCCATCTCTGGTGATCCATCCCTCCAACATTACTCGCTTCCTTCTACGGTACTGAACCTTTTGGCTTAACTGTACAGCCCCTGAGTCAATCAACCAGGAAAGCACCGTTCGTTTGCCCGTATATGGAACAAAATCATCAGATTCTGAATTTGATCCTATGTTAGAACTACGAACCAACAAAGTGCACCTTCTGTGTTTTTTGCTTTTCCTCCCATGTACGAGATGAGGATCATTTCCAGAGACTGATTTTTCAGTTCCATCATTTGGGTGAAGGATAGTGTTCTGGCTTTTAGTGCTACCACTATTAACAGCATTTTCAAGCATTTTAGTTTTCATGGACTTACTTCCCTGCTTTATAAACGAGCTTAATTTCTCTTCATTGCTATCACTATCCGTGCCATTCATATCATGTCTGTTGCTGGAAGATTTTCTAATGTGCAGCTCTTTTCCACTATCGCTCTCGCTATCATCTCTTTCCTTCTTCTTCTTCTTCTTCAACTCTTTCTCCATCTTCTTCCGAGTTTTCCTAGTCAACTGACTAAGCACATCATCTGAGATAGGAGCAAAAGAAGAACTCTCCCCTTTGGGCTTGGCCTCAGGATCATCATCATTCAATTGTTTTTGAAGCGCATCATAGGCCTTGATGATAGACCAATAGGCTGTACCCCCTGGATTAATGTAAACTGCATCAAGATAGTCTCTATTCCTTCGAGGACGATAGTCTATGGTCCAACCTGCATTCAGCAGCATCTCCCGTATTTGTTCTCGTAGCTTCTGCTTTTCTGTGCCACTACCACGCCTTATTTTTCCTTCTTTCATTCTTGGGATTGGGAGTTTTTCAGGCTTAGGAGTCTTTTCAACTTCAGAGGTTATCCTCTTCGAAGACTTGCGAGCTTCAATGTTCTTTACTACCACATTCAATGATGTGTCACTGTTATCTGAATCCCATTCATCACCCTTACTGTCCTTACTTGACAATGATCTTCTTGATGCTATCTGTTTCTTCTCTGGCCTAACATATAAACCTTGTTTCTCAACAGGTTTTGTTTCCAAGTGAGATGAAGGATGGATCAGAGCATTCCTCATGGCAGTGCCCTCAGCCCTCAAACTTTGTCTGCTTTCTACAGTTTTGCAATGATCATAGTGTTCAGGTGGCCCACGCACCTTCTTCTTATTAACCATCACCTTCAAAACACCATTTTTCCCCTGAACCCTAATGGATTCATCAGAATTAAACTTCTCCCTCAGCAAGGGCAAAGGGTGCTGAGCTGCATCTCGGTTCATCTTGAACCTACTATGGTCAACACTATCTCCTGGGTACAAGCCACTTGCCCTGTCATAATAGGAGTTTTTCCTCTTATCAACAGTGTGTCTGCTTGAACCACTTTTAAATTCCCTATCAATGCCACTTCTAGCAGCATGCATTGCTCCCACAAACCTTCCTCCTCCTAAACCACCCCCATTATTATCAAAATGCCTCCTTCTCATCATGTCCACATCCATAGCATCGTATTCATCGAAATCAAACACATCAATCTTACTACGTTTGCTATCCCTCATCTCCAGACCATCCTCCTCACCGATACCATCTCCATTACGCCTAACCTGCTCAAACCTTTCCCTCTTCCTGCCGATTTCACCACCACCAGCCACGCCCCGCTCAAAAGCAGTCAAACCATTACATACTCGAATGGTCTCGGGACCAAGCCTTCTAGCAGGAGGCATCAAAAGCTCATCGCTTGACCCCGAATCACTACTCAACTCAACCTTTGGCCTCTTCTTCACTTTCTTCGATTCATACAGCTTCCTAGAGCTCGAAGAACCACCACCCAAACCATCACCTTTCTTCCTAACAATCAAACACCCCGAAGAGCTCCTATTCTTCACCACAACCCCAGCAGGGCCACCCGATCTCATGCCCGGTTCCATCGAAAACCCTAAATCCCAAAAAACATCATCCCCAATAATTCACCACAAAATCCCAAACCTAATCCAACACCGAAAACCCTAAACCAAAGTCAACACGAATCCCTCAGCACACAGTCCCAGATCTGAATCGAAAAACAACCGAAATGTCACCAAGTCTCCCCCTCGCAAACAAGAAAACCCCAAACCCGACCAAAACAATGAAAATTTCGAGTTTCTTTTTTTGTTTTGGCCGAGAATCTTACCTCGCCGGAAAATTGAACCGAACAAAGAAACCTTGCTGGCTGACGCCGATCAGTGACGCAATCTGCCGGCGAAACCGGAGCTGATCGGAGAACAATGGGAAACAGTGCAAAAAAAAGAGAGATTTTTAGGTGTGGATTTACAGTGTTTGGTGCTCTTTTTCTCTCTTCTTTCTTTCCTCTTTTTCTTAATAGTGTTTTTATTTTCTCCCTTATTTTACGTTTGCTTTTTCTTTCTTGCATTAGGTGGAACCGGAAAATGAAAATAAAAAACGCAGCACGTAGGATTTTATTTTCCCTTCCAATTTCCGCTGTTTACGTCACCACTTACTGGCGCTGTTGACGTTCCTGATGGTGCCACGTCATGTCGGGCTAGCAATGTTGGACTTTTTGGATGACGTGGCAGGATAGAGCGGTTGTAAGATGGATTTGGTGGCTGTTTAGTGCACGCAGTTTGGCCGTACTATTGCTGGGCTTGGAATTGGGAAATCCGATGAAATGAATTGCGATGATGATGATGATGTGGGTAAAAAAGGAAGCAAAAGAAAAATAATTAAAGACTCTTGTGCCAAAGAGATTTACTCTTAAAATAATATGCATAATAATTAATTATTAAAAATTTGTGTGAAGGCAGAGGAGGTTTTTATAACACTAATTTATGTGAAAATTTTATCTTATTCTAAAATAGACAGCGATATTAATATTAATGCTATCTTAAAATAGATAGGTATTATTCTAAAATAGGCAATTATAAATTATAAATAACATCAAATGATCAAATCTTAAGAATTAAGAAAATGATATCAAATCTTAAAAATAAAAATTATAAAAAAAAAATGCACACACATAAATCAATCTAGTTATAACTAAAATTTATTTTAATACTGCATCATATGAATGCGTTGCACAACCCTAGTTTCATTTTGTCAAAGGATATTATCTCTTAATAGTCTTTATCATTACTAATCGTGTAATTGAGTTTAAATCCAAAAAATAAATAATTTATATAGAGAAATATTATTTGAATATGATAATTACCAAAGACTTAAGATAGAGTATTCTAAATGTAAAGAAAAAAAAAATAGTGAAAGAACTTTAACTCATAATAAACTAACATGACTTTAATTATATTAACTAGTGACTTGACAGGCATAAGTCGCGTTTTTTTATATTTTTGTAATTAATAATAATTTAATTTGATTGATAATTTTATGAATTTAATTTATATATACTAATAGTATAAATTTTTTTTACATTGTCATTTAATCATATCTTACCATATAAGTAAATATGCATGACTCTCATTCCTATTATTGTTTTATATTGTCAATGCATATAAATTAAATCCTAATTTTATATCAATATATAAATATATATAAAATAAAAAATATAAATAAATATAATGCATTTTATACGATAAAAGACTGTAAAATTTAAGATGTATATAAATATTAAATATTTATATATATTTACACATGCAAATATATGTATAATAAATATTTAGTGCTAAAATCATCTACCTTACTATAAGACTCTATCTAATGTATAGTTTCTGTTGTGTGCATGTGCATGGCACATCTTGTTTATGGGGGGAATGAAGAGAATTTTTACTTAATTTGCATGAACGAGGAGCTTATGGGGATACTTGGAAAAGAAATTGCTCTAAGCATGTTCAGATAGAGTATGAGTGTCTTTTGGATGTGGAAAGCATGATTTTCATTTTTTTCTCTTCTAACATGGCATATAGGGTGCGTATGGATGGAAGAAAAAAATTGAAAGGAAAGAAGTTGAGAGGAAAAAAGTTGAGTGAAAAGAAATATAGTAGATTTGTATTTTTTATAAGTATGTTTGAATAAAAAGAAAATGAGAAGAAAGGAAAATAGAAGGAAAATAACTTTTCTTTATTTGTTTGTGTGGAAAGTGAAAGAAAAGAAAGAAGTAATGTTGTCAAATGACAATTTTATCTTTATATTATTAGAAAAAGGTATTTCAACTATATTGATTAATATCAAATATAAAATTTTACTATTTTTAATTTAACAGTTTAAAATAACATCAACATATTAAATCAAATTAATATTAATAAAAATAAATTATTTAAAATTATTTAAAATAAAACCAATATTTTAAATTAATCTAATTTTTCAAAAATATTACTTAAAAATATAAGTTACCAACTAAACAATAGCACAAAAGAAATTTTAAAAATTTATTCAGCAGTTATTTAAACTCTCAATATAGCACAAAAGAAAATTAAATCTTATATAATACTAAAAATATTATTCAGCTATTATTTAAACTCTTAACATAGCATAAAAGAAAAACAAAATTTATGTAATATACTATTTAAAATATAATATCTATTTAGAATAAAATACTAATAATAAAAGAATTTTAAAATTTTATATAGCTTATGCTTTAGATATTTTGCATAGAATTAAAATCATTTAGATAGAATTTTTAGAAATATTGATTTGAAAAGAAAAGAAAAAAGATAAAAGAGAAGAGGGGCCATGCAACACCTTCAATGATATTGTGCACCATAGTTCCTCCCCCAATTATAATTGCTCTCATATGCCCTCTCTCTCATTTGTCCCACAAAGAAGGCAAAAAAGGGAAATGACAATCTAGCGCCCCTTTCCCCCTAGTTTTTCACCCACCAGTAGGGGGAAAAATTTTGCTACCGTTCATGTAGGGCCCACCATGACAGTAACATTATTTAAACTCTCCTTCTCAATAATTCTTCTCAATCAAATAAGGTAAATGATACTCTTTCCTTCTCATTTCCTTCCCTCCCATTTCTTTCACTCTAAATCACTCCAACCAAACAAAGCTTTAGAGATACATTAATATAGATGTATTACTAAAGGTATGGTTCGGGATATGAAAAAAATAATAATAATTTAGTTAGGAGAGACAAAAAATGATTATATGGGAAATCCTGTTTATATATAGGTATAGATTAGAGTTTAATGGATTTCAGACAAAGTTATTGTGTTTATACAATATTTAGATATTGTTGTTCGAAACATTTCTCATTCATACAGTTGGGTTTGAACAAAAAAATAAAATAAAAATAAATCAAACGATTTGCAATTTAATTGTTTTTTCTTTTTGTGCTCAATTTAATTATAATTTTATTCTCATGATCATAACATCTCTTGTCTAACATTTTTTTTAAATAAAAAAAAATATTTTTTTCACAGGTTTCATTTCTATTCCTATCATGATTGATGAGTTTATCTAGGCTTTTAACTCTTTTGGTATAACCTAGGTTTTTACTTTGTTTTTTAGGATAAAGATTTCTATTTTCTTTAAAAGTTTTTGACATCTGAACGCTACCTAAAATTAAAATACTCCCAACCTTTTTACATAAATTTTTAGTCAACTAAAAAAAAAATTGCATTCATTGTGAGTGTCAAATCCTCTCAACATCCGTTATAAGGACCATAGAATCCTCCCATCACTACACATGCATTTTCTATGATACCAAGCAAAGAATTGAGGAGTCTCCCTTTCTCACACATAGATTAAGATTATTTAAAGTAAGAGTGGTTGTAAAGTGAGAAAGTGAGAAGTTATTCAACCTCAGACCAATAGCTTCTATTATGTATGATTCCCACAAAAATAATTTAAGAATAATTAATACCTCACTTTCTCACTTTATAATCATTTTCACTTTATCCCTCTCACATTAAGTAAGGATAATCAATGTGCAAACTGTCTAGCTAGAAATGGAGCTCAAAATGAGAATGAGTTTAGTTTAGTGTGTTTTGTCTCTCATTTCCCTTGCATGAGCTCTTGTTAGTTGATTGTTTAGACTTTAGAGTCATGTTTGAATGCTAATTTGTTTCTTTATTTTGTTTCTACTTCACCCAAAAAAATAATTATGGATGTAATATTTATTCTTTGATCGTATAAAATTTTTTATACTATTAACTAATAAAATTTGAGAAAATTACTAAATTATGATAAGTAACTATTTATTATAATAATTACTTACCAAAATTTGTCATTTTTCTCAAATTTTATTGACTAACAAGATATAATGTTTTTATCACTTGTAATGCATAAAAATTAATCTTAAAAACCATTACCATTCACGCATATTTATATGTAAGATAATAATTTATTCAAAATACTTAAGTTATATTTTGTTTTGATTATTATTTTATTTTATAGTCGAAACATCTTACATAGAGATAAGTTTGTTGAGAGAATTATGATTGAACCTACAACTTAATAATTATCTTTTGAATATCTTATTTGACTCTAAAATATCTTATCTCTACCAAAAATAACCTTTAAAAATTATTTCTAGTCTCACGGTTGAAAAAAAAACAATGTTTGAGGAGAGAATTGTAAGTTGCCATATCACAAGCTCGTAGTCTGGTCACATGTGGTTCAGTGCAGACATGCATGCCTGACAAGTAACATAACACGACATGGTTCCATCATTTTTGAAACAAACCAAGATTCAACCAAACGTCGTGTCATGCACGCTGCAAAGAAACCTACGAGGGTCTCCGACCCCAACAACATTGAAGACAAGACAACCAAGTGAAGTTGTTAAATGAAGTGGCTCCGATTTTTCAAACCATTAAAACTCCCTCTACTCTAGCAATAACCCCTTCATGTTCATGTTGGTGCTAAATTCAACACACTTTGTTTGTGTTGATGGGGACCCCAAAACATCGCTGCGCCGCTGCTTATGCTTTCCATTCCGATTTATACGCCGATCTTCTCCAATCTGCGATCAAATCCAGAGACCCTTTTATCGGAAGATCCATTCATGCTAGAATCATCAAGCATGGCCTTCACTTTGGTGTCTTCTTGATGAACAACCTCCTCAATTTCTATGCCAAAACTGGGTCCTTCTACGATGTTCACCGCATGTTCGGTGAAATGCCTCTGAAGACCACCTTTTCTTGGAACACCGTCCTCTCGGCTTACGCCAAAGGGGGCAACTTGGAAGGTGCACGCCTTGTGTTTGATGAAATCCCGGAACCTGATTCTGTTTCCTGGACTACCATGATTGTGGGGTATAACCAATTGGGTCTTTTTAATAATGCCATTCACATGTTTCTCAGGATGATTTCCTCTGGAGTTTCACCGACCCAGTTCACGTTTACCAATGTTCTTGCTTCGTGTGCCGCAACTGAAGTGCTGGATATTGGTAGGAAGGTCCATTCCTTCATTGTAAAACTTGGGTTATCCGGTGTTGTTCCTGTGGCCAATTCACTGCTTAACATGTATGCAAAGTCAGGTGATTCGGTGATGGCAAAGGTTGTTTTCAACCGGATGAGGCTGAAAGACAAATCAACTTGGAATACTATGATTTCAATGCATATGCATTTTGGTCGACTTGATCTTGCACTTGCCTTCTTTGAACAAATGACTGATCCAGATATTGTCTCTTGGAATTCGATCATCGCAGGATATACTCATCAAGAATATGACGTCAAAGCCCTGGAAACGTTTTCTCGTATGCTTAAGAGTTCATCTTTGAAGCCAGATAAGTACACATTGGGAAGTATTCTGTCAGCTTGTGCCAATCTTGAAAACTTGAAACTTGGGAAACAAATCCATGCACACATTGTAAGAGCTGATATTGACATCTCTGGGGCAGTGAGAAATGCTCTGATCTCAATGTATGCAAAGTCTGGCGGTATTGAAATTGCTCATAGGATTGTAGAACTAACCGGTACTTCAAGTCTTAATGTTATAGCATTCACATCACTGTTGGATGGCTATGTCAAAACTGGGGATGTTAACCCAGCAAGAGAGATATTTGACTCATTAAAATGTCGAGATGTAGTTGCATGGACTGCCATGATTGTAGGTTACACACAGAATGGTTTGCTTAGTGATGCTTTGGATCTCTTCAGGTCAATGGTTAGAGAAGGTCCAAAGCCAAACAACTTTACTCTGGCGGCAGTTTTAAGTATCTTTTCAAGCTTGGCTTCTCTTGATCATGGTAAGCAGCTTCATGCAACTGCCATAAGATTGGAAGAAGTATCATCGGTTTCTGTGGGTAATGCTTTAATTACAATGTATTCGAGATCTGGAAGCATCAAAGATGCAAGGAAAGTATTCGAACAGATATGCTCCCACTGGGATACATTGACTTGGACTTCCATGATTATAGCTCTAGCTCAACATGGTCTCGGAAATGATGCCATAGAACTGTTTGAAAAGATGCTGAAATTTAACATAAAGCCTGACCACATTACTTATGTTGGTGTTTTGTCTGCTTGCTCACACGTGGGATTGGTAGAACAGGGTAAGTGTTACTTTAGTTTGATGAAAAATATTCATCACATTGAACCCACCTCTAGCCATTACGCTTGCATGATTGACCTGCTTGGACGTGCTGGATTGCTTGAAGAAGCATATAACTTTATAAGAAACATGCCTATCGAACCAGATGTTATAGCTTGGGGTTCACTTTTGTCTTCTTGCAGGGTTCATAAAAATGTGGATTTGGCTAAAGTGGCGGCTGAAAATTTGCTTCTTATTGATCCCAACAATAGTGGGGCTTACTCAGCGCTTGCTAATACGCTTTCGGCCTGTGGAAAATGGGAGGATGCTGCTATGATTAGGAAGTCAATGAAGGACAGAGCAGTAAAGAAAGAACAAGGAATCAGTTGGGTTCAAATCCAGAACAAGGTCCATATTTTTGGGGTTGAAGATGGGCTTCATCCACAAAGAGATGCAATCTACAGAATGATTTCAAAAATATGGACAGAGATAAAGAAAATGGGCTTTACTCCAGACACTGATTCTGTGTTGCATGATCTAGAACAAGAAGTAAAGGAACAAATCCTTAGACATCATAGTGAAAAACTTGCTATTGCATTTGCATTGATAAACACTCCCGGGTATGCCACAGTGAGGATCATGAAGAACCTTAGAGTCTGTAATGACTGCCATTCTGCCATAAAGTATATATCTAAGCTTGTGGGAAGAGAAATTATAGTAAGAGATGCCACACGTTTTCATCATTTCAAGGATGGTTCCTGTTCATGTCAGGATTACTGGTAGAAGAAACAACGGAATTTCATGCAGAATCTGACTACAACTTGATGAGTAATTTACAAGTACACTAAACTGAAGATATATAACCGTTAAGAGGACCTTAAAATTGCTATCGCTTTCTATCTTGGCCACATTGGACATTTTCTACAACTCTGGACTTGAATCGATCAGTTCAGATAATTCAGTGAGCCATCTTTGGCTGGTCTGCATCGGCCCTAAGTATTTATACATGTGATGGTCCATTCCTATTGATTGGTGCTGAGTTAATCTGGAGTTTGCTAAGGTCACCTACTTTAGTTGACTCTCAATATCTTTCTTCTGCTTCATAGGCCCGAGGGAAATGTACTCTATAAGGAGAATAAAAGAGATTAAGAGCAATTTGATGAGCATAAATTATGTATTTGTGTCGCTTTGTTGATAATATGTGTAAAGCACGGAGTAATAAGATGGAAATGTACAAGAAAAATAGTTGACAAATTGCTGATTTTTTGTGCAGACTGCAGACTATACAACCTATTACCTACGAAGAAACAAATTATAGTGAGAATAAAAAGTTTTATCAAATAACTTGCATATGAGTATATAAGTGAAGCATATATATAATTGTCATTATTCTAGATGAATTTTGTGAGAGTGACAAAGCCCAATATTCCCTCAAATTTATGAGAGAATTATCCACATCATCTATTGGCACAACGTAACCGTCATCCTTCTTTGCCTATCGAAAAATATGATTGTCTTTCTTTTATCTTTCTTGAATAAAGTTTGCACAAAAGGAAAATAAAACTAAATAAACGAATGAGGGTTCACTGGAAGGATCAAGTTGCAATTCTTTCTGAGAAAGTGGTATGGTGTTGCCTGCCTTTTAAGGAGGAGAAAAAAAGTGAAATAGTAGAGAAAAAAAAGAAAAGGGGGGGGGGGGAGGAAGAAAAAGAAGACTTCTTCCTATTTAGCAAGTATGTGGATAGAAAGAAAATGATATAAAAGAATGATTTTCAAATGACTTTTTTCCTCTCTTGGATGAAAATGAAGGGAAGGAAATAGAATTTTGTATATCTCATAGAAATTTATATAAAGTTTTATTTATTTGCATATTTGTATTTTTTTTAATTAAATGATACGAAATAAGGAAAAGATAATTAATAATTTCTACAATTCTCTCCTTTTATATATAGAGTTTAATTGGTATGCATTGACACTGTCAATTAATAGAAATAGAGAAATGTGAGAAATTATGGTGGATCCCTCGTTATAATTGGTGGTTATTTGTATGAATTGACACTTTTCACTATTTCTATTAGTTGACAGTATAAAATAATTTTATACTGTCAGTTTATTTAAATTAAATTCTTATATATATAATATATATGTTAACATATTATTGATATAAAATATTTTATATAGTCAATTAATTACATCTCATCGTATATATGATTTTAGAAATAATTATTTTAAAAATGAAATACTTTTAATAATATAATAATATATAATTACATAATTATATAAAAAAAAAATTTACTGTTATCAAAAGTAAGGCAATCAAATATATATTTACATGTTCAAAGGAAAAGTCGTTATAGTGGGGGGAGCTCGGCAATATTTAATTGTAGACAGCGATGATGCGCTGGCGTTTGTAGTGCATAACCTTTTGCCTTTTGCTTGCCGACTGGAGACTGTTGAAATTTTCATATTTAACGTTCACTTAACTTGTAAAGCGTCATTACTATAAAGTGACTAGTAAAGGAATCTGTCTACGTGTGTTCATTATGATTACATTCATTTCATTTGTATACGACCTTCCCTTTTCCATCTCCCCTTTTCGTACGATGCCATGTTGAATTCTTTTCGTGGTAAAAACCGTGGACACCACGCCCCCATCTCCGCCATGTGCATTAATGAAGACAGATAATCAACAAGAGTAACACTCTCTACATTATTTTTTATTTTGAGTAGTCGCATTCACAAGTCTTTTTCTTTCAAAAATGAATTCAATGCAGTTAAATAACTATGCAGATACAGGAGTATTAATAACTTTTTTTAATTCAAAACTAAGAATGGTGTAGCTGCGTGGATGAGAACGACAAATCTACGCCACTATACAATAAATAGACCATTATATCTTTGATTAAACAGTGCGGGTTAGCCACGAAACTGAAGTGAGTTAAACACAAGAAGATACTCAGGCGAACATTTTAGGGTAAATACTTTCTCTCGAATTCTTTAGCACAATAGATTAAGAATATATATTAAAAGTCCTAGCCTCATCCACCACCGGTGCTACATTTTCTTTTGTATCTCTCTATATAGTGTTCATACTTAACGGCAAATTTTGATACACAAATATTGTTACTACTCTTAGTAAGTGGCTATTTAATGGACAGGGAGCTAGGCAATTTATAAGAGACCTTAAACCTTTTGCCAGATTAATGGGTTTCTTCATGATGACCAACAAGTTTTGCAGGCAGGGTTATGTTATGTTATCCATGCCATTGAAATACCTACCAAGTTGGCCACTACTTATATGCAGCAGAAAAACCACGTGGCGCCGCTGTTATGCTCATGTGTTCATATTTGTAGAACGGTGAGCATCAGACTAAAACATGGACCATTTGCTGCTTTGCCTCTTTGAAACCGCCCCATATTAATGGTGTCAGAGACCATCTTTGGCGTTATCCATCAGATTGGAGAATGGTAGGTGCAGTGGTCAACCGACCTTTGTGCAACATATATCTCAGATTTTTCTTCCTATAATCTGAATAAGGTATATAACTCACTAGAACTTTTGAATATTTTATTTCCCTCGAGGAACTAAAAATAAACAACTCCTTGTTTCCTTGAGACATTCCATAATGCAAAAATACAGCTTGTTTCAGATGCATGATACCTCCATTTCTGATATGACTAGCACATTACTCATTAGGCTAGTGCGAAGGGTAAATTAATAATGATAATAATAATAATAATAAATAAATAAATAAAGGAAAAAAAAATGAATGGATAAAAACTTCTATTATTGAGAAGCCTGCCAGGTTTTACATATCAAATAGAGCAACTCATCAAATAAGCATAGATGAAAGCATTCCATATTATCTGATAAGTATGTGGTACCTGTAACTAGGAGATGGAGCTGGAACACAAGGGAAGATTTTGCTTACATTAATGTGATTGTGTTAGTCTCTGTATGATTTACATCTGACTTTTTTTTCATACATGTCAAGTGACCTTGCTAGAAAAAGGGTGCCTAGTGCCTACAACTACATGCACTAAGTTACATCTGGCTTTGATTTTCTTTTCCCTAAATTTAAGCAGACAGGCGACCATTTATGTATAGTTACAGCGGTGTCCGCTTATGATGGGAAAATTATGGAACTTTTGGTGGTTTCAAGATTCCAGCTAGACATCTACTGCATCAACTGGAAGAGATGTCGCCCTATGAAGGGAGTGTGGAAGCAAAGCTCCTGCAAAGAAATCCTTGGCTGTGACCATTTGCTCAGGACTGCTAGACCCACTTGTCCCATCAGCATTTTGAGCCATCTGATCAGCCAAAGTGAAGCAATTGTCAGCATCAACAGGAAACTGCTTCCCACAAGCCATAGACCTCAAAAATGTTTTCTTGTTCGGTAACTGCATGTGAGATGCAACCGATAGCTTCACAACTCCATCCTTTCCATGCTCCAATTTTTCAGTGTCAGGGGATGTGCTAGTAAATTTTGGTTTACCCCCTAGTTGCCGGTCTCTAAGCTCTCTTAACTGCATCTGGTACTTTGCTTTGAGCCATCTTAGTTCTTGCCTGATTTCATTCTCATAGTCCAAGGGAACACATTCTGATGAAGGGCTAGAAGGTGACTTTCTAGGACTGTGATCACTTTGATCCTCCACATTGATAGTTCTCCCATCATCCTTGATGGTTGATTGGTTTGATACTTCATGAGAGTTGTCACAATGTATGTCTTTTAACTCCTCAGAACTTAACTCTAGCTCATCTCGCTGAGCCCAGATATCAGTGTAGTGAATGCCGTTGGATTGGCATGATGGATCTCGTGCACCTTCTGTAGCACTATTTTCAGACCCTTCAACTTGGTATGTAATCTCCTCGAATCGGCCGTGAACTGCTGCACATCCGTTCTTAGAACAATGAAAGAATTGCAGATTCTTGGCACATGGATTATCTGATGATGCATAACCAAATAAGGAACCATTTGTAGCACAATTGAGGCAGAAACTTGCACTTTCACATTGTGAACTTTCCTCTATTCTTGTTCCCCTTTTCCATTCTGGGACCAAGCTTGCAATTTCATTATCTATCATATCTGCTAATTTTTCTACATCTCGGTCAGTTATGTCAAGCTCAGCTACCATTTCATTAGCAACGCTCAATGCAGTATCAGTCTCAGTGTCAAATGGGAAGTAGATGTTTCGAACTCGACCTATGTGGAAGAATGCATTGTTAATATGGTGTCTTTACTCATTTAATTATTGAGCAACCAAAGGAGAAGTAAAGAACAACAGAATATGGAATAATCAATGACTATCAGAATATGGAATCATCAAAGACTGAAAGTTGAAGAAGGAAATAAGAAAGGGAAACGCCAACCTTCCTTGTCTGCTATTCTGATTCTCAGAAAGACGCCATCATCTTCTCTTCTCCTACCTTGGATTGAGGTGTCAACTTCACCCAAATTATCATCCTCTTCACAATCAAAGAGATCGATTTCACTGGTTTCAAAATCTTCTTGAGGATAATCCAACTCAGAGACAGGTCCATAGCCACCAAGATTATCAGTGGACCCACTCATCAAGGTGTTGTTGCTGCCATGAATTCCATTAAGAGGTTTTCTAATTATTGGTTTTATTTCATAGCAATCTCTTTGATACTGCAATGATTTCAAATCAGATCCATTATCATCCAATTGGAGAAAAGGGTCCTCCAAGAGTTCCTTTGCTGAAAATCTGAGGGACACTGTTGCTAAGCATTTCTCTACAAACTGTCTAACCTCGGGATCATTTACTTTGTAAAGAGCTTCTGGCATCTTCCTCTAGAAAATATGCATTCAATGCTAATAAATTGGACAGAAAAAGAAACTAAATTGGGAAAGCGAATCAAGGCAAAGAAGAAAAACATTTAGTTCTTACCGAGATAACTTTCTTGTAAATTTGAGCAGGATGGTTGCATTCACTATAAGGATATTCAAAGGTGACCATCTCCAAGATGCACATTCCAAAAGAGTATATGTCAACCAATTCATTGTAATCCTCTTCGTATACTTCTGGAGCCATAAACTCAGGTGTGCCTGAATGGAGTAAAACAAAGAAGAACAATAAGCAAACTCAGAGCTACACTCATAAACTGATAAAATTTGCTGAGAACATCATAAAATACACTGAAGCATTTGAATTCAGAGAAAAAATAAATCATAGATAAATAATTATCAATGAAAGAAAAACATTTGTATGTTGATCATTGTGACAAAAATTAAAGGCTTTCGTGCTGTTGTACACACCAACACAGCGAGCAACATTAGATTTTCGGAGAATTGCAGCGAGGCCAAGATCACCAATTTTGACTTCCCCTTGGTTGCCGTTGATGAAAATGTTATCACACTTAAGATCTCTATGGATCACAGGAGGGTCATGACTGTGTAGATAGAGGAGTCCTTCTAAAATTTGCCTGCACCAATGCTTAACAGCTCTGATGTTAACCCTTCTGTGTTTAAGCCGGTACCTGCATGTAAAAACAAGAACAACAAAAAGAAGAAGCTGAAATGACATGAATCAAGCATTGAAGCGAAGACATACTAATAGAAGTGGACAAGGCTTACTGTCTTAGAGTCCCAGAAGTAAACATCTCAGTGACAAAGTTAATGTGCCTTTTGGCTGTATCAACCCAAGAAGTATAGAACTTCATGATGTTCTTGTGTTTCAATGTCTTGAGAAGATGAATTTCACAGTACAGCCTCTCAAGGTCTTCAGGATTCTGCAAAAAGTCATAAAGCTTCACTTGATTCCATGCAACTTCTATCCCTTCATACTCATCAAATGCTCTATAACTGTAACAAATGGATATGGCCTCATATTAAAACAAAAATCTCATTTTGATGAAACCCCATAATTCACCACTTAAACAAGTGCAAAAAGGAGAAAATCCAAAAGATGTTGAAGATTTTGTTTGGAAAATTCTGATGTGTGCATGCTGAAAACCAAGAGAATAAAGGATATGGTACATACACTGTCTTGGAAGCTCCTTTGCCAAGAATTTCGTTGTACTGCCAAACATGGAATTCAAAACCAAGAATCAAAATAAAGAACTTGAGAGTGCAGATAACTGAAAAAATAAAAATAAAAATAAAAAAACTGAAGATTAACAGCAACGGGTGTAATACATACTCTTCCATATCTTCCTGTAGGATCAACTTCCACGAACTCAGAGTACTCTGGCTCAACACTTGCACCACCATTCATGCTTTGCTTCCTATTATCTCTTTCTTTTCTTTGTTTTTATTTGTCTGCACACCACAAAGCCTTTTACTTTCTCTCCTGTGAGCAACAGAGATAAAGAACAAGAGAAAAGATAAAAGGGAGGAGTTTTGTCAATGCAAATAGAGGGAAGAATCAGATGGAACTTTGATAACTAACTTTTTGGTTTTCCGTGAAGGTAGAGGGAACAAAAAAGAGAAAGAGAGAGTGTGTTTGTGTGTGTGCCTAGGAAGTTCCATCAAAAGGACAAAGTTAAGTTAATTGGCAAAGACCAACAAGTGCCAACCACCCTGGACAACAAGGCAAAGATTTTCACAAGGTTGGAGAGTGATACCTCAGTCACACCTCTAATCTACCACCACGCTTACCAGACAAAAACTGACAAAGCAGACTCTCTTTCTTTCCATCTCATCACGAGCTGTAAAACCACAATCACTCCCTCCATGTAACAGGTCGCACTACATGGGCCAACCAAAGTTTTAGGCTTTCTCGTTAAACAAAAATTTTATGTGGTGCTGTGGCACACAGGAGTGGAATTTGGGTCATGTGCATTTACGGCAATGTTTGCTTTGCATCACAAAAGTTCTATGAAACCTTACTAGTTGGGAGCAGCGGTCTTGTTATTAGAGCTTCCATTTCGGTAGGACCTAAATATTTTTTAACCTAAAAGTATAACACTTTTGTGTTTTGTTTCATAAAAAACTGAGTAATGGTCTGTTTGGTTTACATTTTAGTTTACATTTTAGGGTTCAAAGATATTTTATTAGTATAAAAATAAAAATATACAGTAATTAATATATTAGATGTATATAAATATTTTTTAAACTTACTTTTAAAATTTTATAATATATTTTGAAAAAAATATCTTTGACATTATTTTTTATTTAAAAAAAAGTCTTTTGAGAAGGAATTTTATCATTACTTTCATATCGACAACTAAAATTAATTTTATTTTATTATATTCAAATAAAAATTATTCTTTTAAATTTATTTTTGACATATTCAAATCAAATATAAATTAATTTTTTTAAAATTAATTCTCCTAAAAATAATTTCTTTAAAAGATATTATTTTAAAAACAATTATCCACAAAATTAAATCAAATATATTATAATTTTGATACACTATTGTTGTAAGATATTTTATATTATTAATCAATCAAATATTATCATATATATCATTTTAATATAGTTGTTATAAGAGTCAAATATTTTTAATAACATAATATTATATCATTAAATAATTATATAAAAAAATTTTATATTAACAATATATCAAAATTAAATCCTAAAAAATTGATATAGTCCCTTATTTTAAAAAAATGAGCTAATGATTCTTGTCACATAAAAAAATAATTTTTTTAGTTTATATTTACTTTTTTTGAAAAAATGAGATTTAAATCAAATAAAATTATTTTAAGAAATAAAAATCAGAAAATATTACCTCTTTGATAATTTTTTAAAAGCAAAACATATTTAAGGCTTTTTAGTAAGTTTGGTTTACTTGTTGGTTTCATCTTCTCATTGTTGCTTCTTCGTGTTACTACTTATATAGGTGCTTTCTTTTTTCAGTTGTGTACTGCAGAGGACAGGTAGCCTACAAATTTTGGAGTTAGGACCGCTGCTGTGGAGGAGAGTGGAGGATAATTGGGCAACAAGTCGGGTTGATTAACTTGGTGGGCCCCAAGTGACTTAGCATCATAGAAAGAGTGTGTCATGCGTGACAGAGAGGGCACCAGTACTACTTCCATTGAATTCTAGGCCGATAGGCTGAACTCCATGTTTGGATTTTGGGCTGAGAATTGCTCATGAACCTCATATTTATGTCTGGTTTTACCAAGTAATTTTTATAGAAGGGAATGTTATTTATACACATCTTATTTAAGGTATTATATCAATTATTTATTATTTTTTATTAAAAATAATAAAAAAAATAAAACAAAATACTCATCATTTTTAATGATGAATGATATATGAGTCAATATAATATTTTAAATGAGATAAGTATAAATTATATTATTTATTTAAATGGATTACACTGACCTCTTATGAGGTTTAATATAATTATATTTGATATTCCTCTACTTATAGATAATATATTATGCAAAATAAATTATAGGAGTGACGAATGTAATTATATCGAACTTTAAGGGAGGTCAATATAATTTATCCTATTTATTTTAATAATTTTTCCATTTTTTCCAACATTTTATTTTCGGAGAGTAGAGTGTATTTTAGTTTCCAACATAAAAATTAGATGCAATGCCCAATGATACAATATATTTTTTTTATATAATTTTGTAATTTTACTTAACAATGTTCAAATGAGACTCATTATTATTTTAGATAATGAAAATACAAAACCCATAATTTTAAAAATTTTAAAAACTCAATTGTTTCAGAATATGTTGTACAAAACAATTTGATAAGCTTACATCAGATACCAACAAAAACCTAGTGACCTAAAAAATTTGAAGTGCATTCTAGCAATGAGTATGTATGCACATGGTGCCCCCAAAAGGGTTAGTGCCTACCATTATTGAGAGGCCGGTGCCAGATAAGGGAAAGAGTGGTGGCTTAGAACATAGCAGCTTTCGGACCAGAATCTTCTAACGTATGTGACGAGGAATTTGTGTCTTTCGGTGGTATTTTGTTGGTATAAAAATAAATAATAGAAAATGAAAAACTGATAAAGTTTTTGTATCATTCAATGAACCGTAGATAAAACTTCACGTAGCAAGCTTAGCAACATTGATGAGGGCTGGAAAAGATTTTGGTTTAATTGAATTGTGCTATATGAACATAACTCAATATACATTAGTTATAACCATCAATATCTGTTGTAAGTTTCGTCTTTCTTTAACTTGCTTGTTCGATGCATTCTGAAAATTCAAGATAACCATCACTATTTGTTAATCTAAGCCTTTTCCGTTTTAGCTTACTTGTTGGATACAATCTAAAAACCCAAAACGTACTTGTGTCTAGCCTGATGCACTCTTTCAATACCGTAAGTGCTACTCAAAGTTGCACCCGCTCTTGCTGCTATTTGCCTCTCCACTAGGTAAGGCTATAGCATTTCATCTTTCCTTTATGCTGTGACTGTTTCAGCTCTATAGATTTGTTTGGTATATTTTTAAAATGAGGTGAAAATAATTAAGAAATGAGTTCCTGACATGATTACAAATTATTAAATATATCTATTTTTAAAGTATAAATGTAGATAAGGATTTGTTCAAGTCTTAGATACGTAAGTGCATTAAAATTTGAAAGGAAAAGTTTTGCCATTCAAATAGTTCTGTTTGATTTGAGTGGGATTGCTTGTAGTGAAAAAATATATGTGATTTTGATTAAAAAAAAAAGGGAAGTATGCATTTATTTAGTAATTGCACAAAATTAATTTTCATAAGTGGTCTGGCCTTATAGAGCTAACACCTTTGTATTTCATCTAATTTTGTCCTTTCTCCTGAATCAACTGTATGAGGTGATTCATTCATCATAAAAGATTTAAAGCTTTAAAGGTTAGAGCAAAAGACAATAATGGAAAGGCGTGTAAAATGAGAAAGAAGCATTATTATAATCAAAGTGTCTAATCCAGCAGTTATGTTTATCTGATTGTCTCTTTGATATATTTGTATATCTTTGGACTTGGATTATGTTGCACAGTAATCTAATTTACGGTTTCTGGGATGCCACTATGTCCAAAACAACGACCAAAAACTCCAACACAAGAGATTAAAAACGTACACATATCCGATTTCTTTAAATAGCACGGTTTACATATTCCATTTAATAACCGAAATCTGATTTTTCACCCCCTAATCTTGTGTTTTCCGAGGTTCATTTTTGTCATTACGCTTGAAGACAATAATCAATAATCAATAGTGCTGCCATGTTCGCATCATCGCATGTGAGTTCACTATGTTCGTATGACAATGTCTCGCTGAATTCTTTTTCCCCTGAAGGACTTGAAACTTGGCTTCTCTGATAATGGTCGAATTTGTCAATACCCTCTATTCTTGCATTACTGCATTTTATATATAAATATATGTATATGGATGCTACCACCAAGTATCTGTAGTCTTGAATTGCTGGTTGAGTGGTGTTGTTTTTCAGATTACAAACCCTAACGCTATTTGTACATATTTTATCACATGTACTATAATTCCTACTCTTTAAACTGTATCACAGGTATTATTTTATCATATTATCATTTTTTTTATGTGTTTGTTGATTGATTTCAAAACGTTAAGTATTCAATTGCTGCTTGCAAGTTATTCATCTAAGAAAATAAAAGAGCAAAATTTTGACATAAAATGCAATGTGAACAAACACGTGTGTTTGTTTCTAATGTCAAGCATAACATATTAAGATTATAGTATGTTCTTGACCATCGATTGCTCATACCAATTAGAAAGCTTATAACATTTACAGGAATTTTTTGCTTTGGTATTTTTTTTTTTTTGTTTCCTTTTAGGAAAAGGAAATACTGTCTAGTGAGGTCTCTGTAAGTAATCTCCAAGGGCACAAATGGTTTCAAAATAGGCCCTAAGTCTTTTCTCATTAGGCGAGATCAGATAGATGGATCTAAGAACGCCATTTAAGTCCTACCATAAACCAACAATACCCAATAACAGGGAAAAAAAGAACTATATATTCTATATTCTATATTCTATTCTCTATTCTCTATTCTCCATTTGCTAAAGAGCAATAAAATGGACATGTTCCAATACATCATATTTTCATCATCTACCCATTGAACCAACAATACTATGCATTTGTCAATGCATAGGGCCAACTGATATTGCAGCATAGGAGGCCAACAATTGTCACTTTCATTCCAGCATAGGAGGATCGCAGAGTAGGATCTTCACCCTTGGTATATGTTACTTACCGGGTACCCTTCATGAATTGCTTTCTCCATAATCTTTTCCTGGGTGAAATAAAAAGAGCATTCTAGTTCTCTGATTGCAATTAATTCAGAAACAAGGCAAATAAAGCTTCATTGAACTAAAGCTTTAAGCATTTTTGTTCCTTATGAGTGCATGTGATTAAATTAACCTTTAAAATAAGGATACTCGGTAAAAGACCAAAAATAAAGAAATTAACATTTAAAATCAAATTCAAACATCACAAACCCTGCGCACGGATACGTATATAGTTGAAACAGAACTTTTTTTTCCCCTTTTACTTTTTAATTCAAAATGCAGGAGTAATGAATAAACTTACTTGAATTATAGTTGTGATCATCCCAGGTCCACCCTGCAGTAACTCAAAGTGAGAAAATCTTACTAAAGTTAATATAATTGAAGCACCAGGAGAAATTACCGCCTGAAATTGCTTCTTTGTCCATGTTATATCCTTCCACGTTTTAGAATGGGCTGATTGCCATTCTGTTGGAACCTGAATACTTTCCACATGCTGCAAAATCCTCAAGCCACCTGCAACATCATTAGGTCCCAAGTGAATTAGAATATAAAAGAAACAAAATCGCAGAGGGGGAGAGAGTGTCTGTGTCTGAAATCTTGCATAACTTTGTATAGAATAAATATTAAAAGCAATTGTTGAGATTACAATGCATTTTACACTAGAAAGGCTTGATATTTTGAAGTGACATGGCATGTTGTCCCATGACCAAACTGGTAGATAAGACAGCAGAACCTATGCAGCTAGCATCTAGATAAAATAGTTTCCTCAAGAGGAAAGGTGATTATAACTCAGAATAACTTTTCTAGACCACCTTGCTCCGGTGGTCAGTGAATGATAGTTTAAGGGACATTTTAGAAGTTAGAAGCTTTCATCATGATGCTCCATTAGTCCCTCAATCACTATAAACATCCACATTTTTAAGACAATTGTTGTATAACTGAACATGCTAATCTTAAGCAGTTGAATTCCATCTTCAATAACACTAAAAAGAATAAATGAAAAGACAACAAATACTTGTGATAAATGCCTCCTCCCAGATTTCATGTTCTGACCATGATGGAGAAACCTCTCGAAATGGGATTCCTTCACTCCTGCATACTCTGCACACATAATGCAAATCAGCCCTCAATTACATGAGAAGCAACCTGTTAGTGCTTCAAGTTCTCAGTCTATATAGAAGAACACAGATATTAAATTGGCTCCATTATTTTTCTTTTTGCCTTTTATCCTACGTCAGATCTTCCTTAAAATACAATCTTCCCAGTTTCATTTCACCCCTGCCATGCCCATTTCTGAGTGGCTTAGCCCAATACATTAGAGAAAGCAAGGCTCCCTTATGGAACTAAGAGAAAGCAAGGCTCCCTTATGGAACTAACTGGTTTTAAGAATAAAAACTGTGATACAATAGTGCTGAAAACTCCACATTAGCATAAGAACGAAAATAGTAATAATAATTTAAATTCCTTAGGCAGAGAACAGGAAAACACAGAAAGTAAATGCATTAAGTCTTATTATTAACATATAAGACAAAGGCCTGATTTATACTAACATCAAGCAAAATGTTGGACCATATTCCACTATAAATAACATGATTTTTACTAAAATTTCTACACAAGGGCATAGTTTCTTTATGGTTGAAGAAAATAAAGCAGCATAGAGTATTAGTGCATTTATAATTAAATCATACTCAAGAACTAGTTGGCGTATTATTCCTGGAAGAACGCCATCACTGATAGGAGATGTCTGTACTTCAAAAGGATATCTATTACCATAGGCCTTCCCATCATCTGAATCCCGATCCTGTTATGAAGTAGGAAATGAATACGTGCATGTGGTCCACAACCAGAAGGCTAAAGCAAATTTCATGCTCCATAAACTTAATCCACAAAATGTTTTAATAAACACAAAAGAAAAAGAAAGAAAAGCAGGAGAAAGTCATTAATAAAGGGTTGAAACTCACTACTACTGTTTTATTCATCAGTATGACCCAACAAATTATAGAAATTCCCACTGAAATTTACCATACTGCAAAATGAGTATCATATAAACTAAAAGGTTTTCGATAAATAGGTATACTGTCAATCTCTTCTAGAGAATAGTCCATCCTTCCAACAACCACATATATTTAAAACAAGCTCACTGCATTAGTTTTACCACTACAACAACTCAAAATTAGAAAGTCATATTAGAATCCTAAAGTATGAGCAACCCAACCACGCCTTGCAAAAACAGCTTTAAGTTCAAGTTGTCAGTTAAGTTCAAGTTGTCAGAGGTCATGCAAAAGTAGGCTTACTACTTAAAAAAAAAAAAAAAAAAAAACGAAACCCACACACACACACAGAGAATTCTAGTATAAGATAAGATTGTAAACAGTAAGCCATGTTAGAATTTATGCTGAGAGATCAAATAAGCTCTGTAGCAACTCACCTTATAGCAAACAACAAAAAAATTTGTCACACAACCTTCAAGTATCTGATCACCATTGTCGGATAGCAACAGTTCTGTCACTAAAGGAGGCCTGAGCTTTTCCAGCGTCTTCCTAATCCTGCATTATGTGCAAAATTTTCAATGAATAATTTGAAGGAACATCAGCACTACAGGCAGCAAGAAAAATGAGTACGGCACTTTTATATAGTCAAATGCAAGGATGCAAGTGAGGGTGGGTGCAATGCCAGGTTCTAAAAGTGATGACTTATATGTTCAAACCTATACATAAATTTCTACAGGAATATATTCAATCCTTCATTCTTTAATTCTTTGTTACTATCAGCTTTTGTCATTGATTCCTGGGTGTGTCCCTCTAGAACTTAAACAACGAAACAAAATGCCTCTGAAGTTTAGATGACTCATTAAAGCAATTTTAAGTAAACAATTCTTCATAAAAGAAAGTTCATACCTTTCAGTGTCTGTACTCTGTATCTTTATTTATTAATATCATATTGTTTTTCTTATAGAGAATTTTAAGAAATTCATTGA
The DNA here is from genome assembly GCA_031439595.1 of Pterocarpus santalinus. Classification (NCBI taxonomy): domain Eukaryota; kingdom Viridiplantae; phylum Streptophyta; class Magnoliopsida; order Fabales; family Fabaceae; genus Pterocarpus; species Pterocarpus santalinus. The sequence goes on from CM062526.1 coordinate 56,435,539, forward strand.
CGAGATAAATAATGCTTCTAATTCAAAAGGCATAAACTGACCTTACCCAATCTGAATATTTTGCAGCTGCAACCTGCCTCCCATGGCCTGCCAAAGCCAAATGTGCACCATTTCCCCAAATACCAAATATAGGAGGAACATAAGTCTCAACATGCACATGCACATCAAGAATTTTACTCACTCCTTCCTCATCCACAGTCTCACATGCATTCAAGTCCTCCAAATTGCCACTAACAAGAGTTGTAACAGCCAGCTCCTCACAATCACTCCTCTCTTTCAATGCAATTGGCAAGACCTTGCGCATTGAATCATTAACAAGCATTTGCATAGTGGGTTGCCATATTGGCAAGGTTGCTGATGATGGTAGCACAATTGCAGGATTATTAGGTTTAAATAGTAGCTGCGGAGCCAATTTTGATAGAATTTGTATAGATTCTGAAAGTCTTTTCATGTGTCTCTCCCAAAATAACAAACATGACGCATTGTTTTGAGTTCGCGATGTTGTGTAAGCACCTGGACCGGAAGCTAGCTAAATCATTTTAAAATAAACCAGGAAAACTTTTCGAAATTCATTCAAGAGATATTGTAATAAAATGTTTACTAATTTTGAATGTACCTGGTTGTGCTTCTAGGAAGACTCTAACTGGAGGAGCATCTAAGGTGTGTGAAAGAGTGCCATTACTGAAGAGAAACCTTGAACCCGGCATTTGTTTAGTTACCAGATCCAAACAATGAAAGGATGAAAATCTTCTTGACCCCTCCCCCCAAAAATTGCTTAGTTTAATTTTCTTCAATGGCAGTAAAATTCATGTGCACTGCAAATACTTGTTACGCGTATCAGCTGAGAAATACTGTTAGTTAATCTTGTTCTCCTACAAGACGCAGCAAATTCGAAAGAACAGGCAGTTACACCATATGGTTGTTGTCATTTTCATTTTTAGAGAGGACAGGACAGCAACGCCAGGAGAGTAACATGGAACCTGATAAATGATATAGTTATGCCTTACTTTAATTTATTAAAGGAGAAACAAAATCACATGAAATTATAGACGTGTACGCAAGTTCACAAACTGAACACTAATATTCCCCATCCTACTTTTCCTTGAAGATTAATCAAAAAATTAGATTTCTATCTCTGCATTAAGTATGAACCCACACCATAGTTTTCCAGGGGAAAAAGAAGTATAGGAACAAACATGAATCCGCAATATACAAATCAAGTGGGCAGAGAATATATGAAAAAAATAATTAAAAAATTTGGTTTTCAAACAGGCATGTAGAATTTAGCTGGTTAATGGCAGCAATTTCCAACATAAACAAGAAACGGTTTTCCATTCATTTCTGAGGTCGATAAAGGAAAGGAACAATGGTTGCAACATTGAAATGTTTGCACATGAATTAGTTTCTGGCACAGATAATGCTTCACGGTGTGAAGATACATGTTTGAAACAAAGTGGCAGAAGCCCAGAAAGAGCACAAAACAAATAGTCAGGACATGAAAAGTTTACCAGACAGACAAGGCGCAAACAGAGAAAGCAGAGAAGGGCTCAGAGGCAGAGCAGAGACACCATACATGCGAGGAAAAGAGAGTGAGACGGTGCCGTTTGGAGCCTACTGACTTTTTGTTTTTTTTTTTTTTTTGGATATATTCGCAATAATAAGGTTTGAGTGTAGAAACTCATATAAATTATCTAATCTTCTCATTATTAAATCACAACTAATGGCTGAGCCTCCTAACTCTATTACTCATCATTATAGTTTTTCTCCTTATAGGATTTTTATATTATTATTTTTAAAAAGAAAACATTAAATTATTAACAAATTATAATTACAAAAATAAATTTTGATAAATATTGTCATATAGTAATTAATTAATAATAATATCTTAATGATATATAATTACATTCTTTAAATCTTTACTTAAAATGCTTAGCAGCATTTAATTTTTTCATTACATGAGTTACTTGGTTTTAAAGATAAATTTAAATTAATGGAATATGTTTACAGAGGACAAAAAAATTGAATAAGCCAACACAATTACTAAGGAAGTTTCTTTTTGATTTTAGGGTATGTTTATAGATATTACTATAAGACTAATTCCTCTCATGGTTAAGAGCTCTCTTAACAATTATCTTGATATTAGTCTTTTTTTTTTTTTAAATATAGCTCATTTACTAATACACCCAATTTTTATTGATTAATAAGGATATTTGAGATTTGGTCTCGTAGGATAACTCGTTTTACTCAAAATTTTATTAGGTCACGTTGTTCTCTAAATTTATATTTTCATAATAATAAATTATAAATTTTAAAATTTTAATTAATATATTTTATATAATATAAAATTATTTTAATTTTATTATTTACTTATACAATTTATAATTTAATTGTGAGAGTTTTTCTAATACTCTCAACTTTTTTAAAAATACTCGTGCCTTGTAGGAGTTAGTAACTAATATTAAGTAACATGTTGTATTTTTTAAAATAAAAACATTAAAAATGAATTTCAAAGTAATAGGTTTATATATAGTTAAATGTGAATCACTCATCTGTTTTGTTGTTTTTCTTTTTCAGTTATATCCCAAAAAAAAAAAATTTGTGGATCACTCATTAGTAAAAAGTATTGACATCCTTATAACTACAAAGGATACCAAAAAAAATCTCACTTATATCTAATGTCTAAATTTATATATGTTATTTGAATATCAAATTAATTTAATTTTGTCCCTTGTTTATAACTCAGTTGATTAGTGCTAGAAACATTTTAAAAGAGTAATATGGTTTGATCTTACCATACGCTTTTCATCCTAATTTTCCTTACTTTATCATGCAAACTCCTTCCATGCTTTTGTTAGGGCGCTTTTTAAGGTACAGTTCTAAGTAGAGATTGCAAAAAAATTTGTCTAAACGAATAACTACGAGAATTATCTATAACTGGGATGGATATAGAAATAAATTTAATGTCCATGAGATAAAGGTTAAGTCCCCACTTATTAAATAGGATAAAGTAGAGAAATAAAATTTCTGTCCTATAAATCCTCATTAAATCTTCATTTATGTGAAATAAATAATAAAAATGGGAGATAAATTTTTAAATGAGGATAAAAGGCATAGAAGATATCCCTACACTTATAAATAATTATTGCTATCGCTAATTCTAAAATTCTTAAGATGAGTCTTATGCCTTAAAAAAAAACATAATTTAATCTTATTTGATCGAGACATTATTAAATCAAGTTTAAATTTGGGAAAAAAATCAAATTTAAATTTGGGAAAGATCACACAATAAAAAAATCGAATTGTGCTTGCTCCAATGAAACACATCGCAAGTTGCCAAATGCTAGAAGATATATCTTGATGTAACATTAGATGCATTACTCCAATCACATAAACATATAATATATTATGAGATATTAAAATAAATTTTATATATTATTACATGTTTTATTTTAATATACATATACTTTAATATTTACCTACACTTATATAAATGTAAGATGCATGTATAATGAGGGTTTAAAAAATAAAGGTTAATTTTAATACATTATTAAAGTAAAATATTTTATGCTATTAACTAATTATTTTTTTATTTTAATTAATTTATTTATTTAAATAACTTAATTTATTTTTAAATTAATATATTTAAATATAATTACATTTAAATATATTAATTTAAAAATAAATTAAATTATTTAAATAAATAAATAAATTAAAATTAAAAAAAATATATATATATAACTTTTAAAATATTTAATAATAAAATAAAAAATTTTAACGATATGGTAATCCATAATTCGATATAATTTAAAATATCAAAATTACACCCCAAAAAACAAGAAGGTTCCATGAATAAATCCGAGGATTATCGGATTTCACATGATCGAGACAGGGAGGAGGAGGAGCGTGGCACTACTGTGCTTATTAAGGACGCGCAACGTAAACTTGTATGTTGACAATGACAAGTGTTCAACGTTCCTTGGCTTTGCGCTATTTCCAACCCATTCCCGGGACTGACTCGATAGACTTCGACAGATTCTTACGTTCAAAAACCACAAACGACGATCAAATTCTGAGGTAGCCAAAGCCAACACAACACTAACACATACACATACACATCACATGGAAGAAGAAGCAACGCGACCCACCATCATGGTCACAAACGACGACGGAATCCATGCACCTGGCCTCAGAGCCTTGGTCCACGCCCTCCTCGCCACCAATCTCTACAATCTTCAAGTTTGCGCCCCTGATAGGTTTACCATCTTCATTGCCACCCTCATCTTCTGTTACATCCATTTATTCATATCTCAAGTCCTAGTCTTTTTCTTTTTTTTTTTTTGTTTTTTTTCCCCCAAAAAAAATGTAGTTTTTTGATGGAAAATCTTCGTAAATAAAACATTTTGATGCTGTCATATTGGTAGTTTGCCCGTATGGATTTTTTATTTACTTTGGTAGCCCATTTTTTTATCTTGTTTATTTGGTCTTTGTAGCAACATTGATTTTGTGGCACGCGTGGTTTGTGTTGTGTTGATTAACTTTTTGTGGTCCTGTTATTCTGTTTCAAAATTTGATCATTTGCAGTGAGAAGTCAGCTGTTAGCCACAGCATTACATGGCTTCACCCTGTAGCTGCCAAGCAAGTTAACATTGATGGAACCACAGCTTATGCAGTTTCTGGTTTGTTTGTTTGTTTGCTTCCCATTCAACTATTTTTCACTGTGCTTTTGCATATTGATAGTATTAGGCTGTAAGCTCACACTCAGACTCTGTTTGCACATGCTCAAACTCAACCACAAATAAGCAAATTTATTCTCTCTCTCTCTCTCTCTCTCTCTCTCTCTATAGTTTTATTTTTCGTTTAAATTTTTGGCCCCCTTCACAATCACCATGACAACTTTGAGCTATGGAGTGTGGACCTCTTATCATATGATGTGCCCTGCCTTATGTTAAACTTCAAATTTTATTTATTAATTTTTTTTTTCCTTTTATTTGACTGCAGACTTGTATATATCTTGAGTCTCATGCCTTTTTTTTTGGGTCACTTTTCTTTTTGGTCCTGTTTAGAATGTTGGATGAAATTTCCAATCTTTAAACACTGGGGAACGGAAAATTATATCATCATTTGAATACTTGATAATTGCTTTTAAGTTGTTTCTGGAAATGCTTTAAGATTACAATTAGGTCCATTTATTCTCTTGCCTTACAGAATGTCCACATGCAAATTCTTTGCAAGGGACTCCAGCTGATTGCACTTCTCTGGGAATTTCCAAAGCACTCTTTCCTACAATAGCTGATCTGGTACTCTAGCTTTTGAATTTTTGGTTTTGCTTTCTAAGTTATCACATTGCTAGATTGGACTTTTTTTTTGTCCTAATCTTTTACCATCTTAACTAGTTTTTCTTTATTGCACTACCATTGCAAGCTTTTCTTTATTTATTTATTTAGAGAATCTTTGAGAGTTGTTTGTATAACTTATAGAACTCGGGACAACTTACATAATGTATCCCATTTGTGCTACATATCGCTTTTATTATTTTTGGCTGAGACATTCCTCGCATATAGGACCTGTTGGACTAAGCCATGTCAGATAGACAGATAGATTCATTCAGCTGGTTGCTAATATTTGTTGTGCACATGTACAGGTAGTCAGTGGCATAAACATGGGTACCAACTGTGGTTATCACATGTATGTAGCAATTTTTTTTTTCCTCATATCCACGTAGACCTTTGGTCATCCTAATACCTTTGTACTTCTGCATTGCAAATTAATCCTTTATGAATTCACAAATGGATGCATGTTTGCCAAGAGATATAGAAGGAGGAGCCAGGATTTAAGGCCTCTTCCTTTGCAACAGTAGTCATTAATACATGCCGCAGCTTTTTGCTCATAGCTGCACTGAGTACATTCCCTTTTATGCAGTGTTTACTCAGGCACAGTAGCTGGAGCTCGAGAGGCCTTCTTCAATGATATACCTTCCATCGCCATTTCATTCGACTGGTATTTTGCAACATATTTCTGTGAAAATATTTCTGGATTTATGTTGAATATTTGTTTAATTGAATTTTGAAAGAGTTTTTGTTTGACAACATGTGATTAGAATTGTAAAACGGATGAATGAATGTCTCTAAGTAACATGGTTCATGGGGATTATATTATAAAGCCATCCACTAATCTCTCATCTATCTCCTTTTGTAGAAACTGATGTTTAGTCTCATATTTGACATTTTGGGGGTTACTGTACATCCAGGGTTAAAGGAAAGAGTAAACTACAAGACTTCACCCTTGCTGCGCAAGCATGCATACCTATCATAGGTGCTTTGCTGGTTGAGATAAAGAATCAAAGATACCCTCAAAGATGCTTTTTGAATATAGATGTGCCAAACAATGTTGCTAATCATAAGGTATGTTGCCTTTTGTATGTTTAGCTTGTAAAAATATTATGAACAATGAACATGACGTAGCCAGATAGCCTTGCTCTGCTGTATACGTCATCATTTGTCATGAAAATTCATTGTATGATGAAATTAACTTTTTTTGAGGTGATACGATGAAATTAACTTGATGCAGGACGAATGGGGATTGATTGAAATTTGATGTTGGTTTTTATTGTTTTATAATAATTTTCATAACGAGATATTATTAGGGATTTTGGTTATTTTAGGTAATTATGCAGTAATTGTGGTAAAATTAAGATTGCTATTTGGATAAATATTTGAAGATTGCTTACTTGTCAGCTGTGATGCACGGATACACTGCTTGGAGTTCTAACGAAATGGTTTAACTCAGCATGTAAAAGTCAAAATATTAGGTTATAGTCTCTTATTTCATGAAAAGAATATATGCTACTCTGTTATAAATCGATGCATTTTAAGGTAGCTATGCTTTCCTAAAGGTGTTAAGAACTTAAGATTTAATTTTAAATACTCGTCATTTTTTTTTTCATATCCTAAGTATAGAACTTAAAAATTGTATGTCTAAATTCAGAGGATTGCTATTGCTGACTTTGCCAAGAGATTACATAGCTTTCCATAGGACCACTTATAACTAATTTGTGGGTTGTCTTCTGTGCCTGACAAAAAGGGGTACAAGTTTACCAAGCAAGGTAAAAGTATCATCAAGATGGGATGGAAGCAGGTCACCTCTGAGGCAGAAGGGCGAAAAATGTTATCTGACATGACCAATACAGATACACCAGCATCTGCAGCAGAATTCGACATGCCAACTGTATCACCCGGAAGTCTTTTATTTGCACGAGAAGTAGGTTCATTTCTCTTACTTGAACATCTATGTATTCATTACAGCTAGTCTTTTAATATCTTTAAGAATGAATTCCTCCAATTTTTATAGTGCTACACAGCTTAGTCTGGCGCTTGAATAAGATGTAGTGTACTGTGTTTTAACTTTGTAGGTAAGAGGTGCCCAACTTGATCCTGATGATACAGATTACAAATTTCTGCAGGAAGGATATGTGAGTATATATGATAAGAATAAACATTAAATTTATTGAACATTTAAATTGTGGCTAACATGGTAAGCAATTTCGTATTTTTCAGATTACTGTTACTCCTCTTGCTGCTATCTCTAATGCAGGGGTAGATTGTGAGAACTACTTTAAGGATTGGCTACCAAGTGTGTCTTGAGTCCCCCTCTTCATCTGCCTTATAATAATGCTGTAAGACCTTTCCTGTATTTATGATTTATGACAGCTTTGATTACAATATATTGCTTCCAAAAATTGTATTTAGACTTTTAGTATCGTGTTCAGTTAAGAATGAAGTTGATACTTCCGAGATGAATGGAAAATTGGGGCAAGTACATGGTCACTTACAATCACAAGTGTCATTTATATTTGTTTACGTCAGCCTGAAGTGCGATGAATTTGTGGACCTTATTACACATACGTGCTTGAGGGGCAGTGTATGTTTTATATACTTCCATTCTGAAACAGTTAATAGTAAATGTCCATCATCAATGGCATATTGTTTTGCCCGTGAGCAAACTCAGGAATAAAAAAAATAATTCTAATGGGTCATAGTAACTTATACAAAAGTGTGTGTTGACCTTCCACCCATTGGATATACGAGGTAGTTGGTTGGGTATAAATTGTCAAAAGTGGCTATTTTGGAATCAAATAAAATGAGATTAGCTTTGTTTTAACAAAATTTGAACAAATATTCTAAATTTTTATTTTTGTTCATTTTTTGCCGGGGTGTTAGGGTGGGGGGCTTCACGTGTTTCATTGAGACTTGAGAGCTTCAAATTAGCAATTAAAGAGGGTGCAAAAATGTCAAATACTAATTACACTTTAGCTAAGCAGCACTTACACATCGTAATTGCTGCTTTTCAGGCAGCTGATAATGCTCTTGTCAATCTGACAATATATAATTGTCACAAAGTATTTAATTATCTCCCGTCTCGCTTATAGTAATTGGAAAACATACGTCATATGATTAATGATTAATAATAATTATAATACCACATTACCTTCCACCGCCTTTTTCACAAGTTGAGATTACAATTCTCTGCAGATTACTTAGTTTGCTGAAAGTGATTTCATCTGCTAAAGAAATTATTTTAGACCCCGAGCGGTTTGGTTGCTATGGTATGCATGTCAGTGTCAGTGTGTCACTGCCCTATTATTGCCGAGGGGCATGAAGGACATTTCCACTGAGCTTTTAATATGATTGAATGGGAAGGCCTATTTTCTGTTACCTACTAACCTGTCACTCATTTTTGGATTGACTAGGTTAACCCCTGTGCTTTCACAGGTCAACTTCCACTGTTCCACAAGGGAAATAAAAGAACAAACTACCATCTCAACAGCTTAAAATAGACATCTTAACAATAAATAGCCTTATTGAGAAGTTAAAAAAAAAATGTTGTAGTTTCGTCTTTCCTTCCCCTACCCTCCCCAGAGCCTAAAGTCATGCTTCTTTTAGTACACCATAGTAATCTGCAGGTTTCATAGATGGTTAAAGGCTTGTGCATAAACCGAAAGCGTTTAAAAACAGGAAACAAAAAAAGAAAAAAAAAAGATGGGTTTTTAGATAAGAACTTAGTAGATGCTTTAAAAACAAAACTGAAAGAAAACCATTCTATGTTGGTGCAACAAAAGTTAAAAGAGAAAAGTGAAAAGAAAATACTCTATGTTATGTGAACATTATAAATACTTTATGTACATTGCAAGCCTCTTCTCAATTCTGTTCCGTGCCCATGGCCTTCATTTTTTGGATGGCAAAGAAGGTGAATGTGATTCCACTAGTATAGACCAGAGGACGTGCACGTCTTCATATTGGCAAGACTTGACATCTTCATACAGAATGTAAATCCCTCTCCCTGAAATGTTAAGGTAAAAAAAAAAAAAGGTGAAAAATCATGAGGGAGTGGTAGAGCGAACTATGTTGTATTTGGTTGATTGTTTCATGAATAGAAGCTTTATGCAAAGTGCTTAAACAATGTAAAGATACACAGCACTGCTGCATATATCAAAAGTAGCATGAAGAGAGAAAAACAATGAGAATGCAGCTGTGGACTGTGTCATGGAGCGTACTCTTGTTTTGATTCGAATTCAACTGGAGCCACAGCTTCTTCAGAGGAGAGAGGAGGGATTGCAGCCACCCCATTTGGCTAAAAGTTGTTGTGGCTCATGCAGATGAAGCAAGCATGAGTGAAATAATAAGAGGTGTAAGAGAGATAAAGAGGAAACCCCCTAGCCTTTGCTTAGACTAGGGTGAAGATTTTGCTAGGTCCCTATTCATGCCCTGGGACATTTTAAATTCCATTAAGGGCCAGTATTGAATTAACATTTGTTGCTGGTACAGTGTCCCTTTCAAACCTTTTCTCCCTTGTGGTAGAAGAAGAAGAAGAAGAAGCCATTCCACCAATCAGCTGTGCATCTCACACCTTGATCACCACGAAAGAGAAGCCTCTATTGGTATCCATTTCACCTTTCCTAGTGGCTTATTCTTGAAGGTACCATGTTTTCACCATAATTTAGGATATATCTTGGTGGTAAAAGGCACACATTAGGAAGGTTTCTTATTTTGACATATAGGCACTCCTCTTGCATTTCAAGCAAGTATATGCCTCCTTTTTGAGGATCTCCCACAAGGCTCTGTTTCCATGTGAGTCCACCTGTTCCAAAAGGGTGCCTTATAAGAGTGATAATTTCTGGAGTGCCTTGCTGACTCAGATGTTACACGCCACTCCCATTGAATGATTTCACTTACCTTAGTTTGAAAACTAGATGGTGCTTTTTGTTTTTTATATGCATAAGAAAGTTGTTATATACTTGAATTGAACCTTAGGAGGATCAATAGACAGTAGGGATCACTATGTGAGTATCATCCCATGCTTACTTTTACCTGTGCCCCGAGTCCTTCTGGTGTGGTACATGAAAAATTTTGGTGAAGGAAATTGTCTCATGCCAAGGTCATGCAACAAATCTCAACCAGGGCTTACATTGATACTTAGATATGACCTACCAATAAAAGATTAGTCAAATCCCTTTACAAAAATATTATTATAAAGCAAAATCAAAATATATATCAATTCCTACCTATTCAATCCAATCTCACCTAACACTCATTGTTGGACAAAAGTTGAAAAAATCACTACAGAAAGAAGCACTCCATCCTAAAATTGAAGTGCCGAGTTTTTCTAACAATATGAGAAGAAAAGGGTTTTATTTCAATGCAATTGTAAACACAACATTTTATTACAAAATCCATAAATTAAACTACGAAGATTCTACCAAGTTTCTTCTTGTCTACTAAATAAGATGCCTACCTTATTGTCAAATTCGCTCGCAACAAGAATATATAAAAAGGCATGTCTTCCTTTTTCATCTGTTAAAAGAATAAAATCTCACACAGAAATTTAACGTTGCAGAAGAACTTAGATCAAATCATACTGATTCGTACCAATAAGCAGAACCGGGTATCCAGTTGTGGGAAGACGATTGTGAATTCATGCGCTTCCTTTTTGGTCAAAAGACGCTTTTCCCTGATAAGCCCTTAGAACAAAAATATATTGTCTTATAGCCCAATAGTGATATAAGATCATACTTTAAGCCCGGTACCCATACCAATAGTGATATAAGATCATACTTTAAGCCCTGTACCCATAATTTAAGTCATTTGGCTACTGTGAAGGCCTAATTGCTTTCCAAAATAGAATTTGAAGCCCAGTTCATGCTTATATTGTATCCCCGCCCCCCTCTCTCTCCTCCTCCTCCTACTCAAAAAGGGCTTGTATTATATCCATGTTCAGGTCAACGGGTGCCACCCCCCCCCCCCTCTAAAAAACCGAAAACAAAAAAGGGGGTGATTTGTTTGTGCAGTAGTGCTGGAAATGAAAGTAGAACAAATACATTGCAATTAAAAATGAACTACGTAACAGTCCAAATTTTTGCTTGCATGTCTCGTAATAGACCAATAGTGATATTTCACCTTTTAAAAAAAATAATTATAAAATTTAAATTTTATATATAATTCAAAAAATTAAAAATTAATTTTTTTGAAATTATCTTTTTAACTTCTACCAAAAAAGTTAAAAATATATATTTTTAAAATTTTGATTATTTTTAAAAAATTATCTAAATAATTAAAAACTAATTTTTTAAGAAAAAAATGATTTATTTTATGAAAAAATTACAAATAAACGCACCCTAAATCTTATTTGATTATTAGTTTTTAAAATATGACTGATGACACTTCATTCATCTCCCTTGGAACTTGTCAAACTGCCTCCTCGTTAGAGGAAGTTTCAGACTTTCAGCTCAATTGGCACTTATTCGAGTTTTTGATGTTTGAATGTAATGATAATGCCATTGTTTAATTATCTACTTGATCACCCATCTTCCTCTCCTGTATAAGTGCTTGCAGTTCCTGTATAACTTAAAATAAAAAAGAAAAAAGGAAGAACTTGCCGAATAAGTTTTATTTTTTCTTGGTAAGGGTCAAGGTTTAGAAAGAAGAAAAGTTATTCTATTTTAAAATTAGAGCATGCTATAAAACTAGGTGAGAAATAGTACTCATTAAACCTATTTCTTTTGGGGGTGGTTATGATTTGACTTGATCTAATCCAATAATCTATGTCAATGTAAAGTTTATTGAATCATATTTGAATTTTGGAATTTTGATCTGGTGCATTTTTTGGTTGAGTCTGAATCATATTTAAAGTTGGCTTGGTTTGATCTAGAGTCATATAATTCTTTAAATGTTATTCTTTTTTTTTTTTTTGTAACACAAGTAGCAATAAAAGCATGAGACTCTTATACTTCAATCAATATATTTTATATTATATAATGTTATTTTTATATTGCTATAATTTGTTTCAAAATATGTATTATAAAATATCTTTTCAATTTTGTTTCTTCTAAAATTTTATGACTTTACTATATATATTATCCAAACTATATATATTGTATAAATGTTAGGTTGACCTTGTTTGATCCCATCATTAGCTGGGTTGTTATTGGATCAAATCTGAATTTAAAAAAAAATGATCCAATCAAAAAATCAAAAATATATATCATCCATTGAATCACAAAACATGTTCTCGCTTACAATTGACACTTCACTGGTTAGATTGACCGAAATTATTTTCTGTCACTGGTACAGTTATAATTGTGTATGCCACTGCTCATATCATCATAACTCTAATGTGAGTAAAAAAAAATGTTTAAAAAAAAGAAGAAGGAAGAAATATCACTGAACCCATCGATACATATTTGTACACAATTAATGATATAATAGTCATACAGTTAGCATCGTTCCATATTGTGTGTTTACATCTAGACGATGGTTTTACATTTTCATAAATGATTAACTAAAAAGAAAAAAACCAAAGAGAGATAAAATTACCGGATGTATTATTTGAATATTTTAATTAGATATCAATGTGAGACATTATTATATGACTTGTATGATAAAGTTGGGCTTAAATTTAATTCTATCATGATATCAAAGTCTATTATATAATTGTTATTAGTCACCCGCAGATATCTAGTCCTACAAATTTCATGCTCTAAATGTCCAATAATCCCAAGTATAATAGGTGTGTGTTAAATATCATATTACTTAAGTATATAGCCAATATAAATTTTATAAGTACTTGCACATTCTTCTCATGAGTTAATTTTTAGGATTTAATTAAATCTTCTCAATCTTAAGAGCTAAAATATATTAACATTTTTTTAGAACTTTTTATTTTGTTGTCTTTCAGTTAACTCGCATATGTTCAATGAAGTATCCAATAATAGTGTGAGAATTTTTTTTTTTTTTGGTCGACAAAATAAGTTTATATACAGTTAAAATAAGGGATATTGGTGCATGGCGGGTCCAAGTTGCAGAGCCCTTAATTGCAGAGATGCAGTAGGAAAAGGCATGGGACCAAATCACCGATCCACTGATCCTCAGTCCTCACTTTGCTGTTGCTGGCTGCATCAATTGTCTCAACAGTTACTCACAGCATAATCGATTCAGCTCTGATCTGTGGACAAAATAATGGAGTCCTCCAATTGCATTACCACCAAATTACAATGCAAAAGGATGAGCCCTGCAAGTGGAACTGGTGGGTTCTTGGTACTAATTACCTTGCCCTTTTGCTTGTCTAACGGTTGGTTAAGACCCAATCCTTTCATGGGTGCGCATGTGCAAATGGTCATACATTATGAGAGAAAAACTCAAAAAACTTATATATAAAAGCAATTTGATATTCAATTTACCAGTTGGATGCACCACCAAAGTCCAATATTCCGTGTCATACATCCACTGCTTCACTTTGAGATCAGAACATACCATTCTACCTTTTTCCCCCTTAGTTTGCAAGTAGTTGCATATATAAAGGTTGACGTACAAATCCACGTAGCTAAATTAGTCAAATGTTTTTTATTTTGGGAAAAGAAAATATCTAAAGGCATATGGTTCTTTAGGTTCAAAATGGAAGCAAATAATTGGTTCAAGTCTTTAAGATCGGAAAAAGTTTGACTACGCATGGACAACTTTTTAATAATAGGAATAATAATAGTGTAGTTACCGTTTGATTAATTATTCGGTGCCTTTAACATCATTTACTTTTGGGTTTAAACTTTATGCCTCCTTTTTGAGGCCATAAGTCCATAACCAGTTTCATTTTCTATTTCTTTGTATTTAGGGTTCTTTACATAAAAAAGAAATAAACACAAATATTTTAAATAAATATTTATTAATAAAATAAATAGTAATTACCACTTGCTTTATTATAGTCTATGTGAATTAAAAAGAAGATATCAAATTCTAAAAAATTATAATTTTCGAATTGGACTTTCAATACTACAAATAGCGTGAGGAAAATACCTACCAAAAAAAAAATGGCGTGAAGAAAATAAAGAACCAAAAAGGGAGAAATAGTGGTTAATTAAAGCCAAGCATATAAACATCATTTCCTTCGAAGTTTGAAATATGCTTGTTCCTTTCTAAATCTCTCATGTTGGAATATGCAACCCACTTCTTGTCCCTTGGGTCTCAATTTCTTGGCATATCACTTAATCTGTTTTTGAGTCGTGTCTACAATATGTACGTTAATTCGAGATAACATAACTTTGATTATGCCTGAAAAAAAAAGCAACTTTTGACATGCTTTTTAATTATTCGTATCATTTTGTAAAATTCCTAACATAATAGTAGTTATATAAAGTGTAAAATTTTATTTGTCCTAAAAAATATAAGTATTACTACATTAATCATTTAAAGAGTTTGAATATTATTGTCATCATATAAAATCTTTAAAGATTTGTTCTTTTATACTATCACTTTAATTATTCAAAACAATAAATAAAGTAACGTTTGAGGTCTTTAAGAGGCTAAATTATGTTCTGACAACGATGTTTGAAGGATTAATACGACCACAATTATATCTTTTAAGGTTTAAAACAGGGCTTCTGTTTATATAAATTAGTGGCATATGTCTTTTTATTTTTAAATAAAAGAACTAAATATTTTTTAAAACAAAATAAACATAAGACTAAAAACCGTGATTTAAGTTTATATATATCCTAAATGTATGAACTAACTTTTGCAAAAGGTAGGGACTGGGGAACATGCCATTTATGAATGAGGTATGTCCCAGAATGAAATCTTTTTACACTTCCACAGTCCTCTGAAGATAATGTGAACCCGCATGAGTCATAAGTTCTGTCCATTTCAGGTCATAAAAAGCAGACACCTAGGCCCTACCCACTCAAATTCTTGTCAAATTACATAGTCGCTTCAAAAATTTTAGCAAAATCACTGTCTTTATAATATTCCACACAGTGGAAACTATTGTTTAGATAGAGAGAGAGACTTTACGCCAGGTGGAAAAAAGTAACGTACACTTTGAATTTAAAGGGGTAATGATTCAATCATGATGTGGTTATAGCTAAAATAAAAAAGTGGTGGTGTGTGATGTGTAATACGCATATTTCATTATGTTCACAAGGGCAATCGGGAGGGAGGAGGATGGTATTTCAAATTTCGAAATGAGTGAAAGAGATCAAAAGTTTTTTCTCATGTGGGTAGGTGGGTGAGAGCAAGAGAAACAACTTTAGTACACGGGCCACGTGGGAGACATTTCAGGCAAGTAGTAGACTATGATATGATATGTATATCTCTTCCCTAAGAGTCATAACCAGTTAGTTCAACTAAGCTAACCTGACCCAAAAGTTATATTGTATTAAAATTATAATTAGCCAAAATTTCAAGATTTTGTTTTAAATACATCATATAAAGTGTATGGTGCGTGATGCATCTCGTATGCACCTTGTACGTTAGTTTGATCTTAGTCGTTTATTAAAGTTAAGTAATCTTGGATGGTACGGATTGTGTCTGACAACCTATGTAACCATTTTACATGTTGTGCTAATGGCATCACAACTAGTACGTGGTCTCCACGCACGGCAAGAGCTCAGCACTAGTCACTATGCCTTCATCTTCGGCGTTGATTTTTAAACCAGCTTCCTCTTGTCGATGGTGGCGTGACCCTTATTGTTGACGTAATATTTTGCTCGATATCGACGCAACCTATTTTTTTTCTTGATGATGTTGTTTTAGGTTTGCTGGAGTTACCATGGCTTCTTTATTTTTTCTTTACATTGAAAATTATTAGGATGTGAATTTAGAATTTAAAGACAATATTTTTAAATTTTGAAAATTCCAACTCGTCCTCAACCAAATGCAAGATCTGACAAGAAATGAAACTGCAGTTGAAATATATGGGGACATATCTAGATCCACCAAATTGAATCTGGCATCAACAAGAAACAAAGGTGCAAAATTCATGTTAGATCTACAAAGAGAAGAAAATATGTTGCTAGTAAGGGAAGAAGCAGGTGCTGGCGTTTCCCAAGCATGGAGTTGTGTGCAATAGACACTTTGGGAAATGTCATTTTTAATTTCAAAACTCTCTTTGTAAGGTCCAAATTATTGAAAGGTAAGAAGGATGACTGATTGTATTCCAAAACCCTCCAGTCATGTTTGTGTGTTGCGGACAGTTGCCAAAGAACCTACTAGAGAGGCGGATCCGGGTGATGTCAAGGGCGGTGACGCGACGGCAAGAATCCTACGTGATGCAGAGCTAGGAATATTAAAATAGAGCGGTGTGGAAGATGTGGCGAGCGCAGGCCATAAAACAAGAGCAGGAATATACGTTTAGCCACATTTCTAGAACGCGTTTAACCACACTTTTGAAATGTGTTGAAATGCTAGTGGACGATTCACCCTCTCCACTCTACTTTATTGGATGCATTGCGGAAAGCACCAAACTTCAAATACTAGTTTACTTCTAGAATCCAAGATTTCAATTTCTTAAGGTTTATTTTAAAATAAAAAAAGAAAAGAAAGAGAGAGAACAGAATCTCTGTGATATTTGAATGAGGACAAGGGAAACGAGTGTCACACTAAATTCCACCTTTGTAAGCATTAATTTAACTAGAACGATAAAGCTTACAACTTTAGCTTTGGAAAGCCCAACATAGCAGCCTAAATAGCGCTTGAGCATGGTAAATTGCTTTCCCTAAACCCCACAAATCGCACTGTTTTCTTTCAGTTAACAGACGAGTATATGCTTTTATTCGATTTTCTATTAATTTTTGTTTTAGTAATATAATTCTATATATATTGACTTTGGCTTTCGAAATTGGGCTACATACTTCTAGACAGGCGATTAATTAAACAACGCAAAGGTTGATAGCTTAGTTAAAAATTAATAAATTAAAAAACCCATTTATAAAGAAAGAAGAAGAAAGATTTGGCACTAGTAAATATATCCATTTTAAAAATTTGACATGTAGAGAATGTCTTGGTCATCAATTTCTCTCTCTCTCTCTCTTTTTACTCTTTGGTGAGTCACCGCCGTAAGGACAACGGGGCTTGGACTTCTATATACATAAGACTTATTTAGTGTTTCATTTATTATGTGTGTATTTGTGTTTTAAATAGCATGGGAGGACAAGTATCAAGGTTTTGACTTATGGAACCAAGTTAGTAGTACTTTGTGTGTGGAACAATGTACTCCGTTTGTCTGCCAGCACGGTTTTCACAAGCATCTACCGTCAATCACACTGTGCATGCGTTTAATTAATAATAAGCTGTGTATGAGGCCGAGTCATTTATTGAGCGTATTTATTTCATCATGCATTACTATGCATCCGTATGCTCCTATATGAATTCTCTTGCTCGTGGTTCGTTGTCATTCATGATGCAAAAAGAAAATTTAAATACCCACTATTGAAACCATTACCATTAAGCTAATTTATATAAGATCCTAAATTTAAAATTTATTATTGCAATATACCTAAAAAAAAGCCAAAAACTCGCTATTGTTATTTATTAAAAAAAGTAAATTACTCCTTCACTGCTTACATATAAGTTATAATATACCTTCCTTGCTAGATATTAACCTTTTTATAAATTAGTCTTAAGCAAGTTATTAAGAGTGAACTAATAATAAGAAATTTGAATAATTTGAATGAGATTCTAGATTCAAACATTATAGCTACTAATGTACTAAAACAATAAATCAGTTTTAAGCAATTTTTTTTTTCCTTCTTAATATTGGTACTATCAACTTACACATAATACATTTTTTTTATATGTATAATTTGTTAATTCATGCATCTACCTCGATACCATAATGTGAAGAGACAACTCTTTATTGTATAAGTGAGCATTTGATATTACATCTGTATTAAATCATGAGGAATTAGGGTTTAAAAAAAATTAGCTTCCCATTATCCCGTTTGACGGGGCAAGTTGTGAAGTTGACGTCAATAGATCAAAACGTTGTTTCCTCTGCATGCCTTTGATTTAAATAAAACATGTACGCATGGCAGGGTTTTTCAACTAGAAACTAGTGTAACCTAAATCTAACTTGTACATATTTCTAGTCCATTATTGCTGGTGCATGCATGAAGCATCATGCATCAACCCTATATCGGAGAAAACAAACTTTGATTCTTATACTCGCGCCAAAAATCATTAAACAAATAAAATATACATCTTGCAATGAAATGATTCATACAAGAATTCAGACCTTAGCTCAGAGAGAAAGAGAGGGGGGCATAAAAGGACGAGAATCTCCTATCAAATCTAAACAGCTAATGGTGACGGTTTATGAATATTCCCTTTAACCCCCCATGCAATAAGAACAATCTGGACCGAAAAAGTGGGCTTCACCGTTTCCTACTTCTAGGCCAAAAAGAACACTATTCACTACTCCTTCACGCACGCAAAGGTAGACCACAATTCACAAAATCATAAGGAATAACTTCACATGTGATGTAGATTGATATATATTGAAAATGCCTTTTTAAATTTGCACTGCACTCATTGTGCGAGATTTATATAAAAGTGAGGGAATACTATATATATACTTATGTGAAAAAAAAAATCATATTTGATGTAAAATTTTAATATATAAATAATAGAACTCTATGGATAGATAAATTGATTGATAGGTAGATAGATAGATAAAAGGGAAAAACATGATACTCCATTATTGTAATGAGTAAGCAGTTAGTACAAACAAAAAATTCATCTACTCTTTCACTGGAACACTTACACACTAATCATACGTATACTTATCCCGCAATATCCGTTCACGTGCCTGTGTATGGTTTTGGCCTCTTACTCAGTTACCCTTATTACCTATCATCCCATTTTCCCAAAAATTACTAGTTCGTGAAATTATTCTTCCGCAGTCCCATTCCTACTCACCTTAATCCATCACTGCAGCCTTTGCCTTCCTACCTACACTGCACACAGCACACAGCACACAGCACACTCCTCGTCTCCCTCATCATTATTGAACTGTCACTATGAAAATTCAATGCCACCAGCTTGCCGCTGCTGCACAAGGAAAGGAATATATGCATATGTCCATCTGATAATAATTTCCAAACCCAAACAAATGTCCAAACAAAGAAGACGATAGAATAGAGGGGTAAAATTGGTTGCAAGTAATGAATTACTGGCGTTTACAATGTGTGTGTACACACACACACACACACACACACACACACACACATATATATATATATATATATATATATATATATATATATATATATATATATATATTACATCACAGTTTGAAAACTTAATATTCTATTAAAAATTAATTTATAATGAGGTCTAAGTACTCTATATTCGATGAATAGTAGTTTTGATAAAAATTAATAGAATTAAATTTTCAACTTCAATATTACACCATACTCTTAAAAATTAAAAACCGCGGTGAGTTGAGGCTGAATCCTATTAGCAAATGAAAAACTCTTTAAAACAACAAGTAGAAATAAGAAAGGCCACTTTAGTTGGTAATTAAATAGAATTAAAGATACCACTTGATAAGATCGAATTATGCAACTATAAGCTTTATGTTTGATTCATAGCTAGTGGTGCTCTAGTTAGTGCTCTTTCACTTAATTGTACAGTACATATCTGCTGGACTAGCATGTATAAATAGGTTTTGGGAACTTGTCTATAAAGTGAAAAGTGAGGGTATCAACTCTTAGATCATTGATCGGAGCCCATACATATGCACTTTATTAATCAAAGGATGCATATACCTTCACTTTAGAACCAAACTTTATTTAGAGGATCCTTATCATGAATACAAATCTTAGTATCTTGAAAACAATATAAAATATCTTTGTAACTCATGTAATTTTGTTGGCGAAAAATTCATTTAAAGTAAATTTATCTTTAAAGTAAAAAACAGTGATAGTTTTTTATTTTTTTTGATATACCAAAATTTACACAAAGATTAGAGCTTGGCTTCTGAGTTCAAAAAATATTTACAAGAAACTTATGAAAATGCTTACTAACATGGTTCTCCTATCAGCGATGGAAATCAAATTCATGTCCTTATAAGATATAAGCTCATTCCTCACCTATTGTATCAACTCTTATAGGCAAAAGGCGATAGATAATTCACCTTTAAACCATTTAATAAAACTCATACACAATACAGAAAAATAGAAAGATAGATGGTGGATATGTGGGTAAATTGGCTCAACACCATTCAGTCAGAACAGTAAAAGCAAAAGATTCATCTATACGGTTTAATTTGTAACTTTAGCTGATACTATAGATTTTTAATTTTAAGAGGTAAATTAAATCTTTATACTTAAAAAAAAAAGAAAAAAAATGTTGGTCCTTGCAGCGTTAATAATTGAATTCTTTAAAGAAAATGACATGAGTTTCATTCTTTAATAACGAAAAATATTAATTTAATCATTTAGTCTTAAAAATTAATATTAATTTACTCTATTAATAATATATAAAATAACATACATTTAATTCCTCACTTTTTATACTTTGTTATTTATGGATAAAAAATGATTTTGACATCACATCTTAAGATTGAAAAATTAAATTAACTTTACATTTTTTTTAAAATTAAATTGTTATTAGCCTTATTAATTTTAAGTAGTAGTAAAATAATAATTTATTTACTCCTTAAAATTAAGAATCGATTTAAAGAGGCAATAAATAGATCATTAATGACTGTAAGTCGGCGTTTTCCGTTACGAATCCCTGTCGGAGGCATCATTGCGGTGGTTAGTGATCTGGCGACCTTATTTTGGGACATTGACCCACAAAACCAAACCACTGTGGAGTCTCAAGTGTAACATCTTAGTAACAACTCTGTTGACATTTTTTTACGAGATACTACTCCATATATCTGTGTTGACGTATTTCAAAAAGCCTTCAAGCGCATTTCCCTGCCGAAACGGCGTTATCTCACGTCGTTTTCCTATAAATGCAGCCTCCATGTTCCACCTTCACTTTATTCAACGTTTTCCATCACCATTACTCTCTCTCTCTCTCTCTCTCTCTCTCTCTCTCTCTCTCTCTCTCTCTCTCTCTCTCTCTCTTTCTCTCTCTCTTCTCTTTCTGAGTTCAATAGAAGCTTTGTTTTTATAAACTTATTATTCATGGTTGCGTGAAGCAGAAGTTTGGAATATTAGTTCTCGTGTTTCTGCTGTTGGAGATTTCACAATTATTGCAAAAACGCATCGCTTTCAAAGCTTGTGTTTCTCTCGAAATGGGGAAGAAAGATCAGCAGGGAGATCACAAGGAAACAGCGAGAGTTGAAGCTGTTCTTGAGGTTATCAGAAAACAAACCCCTCTCACTGTCAAGCAGGTTTGTTTGTTCTCTTCTTCTCTCTTTTTCACTCTACTTCCACTTACTACTGTCGTTTGTACGTTGAGTATAGGAAACTTTTGCCACTATAGTGAGTCTTTTTACTTCGCTGTTTAACTGTTAACTTCTTTATGTTAAGTACTCATGGTTATGTAGATCAAAGGTACTTGGTCAAAGCCACTGTTTGGATGATAATTATTATATGTAGAATGAGTTCCTGGGTCTGATATGCTTTGTGTTGTTGTATAGGAGAAGTTCTGTAACAATGCTTGTGTGAAGCGATTTTTGAAAGCGAAGGGGGATAATGTGAAAAAGGCTGCGAAGCAACTCAGGGCATGCCTTTCTTGGAGAGAGAGTACAGTCACTGGTATATTCCCTACTCCACTTCTTCTTCTCCTGCTCCGTCACTCTTTTTATTTTTTGTCCCTTTAATCCTTATTCTTCTTCTTCTTCTTCTTATGCAAAGCCTTTTTACCCGTTGTAAAAACCCGGAAACACGCCTTTTTCGCGTGAATCATCGACTTCTCTTTTTGTTTTTGCTCACAAAGAATCTTGCTTTTTTTCTTCCTTTGAATTATGCGTCAAAGAAAAAACGCACCCCCTCCCTAGAAATGATTAAGTTTAGGCGTCACTTCTCTCACTTCATACCCAAAAACCAAAAAAAAAAAAGTCCTTTTCTTTTCAGAAAAATCAAGTTTTTTTTTTTCATTTTTATTAAATCATGAAATGCAATACTAATTTTCAGTATATTTTTTTTTTGGTGACTTTTCGAAAACAGATCATTTGATAGCAGATGATTTCTCAGCTGAACTGGCTGATGGGTTGGCCTATGTTGCTGGTCATGACGATGAATCCAGACCTGTTATGGTAATTTCATCACCCTTCTCTTCATTTATCTGAGTTTGGCTTTGAGCTATTCTTTTATTTTTATTATTATTATTCTAAGTTAAAAGTTTGTGATTTGAATTGGGGTGGTGACAGATTTTCCGGATGAAGCAAGACTATCAGAAGTTGCATTCTCAAAAACTGTAAGTTACCAAACACGAGAACTAATCTTTTTGACTCTTTCACACTTATGTTACTGCTAGCTAGGCTCTAACAATAGCAGAACCAAACCATGCTAATGTGTGTTTTTTTTTTTTTTTTTTTTTCAAATTTAATTTTTATTTTTCAACTTATGAAGGTTCACTCGTTTGCTGGTGTTCACAATGGAGGTGGCCATTTCAACCATGCCAAAAAACGTAGAACAATTTGTCATGCTTTTCGACGCAAGTAAGTGGCACACCCACATTTCCCAAAATTTCCATGTTGCCATTTCAAGCAAAACATTATTAATTGACAAAAAAAAAAAAAAAACAAACGAGTAAAATGGAAACGAAATCAGGGGGAAACAGAAAAGATTGAGGGATCAGAACAATAAATGATATAGCAGGCATGCAAACACATGGACATATGGGAAACTATGTTAGGGGCACCGGCAGGGCCTGAAAGGGGCGCACAGAAAGATGTCCGGAGTGCCCCTGAGGTGTCACAGGCTCTAACCTCCCATTAGTGGCCATGTTAGAAAGGGTATTATCGGGAATTGGAGTTATTATTGATATTCTCTTATCAGAATATCGGTCTGTTTCAATCTTTGTTTTTTTCCTTAAATAATGCTAGTCAATTAGTGATTCTCCAGTAGCAGCAGCATATACAAGGCATTACAGAAACAACCCATGATTCTCCTTTTTAGCTTTTGCCAGTACCCTTTGCTTTTTTTCAGCCCAGCCGAGTTTTATAAATTATCATCACCCTTTTAAAATTAATTACCCTGATTAAAAAAGTTAACCATAAGGCGATTTCACAATTCTCATACCGTTATTTGGGAGTATTATGAATTAATTAAGGGGGTGTTTGGCTGCAGGCTTTTACAGGTCCGCATCTGCTTTCATGAACTTGTTGCTGGCAGCACTGAAAATTGTGGCCGAGTACTACCCAGGCCGGCTATGGAAAGCGTTTGTCATAGACCCTCCCTCGCTTTTCGCTTACTTGTGGAAGGTAAAACAATTCAAAAATGAAAAATCCTTACATGCCTAATTTTAGTAGTCTACCATGTACAATTTGGCAAGTGCCAGTTAAACTCCGTCCCCAGTTTATGGTGTTTGGTCCAACACCGTTGCATGTGCTGTGTGTCTCTGCTGAATTTTGCTATTATGCACATCTTACTTTGACCATGAACAATGAACGGACCACTTGCTCTGTTTTTTAGGTGGTCCATCCACCATGCTCGTATCCAACATGGTACCCACGTAAAAAAAAGTCTCCCTTTTCAGACATGCTCCTTTATGAAAAGCTTATAATGATCATGTTACTGTTTGAGATTTGGTAGCTAGAAAGAGGTTCAGTAGATTATCTCAAATTCAAATGTAACCACTAACCACATCATTAATCATTAATCATTTACAACTGTATGCCTTGTGATAGAAACAAATATGTACATACATATAGGGTACCTCATATCGTACATATGCACATACCTATTTTGCTAGCTAGCTGGGGGTTAAATTTATTGGGTACACTACTATTGTTTTCCATTGTTTTATAGGCGAGGGGTTGAAAAAGACGCATAGCACTTGTCTTGGCCGATAAAACCAAAAAGAAGAAATTTCCATTGCGCGCCAACAAACAATGCGCAATTTTAGATATTAATTTTCAAAACCATTAATGTGAAATATTTTATAATGTCAATTAATTAATAACATTATATATAAAAGTTTTTAAATAGTTATTATAAAACTTAAATATTTTTAATAATATGATGATTAAATATTTAAGTTAAATTTTTTTCACATACATGATATATCAATTTAAATTTCAATTATGATTTTTAATAAATTGAATTGTGGTTATTAATTACTTAAATTAAAAATGTCTTTTCAAGTTTCCGAAACTGATCGTGTGTATTGCGGGTGCAGGGTGTTCGTCCCTTCGTGGAGCTATCGCCGTGGATAACAGTGGTATCATCGTTGGCCTTCGAAGAATCCCTGGACTACAGCGACTTCGCATCGTACCCTCGGGCCTCGTCCCTCCGATTCGACCCATCCACGGTGAAATCAACGGCCAAGATCGGCTCCAGCTCCTCCTCGCGCTTCTCCTTCACTGTTTCCCACCACCTGGACTCGCTGAAGCCCTGGTACCTAAGCCTCACCGACACGTCAGCATCCAAGGTTGGGCCCACGAGCCCATCCCCATTGGGCCCAGCACTCATCTCGCCGCTCAACGCGCGCTCGCTCTCCTTCGCATCACCCATCGCCAGAACGCCACGTGGTACAATCAACGGCCCCGCTGCCACCAGGAAGGACCTGTTCCCGTCGACGCCGATGCCGCAGCGCGTGACGGAGCCGCCGCGGACTCCGCTCGTGGCGTCGTTCCTGCAGTCTCCGGCGACGTTCTTCCGGCGAGAGAGCCACGTGAGCAAGGGGGAGAGGTGCCGGGAATCGTTCTCGCCTTACCTGAAGTTCTACCGGAGGCCGTACGACGAGATGGTTTACAGGTCAAAGATGAGGCCCCCACTCGGTGGCCTCATCTCCATCGTTTCCCCACACCTCAGACGACGTCACGTTTCCATGTCTCAGCGTTTTTGAAAATACGACACCGCAATCAACGGCCCCCCAATTGCAACTCTCAATTGTGGCACTGGCACCTTTTTTCTTTCTTGTTTTGATCTTAGTACATATACTACTATTACTATATTTGAATGAAATTAAGTGGAAAATCACATTGATTAAACCACCGTGCAATAGTAATTCGTTATTTTTTTTTTTAAATAATTATTATGATTATGATCCTCGAATTTCAAGTTTGCTCGTGCGGTTGATTTGAATCAATGTCAACAACACTGCACACTAGGTTAGACTTTGAGGGAGATTACATTAGAAAATGGTAAAAAAACGACGACGTGCTGAGCGGGGTGTGAAATGGCGTGCAGTATGTTTTCCATTTTTGGAGGGCAATGGCATGGGAAGAAGGGAGCGTGGTCGAAACGGCGAACACTTTCTCATCGGAAATCTTACTTACTGTGGTTGGGAAATAGAAGTAGAAGACCATGATTTGCGAAGAGCGTTGAAAATGAAATGACAACGTTGATCTTTGTAATTTTTATAGTTTTATTGTTATCGTAATTTTGAATTCGAGTGTTGTAATGTAGAATGGAATCTTTTGTACAAACGTGAGGTTGGGCCTTGTTTATAATAAGAAAAACGGAGAAGCAGTTCGAAAACTTTTATATTGTATGGTTGTGGTTGGATTTATCGGTGGTTTGCAATAGTTTATGCCTGACATTGGTTATACGATGAGAGGGTAGGTAGGAATATGTGTCGGGTTTTGTTGTCTCAGAGAGAAGTCAAACTGGGATGAGCTAGCTACAGCCTACAAGTTGGAATAGAGCTTCTTCGTGTATGTATACTTCTGTGTGTTGGGAAATGGAAGTGAGAGGTGAGAAGCGAGGAAAATAAATGGAAAGATACAGTGTCGTATGTTGGGGGTTGGGGGTTGGTTGTCGAATAGCATGCGTCGTTTAGGAATCAAGGCTCCTGTTACTCGAAGCAAGATGATGTTAGCAAAATTGGGGAGTTTTCTGTTTCAGCTTTCACATCTCCCTAATCTGGGCTTTGGAGTTTAGCCCGAGATTCTGCTGCATCAGTGGAATGTGGACAAAACACTCTCTGCCTCTGCTTTCCTACAGCAACTGCCAGCGTTTGGATTATATTCTTTGTTTGCTTCTGGGTTTCCCAAGTGTCCATTCGTGGATTTTTGGAGCCCTCCAATATAATGGCTTATTAAGGACAGTGAGATAAAGAAAAATGTTTTTCTTTTTTCACATAAGATCATACAGCATCGAATAAGGCACTTTAAAATAATCAAAGATTGTTTAGATATTAAATATTGACTTTATATCGTTAAATCCGCACATATTTTAAGAATAAGTATTCCCATTTATATGATGTCCCAAGATCAGAGTCAAATAATTGAACTCGAATGATAGATAAATAATACTGCTTCTTGTTGAAGTCCTGATCTGATATAGTCCTGTTCAGAATTGTCAGCCCATGCATTTTGGATGAAGCCAGCCACTTGACCAAAAGAATAGTGTATATCGACGTATATTTTAATTGAGGCTCAAAGGCATATTGCTTAATTGAAACCATTCAATCTTATGTGCGATTTGATTTGATTAGTCTTCTAATCCTTTTTGGAATGGTTTATATAATGAATTATTTTCGGGGCAAGCTATGGGCAGGAGATAGACCACTCAACTAATGGCTTTGAGGTGTTTGGCGTCAAAATAATTAAAGCAGCACAAATTCCAAAAGAGTTTGAAGGAAGGAGAGGTATTCCTCGCTCTGCCCATTCCAAAACAGGCAGTTAGCATTGTATATGAAATGTTAAACATAAGAGATAATTCAAATGAAATGAAATCAAATTAAATTAACAATTAAGTTTAAATAATGTCAAGTAAGATGGCAAGGTATAAGGCTCGTTACCCTTGTTGTCAAGACATTGAGACCATAACTTTGATATCCACTTGGTTCTGTGGAGTCTCATTGTAGCTAAAAGTGACTTCTGATTAATCCATAATTGCTACTGTCCCATTACTTTTGTGGAAGGAGGGCAGGATTAACCATTTCAATTTATGTTTTAACCAGGATTAACCAAAATCTTTTTCATGTAGAGATAAAAATTCAAAATCAATGACACGGGACCAAAATTATATTTTAACCATTTTAATTTATGGTTAACTTGTAGGTGACGCAAAATTTAATGTGTTTACAGGAGTTTTTTTTGACAATTTGAGACAGCCTCATTCTTTTGGAATATGTCGATTGACTAATGGAAAAATACGTACAGATATGTGGTGATTCATCACCTTATTTCGTTGGCTCCATTTAAGTGGAGCAAGTGCCTTTCAAGACCACAATAATCCATTCCAATTTCTTCTCCGACAACACCACAGCAAAACCTTTTGAGAACCTTTACAATCTAACCCACACTAAGACAAAACAAAACAGAACAGAACATATATCAGAAGATGAACTAACCCTCGTATATAATTTTGATCTTGATGGTTTCCAAACTGATCCTAGAACGTCTGATCAACTCCAATAGAATCATTGATGTCGCTTAAAGGCTTTTCGCATGTATTATTTCCACATTATCTTAAATACAACTTACAAACGATTACAAATATTACACATATAAGTCAGCTTCTGTTGCTGAAACACAAGAAAACATTGTATCATTAAAGTACAATGATGCTACATATCACTCTTTTCCTTATCACTTCTTATGGACAGTAACCAAATCCAGTGTAGCACCATAGGTGCTATTTAGGGCCTCAGCACACCATCCATGCCCATCATCAACTGTCGGCATCCTCACTTCCATGACAGGAATTGCAGGTTGTCGAGAACTAGGCATCAAAACACCAGCTAAAACTCGCAGCACATTTGCAGCATCTATGTCCATGCACACATTTATTTCTGGAACTCCTTTAGGTGCTGCAGGTATTCCCATTATCTTAAAATATCCCAACAAGTGGTTTTCTTCTGCCTTCTTTCCTTCACCTTCATATACAATAATCAACGCCTCAGTTTGATTATCATGAATGGTTGTGAAAACTAGCTCCTTCCTTGCTGGCATAGCAGTATTCTTTGGTATCACAGGGACAAAGTTATTTCCATCAGCTCGAATCCCAATAGCAAGAGGTGTCAATTGAATGGTTAACAAGTCCAAGTTCCCAAATGGATCACTGATACCTGAGGCAATAGCTCCTTCCACTGCTGCACCACAAACAGCAACTTCCAAGAGATTCATCCCTTTATAAAGTTCCTTTCCTTTGAATATGCTAGTAACAAGATTCTTCACCTTTGGGATGTGAGAACATCCACCAACAATTATCACATCATTTACATCTTCGACTTCTACCTTTGCATCTTGCAAACACTGGATAATATGGCTTTCACACTTCTCAAATATTTTTCTGTTTACTTCCTCAAACTCTTCCTGGTAAACAACCTTGCATATCTGCAGTCCATCTCCCAAATCTATATCAACTTGGACACTGGACTGAGAAGAAAGCCTATGAATTGCATCCTGGGTTGCAACTCGAAGCAAGCCAATCATTTTAATTTCTTTGACACCGTGGCTCCTAAATAGGCTTTCAGAATCTGGTAAGAGATGACGCATCATATTCTGGAGTAAGTCTTCTCCACCAACGGTACTTCCTGCCAAGGATTTTATCTGTGAAACTCCTCCAGCTGTAGCAGTCACAGCAACATCACAATAACCAGCACCCATATTGAAAATAAGAGCAATTTTCTCACTACCACTGCCCATATTCTCATGAGATGTCTGCTGCTGTTGTTGTGCATATAACAAAGCCACAGCTGTTGGTTCAGGCATCAGCCTGAGGACATGAAGGCCGGCCATGGCACAAGCACGTTCAATCCGGGTTAGCTGGAATCGACTGAATGAAACTGGAACTGTAAGCACTACATTTCTTATTGGACGTTTCAATTGAGCTTCAGCCATTGCTCTTAATTCCACCAGAAATATTGCCAACACTTCTTCAGGAGTGGTGGATCTCCACATATTGTTCACTAAGGCAGCAATGAATGGGCGAACACCAATTTCCAAGGTTTGCACCAGAAATGGGAGATTTTTACTTGCGTGGATGATTGGATCAGTATCAACTCTGCCAATTAATCGTTTCATGTTGAAAATGGTGGATCCGGACAACATTTCATGCTCATGGGAGAGGTCACTGCTAACTCCTCCAGAAGGGACAACATCTTTGAAGGTCACATATGATTTCATAATCTTCTGGTTTCTTGGGTTCTTCAAAAGCTCCACTTGAGAACCATTCCACACAGCAATGCTGCATTGTGACGTGCCAATATCAATTCCGATGGCAATTTCGGGAAAAGTTGAAGATGACTTTTCCTCTCCTGTAGTTTCAGTGTCAGATGCCACAGTATATGCAGGTTCCGCCATGCTGCATTTAACAGATTGCGATAAGTTGGAAATTTTTTACCAAAATCACAATGCAGAAACAGAACACCATTGCACTGAGAACTCAGATATCGGTCCAGGTCGTATACTCTAAAAATCATAAAAAATTACACTTCATGTAGGTTTTCTTACAAACACCTGAAAGCTAACTTCAATTAAGTAATAAACAGACTACGGTGAAAACTCAGAAAAGCACATACCATGATGCATTAGCTCTTTTGAACGATGATACAAGAAATAAGGCAAGTGCAAAACTCTATCAATACTGCAGATGAATTTCATTAACACAAAGGAGATCTAACTAACAATGTCCAAGCTCTTTCTCAAAATTTAAACTTTAGTGCCAAATTTGACTAACTGGATAAACAGGTATTGATTATACTAGCCTTATAACATCCAGGGAACAAATAAACGATAAGCACAATTGCATTCCTCAATTCGAAAAAATTGAACATC
This sequence comes from Pterocarpus santalinus, assembly GCA_031439595.1. NCBI lineage: Eukaryota > Viridiplantae > Streptophyta > Magnoliopsida > Fabales > Fabaceae > Pterocarpus > Pterocarpus santalinus. The sequence continues at coordinate 56,465,710 of CM062526.1, forward strand.
AGAATGGCAATTGGGTAGCGTTTTAAATAACATTTAAGACAACGGGTATCAAAAGAATTTCAGTAAAAATGATTGGAACAGAAATACCCTCAAAGGAAAAAAAAAAAACAACAACAACAACAACAAAAATTAAAAGGAGAAGCAGTAAAGAAGCAAGACTGGGGGGAGGGGAAGGCGAAGGAAGGGGACAGACCTGAGTGCAGCACAGCACAATGTGGAACGAAAAGATGGAATACTCCACAGTGAGTGAGGACAGACAGGGTACGAGAAGCAACACAACACAGCTACCAACTACAAAATGAAACACGGACGCACAAGTACAAAGGTGGTCGAGTTCTAGAGCCTGCCAGAAAAATGGGGAAATAAAAAGGGTGACAAAGCAAACTGAACTGAACTGCTCCTTATTATTTAGATTAATTATATAAATAATTAATTATATAAATAAATCCTATTTTCTACAAATTATTTTTGTTTCACACTGGTATAAATATTTTTTTTGGTCAAAAACTATTAGCAATTTTATTATTATTATTATTATTATTTTCTTGACAAATATTATAATTTGTTGTCACTAGATCACTATTCTTTTTTTTTTTTGTCTTAATCAGGCAGAATTACAAAATATGCTAAATTTCAATTACTTTGATATGAGATAAATCAATCCATTAAAAGAATAAAATTTTCTAAACGTTAATTTCTTTATTTACAAAATTTAAATATAAGAATTTTTTTTTTTGGGTCTGATAAGAATTTGTTTTAAGGGGGAAAAAACTGGCAGGAAAATTAAATATACAGGTCCAATTTGATGAAAAGGAGGGTCCTATTAAAGTTTTAAACACATTTTTAATCAGGCCCAAACCAATAAACTGATGTCGAGAAGATTTGGGTTGGCCCAGCCAACATGTCTACTCACAGGCTGGCCTAGTGTTAGTTTATTGTCTTCTTCGTATTGACCTAAAACAAACTGAGTCAAGCATTTTTACCAAGTCCAATAAAACTGCCCTTAAGCAGGTGCATCCCCTAGGGGCGCAAGTTCGACTCGCAGGGGGAGAGCCCCGTTGCCCCAAAAACAAATCTCCCTACCCCGACCAAAAAAAGAAAACCCCTATTGCTGTCCATTTTCTTTTTATTTTTTTTTTCTTGATCTGGACATTTTCCTCTTTCATTTTCTTTAAGGTCAATCCAGTGTTTTGTATGGATAATAGGATGATATCAAACGTATAAACTGCTATTAATATCTTCTTCTTCTTTTTTTAAATTTTGGGCGTGCTCTTAATTATCTTTTAATACGGTCTAAATTATATTATTTATATCTGTCGTGTTTTGCTTTGAAGAAACACTAATGAAAAGCATATATTAGTATAGAACTATGAACTCCAAAATAAAATATAATCTAATCAAGTTCTTAGAAGGCATTATATTGAAAAACGTTCTTAGGCAGAAAAGTATTCTTAATGCCGTGTTGCTTATTTCCATTTTTGTTTTTTGGGTAATCCACAGATATCCCGTTTGAGTCGGATAGAGCCACTTAGATAATAAATCTCTTTTTTTTTTTCAAATTTTAATATAGTTGCATATTTAGGATTCAAACTCAATACTTCTAATTAAGCTAAAACAGCCCATGCTCGCTTATATACAACTTCATTGCTTATTTCTTAGGACTTATAATGGTCCACCACTATAAAATAGTATATTTATGGATTGGCTCTAATATTAATTTAATAACTAAATTATATAATTTTAAAATTCTACAAAAAGAAAAAATCGAAACACTTTAAAAGTTGTGTGACATTTTTGATAGAGAGTTCTGTGACTTTTGCCTCTCTTAAAGAAAGTTTTATATAACAACATAAACGTTTGTAATTTTATTATTAATTAACTATTAAACAGATGTATGTTATATAATCTAGTAATCTTTGGCAATTTCAAAGCCAAAGTTTTCAGCCAGGTACAACTAGCCGGCTACAGCTCAAATGTGCAACAATGTTCTGTCATGACGTAATGTATTTTCCACTGGTAACCATATGTCAAAATTTAATTTGGTTTAAGAATAATGTATTACGTAAACTTTGTGCAAGAAATTCTCTTCAAGTTTTTAATTTGACGTCAATGATTTGGGTGACACTTATTGTATTTTAGAAAGAAAGCCAGTATGATATGAATTCAACCAAAAATTCTGAGAATCATATTGGGATTAAAGAAAGAAATTATATATGGTGTACCGAGTTGTTAAGTTATCTCAAAGCAATGAAGCATAAAATGTTGCTTCCTCCATACTTTCTTATCTTTCCAGAGCAAGTAATTTACTACTCACTCAAATAGAGGAGTATGCATAACTGATGTGAAGTTTGTTCTTACCCTTTTCTGTTTGTAACACTTGCATGTAACTTATGCCAAATTTGCTCAAAGGTAGGTCATATAACCGTATATAACAAACCGTATCATCAAAATACTAGAAAAAGAAATCAAGGGAGTATTATTCTTAAAACTCAAAACATCACGTGGTTCATTCAGAAAGGACAGCATATGTTATCAACGATAAGCACGCTAATGAGTAATGATCACATACTCTTTTGTTTCACTGTAGAAGTAAAGCAATCAAATGAAAATTAATTAATTATTCTTGCTGTGAACTCAAGGAAAGAACATATACAGGTATTGCTGAACATCAAAGTGCGCTGTTCCCGGCTTTAAAATGAAGTCTTTTAACAATGAAAATTAAATCAATAACCTCAATTTAAATCTTGTCGACCTTAACTACCTGAGCCAAGCATGATGACTTCATTAAGGGAGTTTACTAAATTGTTTATCTTGGTCAATAAAATCCTGTGAATAAATTAGGACACACTTAATCATTCAGCAGTTTCTTTTGCTACAAGATTTGGTACTATAAATACAGCATGGAAGTTGTATCATGGTATATCCCAACAGTTCTGTGGAAAACATTATCAGATCAGGGTTTGATAAAGCAGCACCAATGATTGCTCAATGTCTAGTTGTAGCCTTCTTTCTGATATTCAGCATCACAAATAGTTTGCCACACCCTTTAGACCCTCTCACACCTGCTGAAATCAACAACACAAGACACATAGTTCAACAGTCTTACATTGGTGCTATTCCTAATATTACCTATCACTTTGTGGACGTTGAAGAACCGGACAAAAATGATGTCCTACAGTGGCTATCTTCAAACACAAAAGAAAAACCTAATATTCCTCGTCAAGCCAAGGTAGTTGCTCGAGCCAAGGGTGAGACACATGAGCTTGTAGTGGACTTGACTAGAGGGTCCATTGTATCGGACAAAATCTACAAAGGTCATGGATACCCTCCTTTCGCATTCACTGAGCTTCTCCAAGCAAGCCAATTGCCTCTTCAATACCCCAAATTCAAAGAGTCAATGACCAAGAGGGGCTTGAATTTGTCTGAAGTGTCTTGTGTGCCATTTACAATTGGTTGGTATGGAGAACAAATCACAAGGAGAGCCCTCAAAGTGGCATGCTTCTATAGGGGAGGGTCAGTTAATGTGTGGGCAAGGCCTATTGAGGGAATCACAGTGCTAGTTGATGTTGATTCAATGAAGATTACAATGTACAATGATAGGTTCAAGGCACCTTTGCCAAAAGCTGAAGGTACAGATTTTCAGTCTTCAAGGAGCAACAGGCCTAAGATACCTGCTTCTTGTAATAATATATCAGATGTTGGGTTCACCATCAATGGCCATGAGGTCAAATGGGGTAACTGGATTTTCCATGTTGGATTCAATGCCCGGGCAGGAATGATCATATCAACTGCTTCTATATTTGATGCTAGGAAACACCAGTATAGAAGGGTGCTATATAGGGGTCATGTGTCTGAGACATTTGTCCCTTATATGGATCCTACAAAGGAATGGTATTTCAGGACTTTCATGGATGCTGGGGAATTTGGTTTTGGACGTGCAGCTGATACCTTGCAGCCATGGATTGATTGCCCCGGGAATGCAGTTTACATGGATGGCTATATGGCTGGGCCAAATGGAGAGGTGCAACAGGTACCGAGGGCTATTTGCATTTTTGAGAGGAATTCTGGCAATGTGGCTTGGAGGCATATGGAAATCAATAATCCTCAAAAAGTGGTATGGTATTATAATGTATTACGGCAGTTTTTTTGTTTTCCTTTATGTTGAAGTAGTTTGGAACTTTTGCATTTTTTTTTTTTTCTGTGAGCATTTTGTTGTGTTTTTCTGCAGATAAGAAATGGAGAGCCTGAAGTTACTTTGGTTGTCAGAATGGTTGCTACTGTGGGTAACTATGATTATATTCTTGATTGGGAGTTTCTTAGAAGTGGCAGTATAAAAGTTGGTGTAAGATTCTGTCACTCTCTTCACTCAGTAGATTAATGATATTTACAATTTTACCTAAGAGAAGCATGTTTGATTGGAGTAAGATTTTTGCTATGTGATTGTAGAGAGATGGTTGTCTAGATACAATTTTAACTCTTTATACTTATGCAGACTCATAATAAAAATGGATTATATTAATTTTATTTAATATACACTTCTTTTCAAGTACCATCAATTTTATTATAAGTGTATATAAATATAAGATTATGATATATTAGATTTATATCTATGCAATATTTTTGTAAAATAAAGCGAGAAATTAAAAGATATAAATTTGATTGTCTATATATATTAAAATTGTTTGTTTAAAATATTTGTAAATGGAAAAGGGAAGAATTTGGCTTCCAGAAACACTTCTAATAGTGTTTTAGGAAGCTAAATTTTTCATTTTCTTTTGATAAAAATTTAAATCAAAGGAGTAATGAACAATCTTAAAATTTCTTTACTTTTGTTAAACTTTCTCATTATAGAGCATACTTGGGAATTTGAAGAACTAGCATTACTAAAACTTGCATACCTTGAGAAAAAATTAATAACTATAATTCATAGGTGCTCTTATTAAACAAAAGTTATACGACTTTGGTTCTCATTTGAGTATTCATAAAAGAAAATTGACTATTCTTTACAAGAACAAAGTGTTGAAATAAAATACATTTAGCTCAAGTCAAACAAAATTGCGCTTATATACTGAAATATTTTATTGCTTTATCCATAGGTGGATCTGACAGGCATAATGGAGATGAAAGCAGTCCCATATACACACAACAATCAGATAAAAGAAAGAGTGTTTGGAACCTTAGTGGCAGAAAACACCATAGCCAATAATCATGATCACCACATAACCTACTATCTTGACCTTGACATAGATGACAGTGGCAACTCTTTCATCAATGCTAAGTTACAAAAGGCAAGAGCAACTGGCTTTGGAACACCAACGAAAAGTTACTGGACTGTTATTAGAGAAGCCGCTAAGAGGGAAGCCGAGGCTAGAATTCGTCTCGGCTTGGAGCCAGCTGAGCTGTTAATAGTCAACCCCAACAAAAGGACAAAGCTGGGGAACCCAGTGGGCTACCGGCTGATCGGTGCACAGCCGGTTACCTCTCTTCTGTCTGATGATGATTACCCGCAAAGAAGAGCATCTTACACAAAGTACCAAGTGTGGGTGACTCCCTATAACAAGTCAGAAAGATGGGCTGGAGGGTTCTATGCTGATAGGAGCCGTGGAGATGATGGCTTAGCCGTTTGGAGCCATAGGTAACTGAAAAACAACGTCGCACTTTAATATTTACTTCTATTGTTCTACACCTGTCTATACTATCATAAAGGAATTTTCTCATTTGATCACAATTTAATTTTTCTCATATAGGCAAGAAAAATCTTGTTAACATAAATTTAAGTATGATTTCTTTGGACAGGAAAAAATTGTAGTTGTATTTACTTTCGAATTTTCCATATAGCCTTTGTTTTGATCAACCAATTAATGATCAAATAGTGGCCGAATTCTAACTTAAATGGATTGTGGTTCACGCAGGAATAGAGAGATTGAGAATAAAGACATAGTACTATGGCACACAATAGGTATCCATCACATTCCTTGTCAAGAAGATTTTCCTGCGATGCCAGCAATTCATGGTGGATTTGAACTGAGGCCAGCTAACTTCTTCGAGAGCAGTCCATTGCTTTGAATAAAATGTACAGGTCTATATATTAATGCAAGCATGTTCATCTAATCGACCAATCCAGTATCATGCATTGTTAATTAAGATAAACAAAATGAAATGTTTTATAAAAATTAAATATTTCTTGTTCTTTTAATATTATCGAGTGTAGGCATTTAGTTCAATAAAGTTTAGGTCTAATTAAGGGACATGGCATATTGTCATTTTCCCACTAGTATGTCAGATAATTTGAAATTGAATAATAATCGGAATTGTATGAGATTTATAAATATATTCAAAGTACACATGAGATATTAAGAAAAAGTGAAGAATCTAGATTTTGATGTGTATATTCTTAAATTTTTTTATACGTGCACGATTGTGCATTTCAAACATACACACGTTCAATATTCAATTTGACTGGCGCCTCTTCCTTCATCATCAAAAGAAGTAGAAGAAAACAATACGTGCAATATCATATTAGTGATAATCATAGGTAATGGCCCATGCGTATGTGGCTATGTCTACAAGATTAAATAAGTCGAACTTAGGCTAAGGACTTGACTTTTATTCTCCTGTGAATCTTCAATTAACATTTTTTTGTTAACATCTACTTTATCCACAAGTAAAAATATGGCAAAGGACAAATCTAAGACTGTAGCAATCACTTGTCAAGTTTTTAACGATTAACAGTAACACTATGGTACCAACCGTAAGTACTTTTAAAGATTTAAAATAGTTAAATAACTCATTTTATTTTTTATTCTTTTATGTCATTACTTTAATCTTTAAAAGAAAAATAAATAAAATGACTTTTTGGATATTTGAAAAACTTTTGTGTTGATATTAATCATTGAAGGGTTAACAAATCGACACTTATACCTTCCCATGACTAAAATAGAATTTTACCCAAAACAAAATATTAGATCTCAATCCCTAGTTTCAAACATAGAAAGCAAAAACAATGGGATCAACAAGCCAGATGCAATTGTTAGAATTAGTCAATTAGGTTACTTTATTATGAAATTTTTTTTAAAGATTACTGGATGTTTTTGGTATACACATTTTTATAGTAATGTTTGTGGTATAATTTAGATTGCATATCTCTTCGCATCGAGTTTAGGCGGCGGGATCTAGACGTGTAGGTGTCTCTTAGTCGTGTGAAACCAGCTGCAGCCAATGATTAAAAAAAAGTAAATAAATGTGAAAAAATGTGAAGTAGAAGTGATATCTTGCTTAGATTATTCACACTTTGATTTTTTTTTTTTATCAGAATTGTACATTTTTTTTAATGCGACATCAGAGAAATATGTACGTTTAATTTTCAGGTAATTATTCTCTATTACTGTCAATATTTTTAATTTTTTGGTGCAAGAGAGGGCACAGCAATTAACGCATTAAACGGGACTTTATTTTCTTTTATTTCATTAATTAACCGAATGAGTTCAGTCATGGGTCTGATTATGGGCCAGCCCATCTAGTGTAGGTTTATAAACGCTGATTGCTGAGTCCTGTTTCCCTTGTTTACCTGTTGACCCCAAGAAAAACCGTGATGATTGAAAAACTAACACCCACACAGTGGAGTCAACTAAGAGGGGCTAGAATTCTCATCCTGAGTTTGCGTCCTTCTTAAGAACGAACTCTCCATCATGTTTGGCTAAAATGTCTACATCTGCTTTCCGTTCAACACAAGGACTAATGGTGTTATTTCACCACTTCTATTCGCTTTCGCATATTTAGATTTACGCTATAGTAACTTACTGTGTTAAGCGTTAACAACCCAAGTATCCAACTTTTGAATGGTGACGAAGAAAAGTTATCAGCACAATGATGTACAGAGGTTATGTGAGAAGAACGTGATCGATAGGTAAACCACGAGTTACTATAGTTACAAGAATGTGCAAAAGTGATCGATGTAAAAAGAAGTGGTATGGGAATACTGTAATCCTTTTACACAAGGAAGAAGGTTGAGAACATGCTTTGGCACCTGACAGTTACACGTAGCAAACACCATTGCTTCGAAAGTACTAAATATTGACGCGTTTAAAGGAACGGTTTATATACGTAACTGAATTTTGAGTCAAGATGGCGTTGTTGGACTTTAACCAATGAGCTGGCTGACTGGCTCGTTATCTAATAGCTGCCTAGTCAACATTGATTGCTACAAAAAGACACAATTTTCAGATCGTTACGTAGTCTTAATGAAAGCTTGGAAGAACTTGACTCCTGCAATCTGAATTTTTTCCTTCATCAACTGGCCCACTGGCAAGACTCTTCCACGATCATGGGGATTATAATGCATTGCATGTGAAAGAAATTACAACTTGAACGTCAGCTTAACAACATTGGCCATCCCCACTAACATCTCTTTAATTTCCTGTCAAAAATGAATGTTACCACCAAATTCCTTGTTTCTTTTGTTACATTTTCTTTGCTCTTCATCAGCTCTAGATGTCAAAGGAGCAATAATGATTCAATTGAATTGGGTTCTAGCATTGCTGCTGGCACTAATTCATCATGGAGGTCACCCTCTGGTGACTTTGCCTTTGGCTTCTACCCTCTTGCTAGTGGTCACTATCTTGTTGGAATTTGGTTTGATAAGATTCCGGAGAAAACACTGGCTTGGTCTGCAAACCGTGATGATCCAGCTCAAATTGGCTCAACCATCAATCTTACACTGAGTGGCCAATTAGTGCTGCACCATGCAAACAAGACTTCATTTCCAATCTACAGTGGTACCAGTGCTACTTCGGCTATGATGCAAGATGATGGAAATTTCCTCTTGAGGAACTCTCATTCAAACATCATCTGGGAGAGCTTTGATTCACCAACGGATACTATTCTCCGAGGCCAAACTTTGAATATGGGTCAGATGCTCTATTCCAATGCCAGTGGAACCGTAGACTACTCAACTGGGAAGTACATGTTCGGGGTTCAATTTGATGGCAACATTGTTCTGAAAGCCTTTAGGATTGATGATCCTGCGTACTGATACACTTCAACAACTTATAATGCAAGTGTGAGATTAGTCTTCAACAACATAACAGCTTTTCTCTATGCTTTCAATGGCACACACAATATATACAACATGACCACACAAGTTCCCAGTCCAGTTGAAGATTACTATCACCGAGCAACGATCAATGACCAGGGAAATTTTCAACAGATGATTTGGCTTAAGGAAGGTGCAAACCAGTGGAAAGTTATATGGGAGGCCATAACACAGCCCTGCACAGTGTTTGCCATTTGTGGGGTTTATGGCTTTTGCACTTTACCTGACAACATGACAGTTAACTGTGATTGTTTGCCTGGATACACACCTTTTGATCCAAGTGTTCCTTCCAAAGGATGCTACCCCGCTGTGGCCATGGATTTCTGTGCTGCAAATTCCTCAGCATCAGACATTACGGTGGTAGAAATTCAAGATGCTGATATACCAAACGAACAATATGTTGATCTGTAAGCAATAGACTCTTCTGATGTGGACAGTTGCAAGCAGGAAGTGTTGAATGATTGTTTCTGCATGGCTGCTGTTTTGATTAACTCAGTTTGTTATAAGAAAAGGACTCCTCTTTCAAATGCCAGAAGAAGCATCCCTGACACTAGCAATAGGTGGGCACTAATTAAAGTTGCTCAGGTTCAACAAAACGATGGAAAAAATGATTCACCTTCTAAGGTTGTTTTGATTGTATCCCTCTCAACATGCTCCTTACTTGCTGTTGTTTTTGCTACTATTGCTATCTATCACCACCCAACCTTTAGCCATCTCATGCATAAAGAGCCACCCCCAAAGCCAAAGCCTGTGGACGTCAATCTAAAGTCATTTTCATTCCAAAAGCTGAGAGAAGTAACAAACGGGTTCAGGAACAAACTTGGCCATGGAGGCTTTGCTACTGTTTATAGTGGGGTCTTGACATTGGAGGGTGAACAGGTTGAGGTTGCTGTAAAACAACTTGAAAGAGTAGAGGAGAAAGGTGAGGAAGAATTTGTTGATGAAGTCCAAGTAATTGGTATGACACACCATAGGAACCTTGTGAGGCTATTGGGTTTCTGCAATGAGCAAAATCATCGTCTTCTGGTTTATGAGATGATGGGAAATGGGACACTTTCCAATTTCCTTTTCAGGAAGGAGGATAAACCAAGTTGGGAACATAGAGCAAAAATCGTTCTTGAAATTGCTAGGGGCCTGTTGTACCTGCATGAAGAGTGTATCCCCCAGATCATCCACTGTGACATAAAGCCACAGAATGTTCTTCTTGACTCAAATTATACGGCAAAGATAGCAGATTTTGGACTGGCAAAGCTACTAATGAAAGACAAGACTCGAACAAGCACAATTGTGAGAGGGACAATGGGATATATGGCACCAGAATGGCTCAAAAATGCATCAGTCACTGCAAAAGTGGATGTCTATAGCTTTGGTGTCATGTTGTTGGAAATCTTATTCTGCAGAAGGCATATTGAGTTGCACCAAATTGAAGATGGAACTGAGGGTGGTGATGACATGATACTTATCGATTGGGTTCTGTATTGGGCAAAAGAAGGGAATCTAAGATTCATTGTGAGCCATGATCTTGAAGTCCTTAATGATTTCAGGAGGTTCGAGAGAATGGTAATGGTTGGATTATGGTGCCTTTGTCCTAGCCCCACTCACAGACCATCTATGATAAAGGTGGTACAGATGTTGGAAGGAAATACAGAAGTTGGAGTTCCACCACTGTTTGATGGGCAAATGTTGTAACAATATTTGTCCCTTATTTTATGTTTTCATGCATGAGTAAAATGTACTTTCCTTTTTGGTCAAACTCATATGTTATCCACTTATCTTGAAGTTGGGCCATTGGTTATTAGTTTGGACTTGGGCTCTGATTATACAAGTTCAATAAACCAAAATTTGTTCATTGCCATTTTACCGTGTCATCGTTGTCCAAGTTGCAGTTTCACGATGACTAATTGCTAAATGAAAATTGACAAACATGCACAGAGCTACGTGCTAAGCCATAAATTACCTGAGATGTTCGAATTGCTCCAGGGCATTGATTTTCTTTCCTTTTTTTTTTTTTTTTTGCCTCCGTTCAACATTTAATTGAAACTAAATGTTATGTTATATTGTTTTTCGGTTTACAAGCAGTTCTTACTAGACGATTCTAACAGTGCACACCAAATGCTTCAGCTACCCCTACATTGTGCTTAAACAATGCATCATCATCAGCCACTCGGTGAGATGCTAGATATTATTTGATTGTAAGCTAATAACGTAGCTCTTTTTCTACTAATATTAGTAAAGAAGATTCAATCTAATCCCAAAACAAGGATTAAAGAATTTGACAGCTTGATCACAATATTCTGTACTTTTCGTTTATTCCCTGACCCTTTTTTGGAGAAATTTGTATGGCTTCTAAAATCTAAATTAAAAAATATATATTTTTTGTTTTATTCATAATTTAGCACTGTAATTCTGTGAACTATTGTTATTTTTCACTTTTATTGTTTTTTTAATATAACAGCTCAATTGATAGATTGTGACGGGAACATTTATTTTTTCGGTTGTTGTTGCTCTAAAAGAACCTCTCCTCCTTGTATAGGTCTAACTACGTGTCTTTCGTTTCTCTCTGCTTGCGTTGCGTCTAGACATGGCTCATCTAATGCATTTGAAAAATGCAACCAAGATTTGTCACATAGTACTGAGTCTACTGACCAAAGAGTCTTCACTAGAGTGATATCACCTACTACCGTTCCAGAAGAGTTGTCGTTTTATGTGTGGAATTTACGGAAAAATTAGTAAAGTATTATGTGATTGACTAAGCTCACACCTACATTTTAGTCCAGAAATGTAGGTGCATTCTAGTCTCTAGAGAATAAAATGCATAATTATTGTCACTGATAAGAAAATTAATTATTTAAAATTTGTGAGATATATACACATACAATATTGCAGATCATAAATTTGCAATACTTCCTTCTAAAAAAAAAAAATTTCTCATCAACAATTATGATTGTATACTTTATTTTCTAAAAAGTGTGAAGAGTCAAATCTAGAGGAACCATGTTTCATAAATAGTTTATCCAAGTTAATACTAAAATAATGTTTTTATTTAATTTTAATGCATAAATTTTCACACAATCATCTAATTTTGATATGTTAAAAAGAGTGTTTGATTCTTATAATAATTACTTTAAAAGTTACACATACATATACAATAATATATGATTAATTAATAATGTAAAATACTTTATAATAGTATCATATCAAAATTAATCTCACATTTTGAATTTACATGAATTTATTTAGACATAAATCAATATGCACACAAGATTTTCAAAAAAAACGAAGAGAGAGAGAGAGAGATTCAGTTCAACACGCGATATCATTCAATTCAACAGGAAAAGAGCTTCCACAGTGATTTTATTCAAAAAGAGGTGTTGGGTCAAGTGAATTCAAACAAACTACACCATAAGAAAATCATTACTTCTGCTTTAATAACTGATTGGTACATAACATTGAGAATATCTGACTGATTCCTGCAATTTTAATGAGTTCTTTCAGCCTGATGCAAGCCCAGCTAAGGTTGAGAATGAGAACTGCAATTAGGCCAGTGCACAGGCCCTGGTGATTTTGTCTTAAGGACCGGGTTGCTCTCGAAAAAGTTGGTTGGCCTAAGCTCAAACCCACCACTCAACGTTGGCATAACTGGAAAATCTTCCTGGGAAGGAACATGATGAAATCCCATTGTGTACCACAGTACAATGTCCTTGTTGTCTATCTCCCTATCCCTGTACATGCAATTCACAATGCCATAAAACAATGAAACATCAAACATGGACCATTTATTTTTATACATATTAAATGTTACAAAATTTGGATTGAATTATTTAAAATAAACATGGAATGAAATCAAGTAGATTATGTAACAAGTGTGCACATGTAAGTAGTAGCAATCAACATTACTTGGTCAACAATTAATATTTATATTTGTATGTTTAGTATCGAGTGATGCACCTGAGACTCCAAATAGCTATAGTATCATCACCTCTGCTGCGATCAACAAATAATCCTCCAGCCCATTTCTCAGACTTGTTGTATGGTGTGACCCACACATTATAATTGGTGAAGGCAGCTCTAATTTGTGGATAATCATCCGTCAGCAAAAGTGGGTGCACCACTGAGCCTGGAAACAAACGGTACCCAATTTTATTTCCAGGTTTTGTCTTTTTATTAGGATTTACCACTGCTAGCTCAAAAGGCTTCACCCCAAGTTTGATTCTGGCGTCAGCTTCAGTTTTAGCGGTTTCACTCACAACAGTCCAATAACTTTTTCTGGGTATTTTATGATCTTTCACTCTTTCAGTCTCCAAACTGGTCTTGACAAATGAGTTGGCTTCACCATCAATGTCAAGGTCAAGATAATAGGTCAAGAAGTGATCATGGTATACACCAATGGTATAATCTGCCAGCAATGTGCCGTAGATGTCCTCTTTTATTTGATCCGTGTGGGTGTATGTCCCTGCCTTAACTTCTAATATCCCACTAAGCCCAACCTATTTTAAAATAAGACTGTTGTTAACATCTAACCAACAATTTATTACTAGTTACAAAATAAATAATGTTGCTTTCTTCAGCATTATTATGTTAAAATTTTAGTGAGGAAATGAAAGGGATTAAAGTTAATTTCATGCATTGACATTGGTGCATGAACACATACCCCAAGTTTGATGCTACCACTTGGCTTAAATTCCCAATCTATAATATAGTCATAGTTTCCCACGGTTGACACCATTCTCACAACAAGTGTTACATCCGGCCTGACCTCCGTTATCTACCAAAAGCAAAAATAAATATTTCTCAACAAAAAATAAATATAATAATTATTATTATTTTCTTTTATGAAAGAAAGCAAAGTAAAATAAAAAAAAAATGTTACCACTTCATTTGGAATTTCGATTTCTGTGTGACGCCACATAATATCACCAGCATATCTTTCAAATATGCAGAATGCATTAGCTATCTTAACAGGTTTACCAGAAGCGTCAGCAAAGTATGCATCCAGGAAGGCAGCATTGGCAGGGCAATCGGTGAAAGGCTGAAGTGAGGATGCAGACTGACCAAACCCAAATTCTCCACTGTCAAAATAGGTTGTGTAGTACCATTCCTCAGTTGGGTCTTGGTATGGCACAAAAAGCTCTGATATGAATCCTCTATATAGTACCCGACGATATTTTTGCATTTGGAGGTCATATATTGAAGCCAGAGAAATTATTGGGCCAGCCCGAATGTCGAATCCTACATGAAAGACCCAGTTGGCCCAACTGTTTCCATTAAATAATAAAAAAGGAAAAGGGTTAGTATTAAAGCAACATTATCTTATATATATATTTTGGTGGACACTGCATAATTTTTTATAATCCTTGTGTATTCTTGTTTTTTTATGATAAGTGTTTGAGAATTAATTAAGTATAACTGCTTTCTACTAAATATTTTGCAATTTATAAAAGTTAAGGGGTATCAATAATATTTACGTTGCAGAGTTATCCCATGGTTAATTTCAGTACTTAGTTAATAATTAATATCTCAGTGAAAATAGCAATTTGTAGAACTTCCTATTTATTATGGTTGTAAGTATCATGGTAGCGGTACGCAACTATTTGATTTTTTCCTTTTGGAAAATTCATTTTTTTGACATTTAAAAGATGCTGATCTCGGGAAGTTCATATATAATTTGCCTTAGAAAGTTCAAAAAGAAAAAAGTTCAAGCGAAATCGAGGGCCGGCTAAATGCTAACGGGATAGACCTTATAATAATAAATAACATGCTAAAAATAATGTTTCAAAATACAGGATGGCAGAGTCAAAATCTGTGTAGTCATTGTCTGTTATCATTTTTTTTTGAAAAAAATCAAGATTAAATACATTACACTGCTACTTGGCATTTCGACCGTCCAGTGCCCTTTTTTTTTTTTTTTTTCCTGATTTACTAAAAGTCATCCCACTGCATTTGCAAAAGTGGAACAGATGCGAATACTGCTTTCCTAAGATTAGACTATAATATATTGTCATATGCTTACGTCTTTGGCACCATGCTATAAATACCGTGTTAGTTTATGATATTACTATAAATAGTATATACCCAGTGGATGGACATACAAATTCTTAATTGCAACACAGGACAAGCAGGCTTGTAGAACTGGCTTAAGAACGATTTTGCAAAAGTCTTATATTGAAATCTCATTATGTGAGCCCCACTATATTACCCAACATCACTAGCTCGTAAAAAAAGTGCATTTCATCGGCTTTACGTTTTTTCAGCAAGGGCAGGGACGGATGCCCCTGCCGCCCGGGCCCGGGGGTAATTGGATCAGGTTTCTAAACTTCCATGCAGCGGGTCAGTTCGAAACTGCCCTATACACTTTTAACATTTTCTGCATATTTCATACACTTTTTACATCATATTCTTATTTCATTCAATATATATATATATATCCTCTTAAATTAAAAATTTAGTCTTTTCACCTATTTACTTTCATAGGAGCATTAAAAGAAAAAAGTGCAGGTATGATTATTTATTTTTAATCATAAAGTAATTAATTTTAACTTGATATAAGAAAGTCTTTGTCATCCTTTAATTTGATTGATCATTCTCTTGATATTAACCTTTTTGTTTCAACTATTATATCCTACCAAGACATTATAATACATACTAGTATATATTATAATATTTATTTGATGATACAACTCACTATTTTCAACCCCTCTTCTATACTTTTTCTCGATGCGTAAGGGCAAGTTTTCAGAAAAATAAATAAATACACGGATATATATGCATTTTCGTAAGACTTTATATATAAACAGAATTATCTAAAATTATACGAAGAATCTTAGGGATGCATAGCGCATGACGTGCGCTACACAAAGTTAAAAAAAATTATTCAAGGCAGAATCATAATACGATAAATCATAACATGACAGATCCAAAACAAATAATTATAATCACATTTTATTTTTAAGTGCTCTAAAGGTGCTTGTTAAAATATTAAAAATCTTATACCTTTAATATTATTTAAACTTATTATGACATAAAGTTACATATTATTATTTAATTATGTATTACAGTATTCAAGTATTTAACTCTTAATATATAGTTAATTAAGAGTGTAAAATGATAAAACTAAATATTTTTATTTATATATTTTTATGCTTTTTATTATGTGAACTAAACCTTGTAAATGAAGCTAACCTTACGGTGTGGCCGTCGATCTTGAACCCAGGTCCACCATGTTGCATGACACCGATCCCCTTCAGCTTAGGACCGAACGGTGGCTTCAGCTTCGACGCTCGGTACTCTGTGCCCTCTGCCTTTGGCACCGGCACCACAAACCTATCCTTGTAATCAACGATCTTCATCTCATCAATGTCAACCACCGCTGCTATACCCTCCAACGGCCTCATATACAAATTAGCAGTGCCACGAATGTAGTAACACTTGATCTTCAGAACCCTTTTTGTCCTTGCCTCTCCAAACCAACCAACCGTGAAGTCGGAGCACACAACTTCAGATATATTAAGGCCTCTTTTCTTCACCGACTCCTTAAAGGGTTCATAGCTGAATGGTAGCTCCGACGCAACACCTTGTTCGTCAAAGGTTAGCATAGGGTAGCCATGCCCTTCGTAGACTTTGCTTGCGATGATGGAACGTTTTGACAAGTCCACTATCATTTCGAGGGACTGTTTCTTGTAGCGTGCAATGACGAAGAATTGGCGGGTTGGCAGGGTTTTGGACTTCGAGGATTGCCATGATAGGATGGCGGACTTGTCTGGCTCGTCCAACCCTACGTATTGGAAGGTAAGGAGGGTGTTGGTTTTTGAACTCGGGTAGGCTTTTCGGACTATGGTTCGGACAAGATTGATCTCGGAGGGGGTTATAGGGTCAAGTGGGTGAGGATGGCTGCACTCTACAGAGCTCCAAATGATCGTGAGGACAAACAAGATCAAGATCTTCATGGTTGAAAACTATTTGGCAAAACCAGAGCCCGTCTTGTTCTTAAATAACGTTATTAGGCTATTATTGGGTTCTTTTATTGGGTTCTTATAAGCTCCTACCTTATACAACAACAAAATTGGCCACTTGTCAACTTGTCACAACAGGCAACAAAGAAATTCTTACGTGGAAAATTTGTTGAGAAGGGGTCTAAGTTAACTACGTTCGAGTTTTGAAAGAAAAAATTAATTTGAACAATCAAATTTGATTGATTTAATTTTATTTTTTAAATTTTTTTTAGCATCGGGTAGAAGTAATTAACAATAAAATGTTATATTTTTTTTTTTAAGCTTTTATCCTTATGGTAAGTAGTGTAAAAATTGGCTATAAAATATTTAATAATAGTGCGAATACATAGATATCTTAAAAAAATACAAATAAAGAAATATAAAAGTGATTTTATAAAAGCTTAGCAAGATTTTGAAAATTTAAAAAAGATATAATTGATCGAGTAATTAGGTTTGGGTTGAAAAAATATAAATCTAAAATTTGAATTAATAATAATTGATTTGTTTTGATTTTGACCTGAAATAAAAATCAATTATACCTAAATCAATTTAAATTAATTTCATTGGTCCAATTTAGATTTTGGGGGGTTTATCTAATCAATCTGATTGGATAGACACTCTTATTTGTTGTTATGTATCATTAGATGATTGATAGTTTAGTTTTACACGCAAGTGAAAAAAAATCTTATATATTTTAGTCATCAAAAGATATGACATTATCATATTAATTTTTCAAAGATTGTTATCACTATATAAATTCCTCAAAAATTTAAAATAATTAGATAATTAATCCTTTTGTATCACCACTTTAATCTTATAAAAAGATGAATATGGTGACATTTTAAATCTTTGAAGGACTTATATAACAATAAACATTTTTAAAGGACTAATATAATGATGTGTGTATCATTCATGGAATAAAATAGGATTTTGCTATTTTATAATTCTATTATTTTAAGAATTTAATTTAAATGCATTGACAGTGTAAAACAGTTTTACATTGTCAATCAATAGAAATAATGAAAAATACCAACTTATATAAATAATTGTCCATTATAATGAGGGACCCACCATGATTTCTCATTTTTTCTTATTTTTATTGGTTGACAGTGTAATTTTACACTGTCAGTACATACCAATTAAACTCTTACTTTAATTACATTTTTAATATAATAATTTAAATATTAAACATTAAATAATATATAGCAATAACCTTTTTTTTTTAATACGAGAATATCTAAGAATTTTTTCAATTAACAATAAGTCAACCGGGACTAAAAAAGATATAGCCTTCGAAAAATTATTCTAAAAAACACTAAAAAAAAGGGAAGATTATAGAAAGACTTAATTTTACTTAAAAAAAAAAGGAATATTAACAAGAACTTAATTTTTCTAAAGTATTAAAGGAAGACTATAAGAGGTAGCCTACTTAACATCCAGAAGAAGAGAAATTCTCAACAACCTCCCCCGGGAGGAAGATACATCTCATGTGTCGATTTGGTTGGCCCAGCTTTGGCAGATTAAGTCAATTTTTTGCAATTTTTCAAATCAAATAACTTGATCTTGGTAGGATTGCGCTTTCACAGTGGCTTGACTTATTAAAACAAGACAAGAATGTGATGTGATTACTATCTTAGTCAATGTTTGGAAGGTGACTAAAACAAATGAGGTTTCTCTTATTTGATTAGACAGCTAGTCCTGATTCTTTTAGCCTGTAATACAGGATATATTGTATATGATTTAACTTACTAATCCGTCAGATAAAAGGATTGCCAACTAATGTAAAATAATGGGTTTAAGTTAATCTACGTAACATAATATAAGTATATTTTTCTTTCCCATGAAATGTCAAATGTAATTTATATGCTTCTGGATTGATGTGATATACAAGTACATAAAGATATTACGATGTAATACATCAAGCTAGCATTCAATGTATATTATCGCTTAATTAAACAGAGGAGGATCAAGCAGGTTGAAGAGAGAACCTCCAGTGACTGACTTAATAACATTCACTTTATTAACTATATTGTCTTAATATTTGGTTTTAAGGTAAAAAAAGAGTAGAAATTTTTTATGGACAAGCTCCATGTATAAAATTATATATGAAGTTCATCTATAAAAAAATTTCTCCTATTTTTATCCTCCAATCAAACATAAGAAATTACATGTGTGAGTCCCTTCAAATTTTAATGTGTTGTTCTCACCCAAATCCAAATGCAAAACCAAACTAATGTTGAGAGGTGCAGTTAGGCCAGTGCACAGGCTTTGCTGGTTTTGTTTTAAGGACCGGGTTGCTTTCAAAGAAATTTGTAGGCCTCAGCTCAAAGCCACCAGTCAACGTTGGCATAACCGGAAAATCTTCCTGTGAAGGAACATGGTGAATTCCCATCGTGTACCACAACACTATGTCTTTGTTCTCTATCTCCCTATCCCTGCAAATTCAATTAACAATCTCACCACACAGACCATTCATCAGACCTCGTCTTTTATAAATATTATGTGGTGGAGTATATATATGTGCAAAGTCTGAATTCAATTAATTATTTAGAAAAAAAAAAAAAACAAAATCAAGAAAATTTCCCAAAAATTTTATATAAAACAGCATATATCTTAGACGTGTGAGTGTGCAGATATTATAGTTAGCAACATTAATTATTTACTCCATCAACTATGTTATATAAATTTTCATGTGACTTAGTCTTAAGTGACACACCTGAGACTCCAGAGGGCTAACGTATCATCGCCTCTGCTGCGATCAACAAATAATCCACCAGCCCATTTCTCGGATTTGTTGTATGGTGTGACCCAAACGTTATAATTGGTGAATGCAGCTCTGATTTGTGGATAATCATCACTCAGCAAAAGTGGGTGTGCCACTAAGCCTGGAAGCAAACGATACCCAATTTTGTTTCCAGGTTTTGTCTTTTTATTAGGATTTACCACTGCCAGCTCAAAAGGCTTCAACCCCAATTTGATTCTGGCATCAGCTTCAGTTTTAGCGGTTTCACTCACAGCAGTCCAATAACTTTTCCTGGGTATTTTATGATCTTTCACTCTTTCAGTCTCCAAACTGGTCTTGACAAAGGAGTTGGCTTCACCATCAATGTCAAGATCAAGATAATACGTGAAGAAGTGGTCATGGTAGACACCAATGGTGTTATCTGCTAGCAATGTGCCGTGGATGTCCTCTTTTATTTGATCCGTGTTGGTGTATGGGCCTGCCTTCAGCCCTAATATCCCAGTAAGCCCGACCTATTTTAAAATAAAACATGTATGCAGTTAAATTCTTTTGGCGGACTTGTATGCAGTTAAATTCTAACCAACAGCTAAGTACTAATGTAAGGTAAATTATAAATTATAATATCGAAAATACGTAATATAGACAAGTGCTTCAAAGATTGAGAGTGATTAGCACAATAACAGCACATATGAATTATATCGCACGTTTCTCCAAAATTTGCTATGGCAATTAGTTTGAATAGAGAAATGGAAGATCCAGAGTTCACGCGTGGCATAAAACATGTAGAGGTTAGTGCATGAATTCGTACCCCAAATTTTATGCTACCACTTGGCTTAAACTCCCAATCAATAACATAGTCGTAGTTGCCCACGGTTGAAACCATTCTCACCACTAGGCTTACATCTGGCCTAACCTCAGTAATCTGTCAAAAACACAACGAATATTCATCAACAATAGAAAAAAAAATGGGGAAAGAAAAATGGAATAAGAACACACACACGCACACAAAAACCAAAAAACAAAAAGGAAAACAAAAATTGTTACCACTTCATCTGGGATTGAGATTTCTGTGTGACGCCACATGACATCACCAGCATACTTTTCAAATATGCAGAAGGCATTGGATATCTTAACAGGGGAACCATCTGAAGCAGCATAATATGCATCTAAGAAGGCCGCGTTGGCAGGGCAATCGGTCAAATGCTGAAGTGAAGATGCAGACTGTCCAAAGCCATATTCGCCAGAGTCAAAGTAAGTTGTGTAATACCATTCCTCAGTTGGGTCTTGGTATGGCACAAACAGCTCTGATATGAGTCCTCTGTATAGGACCTGTCGATATTTCTGCTTTTGGATATCATAAATTGAGGCCAGGGAAATTATTGGGCCAACCTGAATGTCGAAACCCAAATGGAAGATCCAGTTGGCCCAACTGATCACAAAGGAACAAAATGGTCAGTGTCAAAGTAGCATACAATCCTTGACCCAAAAAACGACAAGTAACAAACAATCATGAGAACCCCCCCCCCCCCAAAAAACAACAATCTTGAGCTTGGAACAAAAATTTTAAAGGGATTATACTTTCTTAAAATATCTTGCTGAAGATATAATTTATTTTTCAAAGATACATTCTTTTTTTTTTTTTTCAACCGTAACGGGAGGCTTCACTTGTTTACCACTTCAGCCATCTAATCTTTTAGTTTTTAGGATATAGTCTAATATGCTTGTGGTGCTTTCCTTATACAACAGAAAAATATTAAAGCTAAAATTTATCAAAATTTGAGGGTTTAGAATATTGTGACATATTTACTACATTTTAACCATTTTATTATAAAATTAATTTTAATATACTACTATTCAATAATATGCTTTTAAATTACAAGAGTCAAATATGAAAATTAACTACGTAAAAAAATTTTATATTAATAGTACATTAAAATTAAATTATTTATTATATACCATTACTCCATACAATAATGTATGGCTATTTCTTTGGTATACATACTGACATTAGCCTATATGATTAAATTATTATATAAAGGAAAAAAGTTACTATATAGTACTAATGCAAAACGTTTATGATTGCGCAGTCAAGTTTGTCACATCACGAATCTCCATATACAATCCTTAAACTAACAATTTTCAAGCAAAAGTGTATGGAGAATAAACCACCAAGGCATCAATGATGCAAATAAACAAAAGAACGAGACAAGAACAAGGCTTGAGATCCACAAATCCACTTAAAAAAGATTCTGCAAGTCTTGTTCCTATTCACATGTTCACTATCATGTAAACCTTTTACATCAAATGAAATATTAAAATCAAGAGGGACCCCTCAATTATATATGTTGCACCGATATCTTTCTTTCGAAACAACAGAATTATTTGAAGAGCTAAAATTGAAATGAATGCGACAAATACAAAATAAATTATAATTAATAATAAATTAACCTTACAGAATGACCATCGATCGTGAATCCAGGTCCAGCATGTTGCATGACAGCTATACCCTTAAGCTTTGGACCAAACGGTGGCTTCAGCTTTGAGGCTCGGTACTCAGTGCCCTTAGCTTTTGGCACCGGAATCCCAAACCTATCAGAGTAGCCAATAATTTTCATGTCGTCAAGGTCAGCCACCATAGCCACCCCTTCCAATGGCCTCGCGTAAAGATTAGCAGTGCCATTTCTGTAATAGCACTTAACTTTCACAATCCTTCTGGTTTTGGCTTCTCCAAACCAACCAACCGTGAAGGCAGCACACACAACCTGAGACATGTTAAGATCCCTCTTCCTCAACGACTCCTTAAAGGGTCCATAGCTGAATGGAAGCTGTGACACAAGGCCTTGTTCCCCAAATGTCAGCATAGGGTAGCCATGCCCTTTGTAGACTTTGGTTGAGATGATGGAACGTGTTGACAAATCCACTGTGATCTCCAATAACTGTTTTTGGAACCGGGCAATGACAAAGGCTCGGCGAGGTGGTGGAGCTTTGGTTTTGGCCTTCGAGGATAGCCATGAAAGGATGGCTGGCTTGTCGGGCTCATCCAACCCTACGTGTTGAAAGGTGAGGTTGTGGCCTGTGCTTGAGGTTGGATATGATTTTGTGACTATGGTTCGGACAAGGTTGAGCTCTGAAGGGGTTAGAGGGTCAAGAGGGTGAGGATGGCTGCGTTCTGCAGAGCTCCAAAAGAGCTGCAATAGGACAATGAAGAGCACGGTCTTCACCTTCATGGTTGCACGTGCATCCATGGCTAACTAGCTATGTTCACTAAAAACCAGAGCCCTGTCTTGTTCTTATAACTGAGCACTTTATTCACGAATAGAAGTTGACTCATTACCTAGTTAATTTTTCGCTCATATATAGTATAATTTAATTAGGTTTGATTTCTACATTCTCTATTAATGGATGATCGATAAGTGTTTTTGTGGATGCTTGATAAATAAGTACAATAGTACAATGGCGAGTAGAGATTTTGGTGGAACAAGTCAGCCATGAATTGATGATGGAGCGATGGCTGAAGTGCTATATTCCTTCTTTGACCAATGATGTATGCATTAAGAAATCAATGAAGATTATACTCATAAGCAACCAATTTGTTTTTTTCTGGACTTGGATGCTGACATGTTTTCGGCTGAGCTGTGCTGATGTTTATGTAAACATTTTTTTATAGAGTCGGATTGTCGGCCACTTTATTTATTTATTTATTTATACTTTGATTAGTTGTGATTTTAATTCTGTAGACTATCACTGTATATGGAAGTCCAAGAATATTTTTTCTTTTGTATATTTCTAACATCTCCAACGTTTTTACACTCTTAACTATTCTTATTACGATCATAGCTTTAATAGGTAATATTGTTAACCGTAATAGCATGCCCATACAAAGGGATAAAAAGGCTTATTATTGTTCTGAACATAGTTGTATATTGGTTTTTATTGACTAAAATCCTAAAATAACGTTTTCAAAATAAAAATAATTGAGAGCAGTATGGATGAACCAATCCATACATTTGACAAAGTTGTGTACATAAAATGTTAAAATATTGAAAATCTAATAAACAATTCAGCCTACTTAATTACATAATCATAATAGTATATTCTCATTATTTCACAGCTCAAATACAGATATTTCGATATTAAAATATTAATCCAATTTATAAAATATATTATTGACTCAAATATATCCATAATAACTAAAACGATATGGAAATGAAAGATTAAAAGCATATTTTGCAAAAAATTATACTATCTTAAATATCAGTGTTTCACATTATAATTAGTTCAAAGTTCAAACTAGATATATATAAGTATATGATGAAGATTGTAAACAGGAATATATACTTATTTTTAAAATAAAAGTGATATATGTGCATCAATTTCGAACACCTTTTAAGGACACATATAAGTTGAGGTAGGAGATACATCAAAAGAACTTTGAAAAGTTAAGTGTTAAAAATGGAGATGTCCACTAATTAATGTGGATGTCTAAATAACAACCCTTTTTTTAAAATTCATGAATATATAACAAACACTCATAAATCATATTTAGTCCGTGACATGATGCAATTATGCCATTAATAATAATTAAAACATATCATTAAGCCCATAAAAAATCATTAATTAAAAGACATAATCAGACACTGCCAATCAAACCATTTACCAGTATTTTAACCCAAAAAATCATTTACCAGTATGGCAATTAGATCATGTTAGAATATATATTAGAATATTACATTAAACGTTTCATTGAGGAAGTGAAATATATATTATATATTAGAATATCTTTCATAGATAAGTACATTTTCAAATTCAATTATTAGAATGCAATTGAAACTACAATTTAATGATTATCTCTTGTATATCTCAATGAATATGAAATGTCACAAATTTGACTTTTATTTCCTTTCCTCTGCTTTCATTAAAATAATAATAATAATAATAATAAATGAATTATTCGAGTAAAGACGATTAGATTCCACATTATTCACGAGAAGTGATATAGGTTCTAGCAGGGGCGGACCCAATACTGCTGTAGTGGATATGCTGCATGAGAGACTACATGATTTTGCTGATGCCACTGGTTCCATATGCACGTTTATCTGAAAACAGCATTCCACCTCTTGGTACTGAGATTTGAATGGGGATTTAAAAGTGCGGACCAAAGATATGTACAATTGTTGGTCATTGGAAAGTGAATATATATCATGTGAAGAGAATGAAATTAAAGCCAGCAATGGTTTATCAAAAGTGGTATTTTTTAATGAATTGTTTATGAATGATGTATCTCATCATGCCATTGATCTTCTATTGAAAAATTTATTTTCTATGTAGATGGTATCTTGCTTGCCAGTGGTAGTTATGAATTGCTTGTTGAGACCAACAGTATATTGTCAAAATATTTTGACACGAAGGATCTTGGGAAGCCTCCTTTATTATGGGAATTGAGATTTGTAGAGACAAGTTGTGTAGACTTTTGGGTTTATCCCAAAGAGCTTATGTTGATCAAGTTTTAGGTAGACTTGGCATGGAAGATTGTGGGCCTCTTGAAACCCCTATTGCTAAAGGGTATAAATTGAGCAAGGATTAATTTCCTAAGAATGAATTTGAAAGGAGTGCTATGAAGGATGTTCCTTATACTAGTAAAGTGGTAGTCTTATGTATGCTCAAGTGTGCACTAAACTTGATTTGTCTTTTGCTGTTAGTGTACCGGTAAGATTTCTGTCTAATTTAGGACATGTTCATTGGCTAGTTGCCAAAAAGTTAATGAGGTATTTGCATAAGATAAACAATTACATGCTTGTCTACAGAAGGGTTGAAGACCTAAATGTAATTGGCTATACTGATGCAGATTTTGCTAGTTATCTAGATGATGAGAGATCTACCTCTGGATATATTTTCATGCTAATTGAAGGAGCTGTTTCTTGGAAAAATGTTAAACAAACTCTGACTATCTTTTCCACTATACAAGCTGAGTTTATTGCATGTTATGGTGCTGTATCATATGCAGTGTGGATGAGAAACTTTGTTCGTACTCTTAGCATAGTAGACTCCATTGCCAAACCCCTAACTATTTACTTTGATAATAGTTTTGTTGTCTCTTTCATAAAAAACAACAGAATGACTTTTGCTTCTAAACATATTCTAGTAGAGAATGGAGAGATTCTGGTAGAGTATATTCGCATTGAGGAAATACTTGCTGACCCCCTAACTAAAGGCCTTAGGCCCAATGTGTTTGTAAAACATATTGAGAATATGGGTATTGTGAGGTCATTTGATGAACTTGATTTGCGGGAGTTGTTTTTGATTTTATGTTCATTATTCATGTAGTTTGGATTGTAAATTTATGTGCATATTATGAAATTATTTTTGGTACAATTGATTTGTTTATTTTATATCTCGAGATATGGATATTTTCTTTGCAAAATATTGGTTTTTCACGAGAAATATATTGTTCCCCTGTGAAATAATGTTTCATTAGAAACATATGATTGCTTACTGACTATTTGCTTTTGGGTACTCCTTTAACTACATAGAAGATGTGGCATGAGTTCTTTTGGTGAAGGCTTGCTCTCACTATCTTGCGTTGTTGCATATTTGATTTGATTATTATGTTATGGTTGAACTAGAATTCGTTGCCTTATGCGAATTCATTTAACCTTCTTGCTATTCTAATCAAATAATTTTACTTACACATTGCATCCAAAAAAAAAAAAAAATTACTTACACTTGGTATATGTTGCAAGACTATACTTTTTGTCGATATGATTATTAAAACCACAAAGTCACAATTTGTTGCTGTATTGAGAAGTAGGCATGCCCGAGATGGATATCTAGAAATGACCATCATTTACGACAACTTGTTGGCTTTAGGATAAACTAAGGGGAAAGATAGGTGCTCATGAAATACCAGTTAGGATTATGCTCTATTTATTTATATGCTGACATTTTAGCTTTAGATAATATAAACATTCATAATTCCATCTCACCAATAATAAATTAGTTACATACGTTCTCTTTATAAACCACTTAATAATATAGTTACACATTTATCTATAAAAATGTAACAACTTTGATAAATTATATGTATGAAATTTTCCAATATAAAAATCGAATCCAAGTTATGGTAATTTATAAGTAAAAGGTTGATTAGATGAATTGAACCCCGTTGATGCATGCACACACACATGCATGTTTGGAGTGGTTATTGTCACTCTTATATGTCTATTGTCACTTTCATTTTGGTGGCTTTTATTTGATATTTCTAAATACACTTCTTCTTCTATTTTGTCAAAATAATAGTATAACATTATTCAATTTACATATGGTCATTATTACAAGATGACTAATTTGTTTAAGATAATTATTCACATCAAAATCTTGAATTGTTTAAGCGAAAAAAGAAATCTTGAATTGTTTTTTTATTCTAATTTTCTTGATACAATAATTATCGAAATAATATAGCAATGACTATTTAAAAAAAAAAAAGGATCTAAAAATGAGTAACAATAAAAGCATAAGAATAAATTATAATAAACAGTACCAAAAAACAAATTATAATATAGAACATACATACCTATTTTTCAATATATAGTATTTATGTAAATAAAAAATTATTAAATAAACATGTGATAATATGATTTATAGCTATTAATCAAATAAATTTTATTATTATTGTTTATTTCTATTCTTGTAAATTAAGGCAACTTGATACATTAAATTAGTTACTTACCCACATTAGAAGAAGATTAAAAAAATATTTTTTTCTTCTATCATGCATTGCTCTACCACTCAAAAATATAAAGTCTAAATTATTTACTTCTATTAGATAAATTATATTTTATTACTTCTAAATAAAGTAACTACTATAATAAATAAATTATGGATTGACAAATACATGTATGTGCCTTTCAATTCACTAGTAATATTGGTAACACATACCAATTAAGTATTGAACTAATTCAATACATCAAATTATCCTAATAATTTTTCTAGTCTTAGGAATTGACCATTCAGTTTTGAATCAAAGTTGGTAGTTAGGCAAAATCTTTTTCAAAATAATAATTTTAAAATCTAAGCCCTAATATTGTAAGTAAAGTTTGTATTGAATTGCAATTCACTTCATGCGATCAATCACCTTTAGGTAATAATTCTTAATATTATTTGTTTATTTCATGATTTTTTAATATTACATAAACAATGGATGGTAAAATATTGATATGGTCTTTTACATTAAGATTTTCATTGTTATTTATTTTTACTTATTTTTTTTCTAAAACATTCACTTTTATTTTGTTTTATTTAACTATTGTATTAAGAAAACTTTTAATGAAATAATTTAATACACAAATTTAAATATTTATATTAAATAAGTTAATTATAAGTACTTTGAATATTTAGCGCCTATATATTAATTAAATAAAAAAAGTTTAGATAAAGTTATAAGTAATAATATAAATGAATGTAAGTAATAATATGAATTAATGTTAAATTTATTATTTTGATTAACATATAAAAGAAAAAGGGTATTTTAGAGAAAATAAATAAAAGCCACTAAAATAGCATTGGCAATAGATATTTGAGAGTGCAAATTTTAAACATTATAAAAATTATTAAAATAATTATTTTAAAAATATGTGGAAAAAACTTTTGTAAAATTAATTGCATACGTTCTCTACTTAAAAGAAGAAAATGAAAGCACAAAATAAAAGACAAACAACAACAACAACAACAATAATAATAATAATAAGCAAAACACCATATATGTTAGTGTTGATCTCATAAAAGGACTCCCTTATTCTTTAGTGCTTTAAACCTCCTAACCAAATCCTTGAGATGGTTCTTTGGTCGTCTATTATTCCTTTCCTTGAAGATCTAGGAGAGGATATTAAAATCTTGGAACTCAATCATCAAGAAATATTATTAAGAAGGGGAAATCCCTTAACGGCTAAGTTCCCAGAGGGGGAAGGAAACCTCATGCAAAGGCTGGGTTTCCGCTGCCCTCTCCCCCTCCTCCTCGGAAGCCACCTCTTCTGCCATTGTATCCACAACCACAGCATGCATTTCATCCCCTGCTCTGCTGTATATGTTGGCTGAGACCTAAGGAATTGCACTGCTCTGCATTACCAGCCACGTATGCTCCAGATCCTTGTCCATGGTCTTTTCAATTCTCTCCTGATTGGCCCCAAAGTGGTGACAAAGATATGTGAATATGTCCTTTCTAACTCTTTTTTCCTTAACCCATTTACGGCCTGGATGGTCCTGATCTGTGCGGGCCGCGCAATATTCTCGAATTTAGATTTTTTAAAATGAGCATATTTATAAAGTGAAAAGATAAAAGATTAATCAATAATTTTTATTATTTATAAATTTTATAAAATAATTTAATAATAATTAATTTCTCACTTTTTTATTTTATAAATGTACTTATTTTAAAAGATTTAAATCCATTATTCCCATTTGATCCCACAGCATGAGAACGTTGCTCACCATGCAACGAAGATCTCGCAACATTGCCATGCAAATCTTTGCCCTTACGGGTCCCATTGATTCCCTGAGATTATTTTCCTATTCCTTTCAATTTTTGTTCCTCTTTTTATGTTTGACAACAAGCCGATCACCATGAATCTCATCCGATAATTTCCCCTCCTCAATCTTCGGAGATTCGATAATTAACAAATTGTTTAAACAGTAAAGTTGAACAAATTTTTTAATATCATATTATTAAATTCATTCCAATATATATCATTATTTTTTTATTAATCCAATATATATTATTATAAGACATTATCACTATAACAAATTTATATAAATTCATCAAAACATATAATTAAATTATTGAAGGTAAATTTGGGATCCATCAAAAGATTGTATGTTATTTAATCGATTAGTCTGCCCCTTACCTTTTGTAGAACTTTTCGACTGCTAGTAACACAATGAACTAACGTATATTTAAATGGTAATTTATTCAACTACTGCCCGCTCTGTTGGAAAAAAAAAAAAAAAAAAAAAAACCCATTAACTGCTCCACATCAATAGGCGCCAAAGATTTTGTCCACATAGCTTTTACCATATAATTCATGAAGATAGCATGTATAGGTAAACAAATCTTTAATGAATTTAATGGATAATCTTTAAAACATATATTTCGCACAGAGTTCTACTTATACATAGCACTTCCACAATTTTTTGAAATAAAAAATTCTAACAAAAAAGTCAAAATTAAATAAAAAGAAGCCCATTTCCTATCGTCCAGTCCCCTCTAGGTCTCTTCAGGGAAATAAGGAGTGGGAGGTCTCAGAAAAAAAGAGGAAGGAATAGGTATAGATTAGCTTTCTTTCCCCGTCCCCTTTTAGCTAGGCCCAAATTTTCGCTGAAAGTGAGTTTAGGTGCAATTAGGGTTTGATCAGGGACAACCTGTAAATCTGTGATGCCCAGCTAAATTCCAGTGCAAGTCTTTTAAAAGGAAATAGATATTTCCTTTTACTAAAATCAATCCCACCAGCTTTTCAAACAGGCTTATATATGATAATAAAATAATTAACTTTATGCTATGTGCAATTTTTACAATAAAAATTTTACTCAACTTGCTTAATTTACATATTTACAAATTATTTAATTAGGATGTATATTTATTTTTTATCTCGAGCGATTCACGAGACTACAACAATTTCAGTTATTAAATAAGTTGATTTTTGCACACTAATATCCTTTCTTGAGTCTTATTACCTGGATATAGTGTTTTGGGGTGTTCCTCTCACCATGGGTGATTTAAGTACAGATAAGATAAGTAAGGTTTTCACATTCATCAAGAGAGATTCAGTTGATTGTGATGCTAAGTGATAATAATGTCATCTGCTAAGGATTTCAATATAAATGAGAGGGAAATTTGTATATATGATTGGAGAATTGAGATGATAGAATCTTCACTCTCATTGCTGTCACTCAATTCTCCAATTATAAATATAAAATCCTTACTCATTTGTATTTAAATTCCTTATGTCAATGGACACCAAAAATGTTATGTACGAATATTATTATTCTTTTTTTTCTTTTGTGTAAATTAAATTTCAAAACCACCTTTACTTTTGCTATAAAATATTAGTTCGAAAGGTGAGGTTATGTTTTTCCTAAAAACTTGATGCATGCTATTTACTACCAAAGAACTTTGACAATGGATCCTCTAATATTAAATTTTTATATGATTTTATTATATATGGCTTTTCACCTTTGATTTAAAAGATGGGTCCCCAAAATGACATATAACATAAAAGAATTAAAAGTGAAAAATCATGCATGACAATATCATATAAAAATTTAATATGAGATGATCCATTTTCACTTTAATTACACGTAATTATTTACCTTAATTTTGAAGTTTCTTCAGCATAATTTATTTGTGATTCCCTTCTAAAGTCATGATTTATGAGAGAACTATAACTAATTATCACCATCAATCCGATTGAGATTACATAAACAATTGTTAAAGACCAAACCATTCATTGTGATATATACAATAATAATCAATTCGCTTGAAGGGCCGGGCTAATCTCAAACAAATTAAACCCCTTCATATGGGTCTTGACTCTTTAAGGATATGTAAAGTTGTTTCTTGAAGAAACTATAGTGGTGAAAACAAGCCAATTGCCAGACCATATGGACAATTAGACATCTAACCTGTAATCATAGCAAGCCAATTGGAAGAACGGAACTCTACCAACTGAAGTCTAACCACCGCCCCCTAAGCGAAGTGAAGTATGCATGAAGGAGTTATTCTTCTATTCTATTCCTTGATGCAGTCGGGCCATCAATCCATTTCCGAATGGCCTTCCTGGCTGCTTCTGTTGATGATATCCAACACATCCAAGGTAATCATTTGGAACAACTCTGCGCCATCGGTATGACACGTCATGCTATTTTTACCCAATTTATAATATTGAATAGCATGTTGATAAATTTTTCTACACTTAGAGAAACAAAACAGATTACAAATAAAATTACATTGAAATTCAAAACATTAATTCAAATTAAATAGAGTATAACATGTATCCCAATTCCAGCAAATAAAATACAATAACTTTGCATTCGAACAATATTCCCCTAAAAATAAAGGATTTTAAGGAGTTAAGAGTGAAAATTTTTTAAGTTTTTAATTTAAGAAACTTTAAAATATTACTTTTTAATTTAAATTTTCTTGTCTTAATTTTTTAACCAATGGTTTAGAAAAACCCTAAAATAAAATGTCAAAACAACATTTTTCTAGCTAACCTTAAACCCTAAACACTAATGTTACTTCTCTCCCTTGTTCTTGCATGCTGCATTTTTCTGACAAAGGGTCTCTACTGAAAGAATAGGAAAGGTAATTTTAACTTTTCGTTTGAAAGACAAATATTGTTAAAATTAAAAACAAAAATGTTAACATATTTATTAACTGAAAACACATCTTTTTTTACAAGTAACTGAAAGCACTACGTATGCTATATTCTTCATATCTTTCCCTTTTTTTTTTGGTTTTTTTTTTGGGGGGGGGGGGATCAGAATGCTAGATTCTTCATCTGAAAAAAAAATGGTTTAAATTCCTTTTATTGCGATTTTGTTGTCCCACTTTTATGGGGTTTCCTCTCGTAATTATATGATTGTTTAGTTGGAATCCTAAATTTTGAATAAAACTAACTATTAATCAACATCGAATATCCAGCTTTCACATGACAAAAGATAACAATGTATTGAAAATGGAACGTGCTTACCAACCCCAAGATTGAAGACAAGGTACATCATTTTCTTTTACCAAAAGAAAAAAGTACATCAAATTTTCCATTTATTTATTGCTAAAGCACACCACATGGATCTCGAAAAGTCGAAAATCAAAAAGACAATAATCTAACTTTCCTTCCCACACGTTCTCAAGCAAAATCTCACACTCTTGATGGCAAAGAACAACCCCAATTGTGGAGGTCCACGGATTATTAATTAATGTCACCCCAACGTAGAGTAAAATTAAAATCCAACTTGATCAAGGTTTGCACTTGGGCAAACGGACAGGCTTTGGTTGTTTCGCTTTTAAGACCGGATTGCTCTCGAAGAAATTGGTCGGCTTTAGCTCAAATCCACCACTCAGTGTAGGCATAACAGGATAATCCTCCTGACAAGGCACGTGATGAACCCCAACTGTGTGCCAAAGAACTATATCCTTATTTTCAATGTTCCTATTCCTGCATACCAATTAGATAGTGAATTTCAGAACTAGTAAAATGATAGTAATTGGCCCTATACTTATATCTTGTTTGATTACAAAAATGGAAAGAAATTACTATCTGAATAGGGGAATGTTTTATTAACCGGTAACATCGAAATATTGCATAGACATTGGGGTATTAATATGAATATAATTACTTATCAAAGTATACACATCTAAGGTGAGAAATGTGTTATATGTACTACATAGTGTTAAAATGTAAGCCATTAAGTTTAAAGTGGACTAATAATGAAGGATTTAAGTAATTTATACGAGGTTATGAATTTAAATTTCAGTAGTACTGATAGAGAATATATATATAGTCTTAAAACATAATATTCAAATATCATCAGTCAATAGTAAATACCTGAGACTCCAAGTCGCTAAAGTGTCATCTCCTCTTCCTTGATCAGCATATTGGCCACCTGCCCATTTCTCAGACTTGTTATATGGGGTAACAAACACATTATAATTGGTGAATGCACCTCTGATCTGAGGGTAATCATCACTCAGCAACAGTGGGTGTGCCACTGTCCCTGGGAACAGACGGTACCCCATCGTGTTTCCAGGCTTCGTCCGTTTATTTGGATTTACCACTGCCAGCTCAGCTGGCTTCAAACCTAGCTTGATTCTAGCATCTGCTTCTGTCTTAGCAGTTTCATGCGCCACAGTCCAGTAACTCTTCCTTTGTGAACTGTGATCTGTAATTGTTACGGTCTCCAAATTGGTCTTCACAAAGGAGTTGTCTTCGCCATCAATGTCAAGGTCAAGGTAATATGTCAGATAGTGATCATGGTGCACACCAATGGTGTTTTCTGCTAGCAATGTGCCAAAGGCATCACCCTTTATCTGATCCACGTGGGTGTATGGTGTTCCCTTTATACCCAAAACTCCTGTTAGCCCAACCTGTCACATAGAGAGAACTAGCTAGCATTAGAAAATCATAATTAACTACAGATTACAGATTCAAACACATTTTTCTTTGTATCTAATATGTAACATGTATCATACATACCCCAAACTTTATTGAACCACTTGGCTTAAACTCCCAATCTATAACATAGTCGTAGTTGCCCACAGTTGAGACAGTTCTCACCACTAGGCTTACATCTGTCCTAACCTCCCTTACCTGCCAAGAAACAATTTTCTCAATAACATACATTTAATTTGAATAATAGTTTATAATATATCATTACGCAGCACGAAAAATGAAAATAATTAATAATAATTAAGGGGTTACCGGTGGCCCTGGGACTTCCAATTCTGTGTGACGCCACATGATATCCGCAGCATACTTCTCAAAAACACAAATTGCATTATCTATTTTCACTGGTTGACCATTTTCTCCCGCATAATATGCATCAAAAAACGCAGCATTGGGTGGGCAATCCCCCGAAGGCTCAAGTGGCACCATAGATTGGCCAAACCCGTATTCGCCACTGTCAAGATAAGTCTTGAAGAACCAATCCGCAGTTGGGTCCATGTATGGCACAAAGAACTCTGATATGTACCCTCTATACAACACTCGGCGATACCTTTGCTGTTGGATATCAAAAATTGATGCTAGCGAAATCATTGAGCCAGCTCGAACATCATATCCCAAATGGACCATCCAGTTTGCCCAACTGTTCATGTATCAAACACACAAGTTCATACTTACATATAGCTAGGTTAAGGTTATTGATATTTTATTACTTATTTTTTGTTCAAGTGTACAACATTAAATTTTGTTCTATGGTCTTGTACTTGGGTGTGGATATGTTTATTAATTAAAGACAAACTTTCATTACAAGTCGCTTTCAAAATATGCTAGATAGATTTTGTACATATATATAGGAACTAACCTGATAGAGTGGCCATTGATTTTGAACCCGGGTCCGTTTGGCTGCACAAAGGCTGCACCATTCAGCGTTGGTCCAAACGGAGGCTTCTGCTTTTCTGCTCTGTACTCAGTGCCCTCAGATTTAGGCACTGGAATGTTGAACCTGTCAAAATATTCAACTATTTTTCTCTCATCAAGATCAACAACCACTGTGATACCCTCCACTGGTCTTACATACAAATTAGTAGACCCTTCAGCGTAGAAGCACTGAATCTTAATTGTACGTTTGCTCTTTACCTCACCATACCAACCAACCGTGAAAGTTGAACATACAACTTGTGATATGTTAAGGCCTCTTTTGTTAACGGATTCAATGAAGGGTTTATACTTAAATGGTAGCTCAGATGCAACATCTTGTTCATCATTGCTGAGCACAGGGAAGCCATGGCCGGTGTGGACTTTGGTGGAGACAATGGAGCGTTTGGACAAGTCAACAGTGATCTCAAGTGATTGCTTATTGAAACGGGCAATGACAAAGGCTCGACGAGGTGGGAGTGTTGTGGCTTTGGCTTTGGGGTTTGAAGATAGCCATGAGAGGACGGAGGCTTTGTCTGGGTCATCCAAGCCAACATACTGAAAGGTCAGCTTGGGTGAATATGATTTTCGGACTATGGTTTGGACAAGGTTTAATTCAGATGGGGTTAGAGGGTCTAGTGGGTGTAGATAGGTGGGTGCTGCAGCATTGCTGCAGAAGAAGAATAAGAAAATGAAGAGAAAGAAGAGAGCTAGCTTCATTGTTCATTAACTTGAACCAAAACTAGCTAAGTACCGATGTGTTGGGTTACTACACTCTCGAGTGCTTAAATAGGGATCATAAGCTCTCTATTCTGTCATTTTTCTCGTTTTTTATTAAGTGGTAATTAATCTCTTGTCGTTGCTTTAATTAGAAATCCAATTTGTCGCCTGAGATATTGTTTCTTTCTGTAGAAATCATTTTTATTATGTTAAAATAATGAGAATGAAAGAATATCGCCAGCCAAGGAATAATACTCTTCTTTTGCTCGACCAGTCCGCCAACCACACGCCCTCTTCTTGGCTTTTCTATCACAACGGTGCATTTTTATGAGTTATTTATTAATATAATGCAACTTTTAAAAAATTTACTGACCTAAATGTAAGTCGTATTTATTAATGACGATTTACATCAAGGTTTGGACCTGAAATTTGTTGCATGTAGAAATTTTTCCATATAAATCATATTTATAAAGAATAACTTCTGTGTGTGTGTGTGTGTAACCTAGAAATTGAATCAAATGGAATTTAACATTTTCTCATTAATTAACATAACCTTAATTTTTTGACGAACAACCTAGAAACTGAAAATAGAGAATTGATAGTATTAATACAAACAGTTAATTAAGTGTTATTATATTTTTTAAATCTATCTATATATATTTTAGAGAACTAGCCTAAAGTATTTTTTTAAAATAACAATAGCAACAATTAAAATATGTCATATTGTAAGACAAACTCTTATTTAAAGTTATTCCATAATCATCAGGAAATTCGAAAGATATGCATTACCTACGAACTAGTATTAGATAAAAAGAAAGTTGGGCAACCATAAATTATATTCTCAGGTTTCCCGATGCCTGCATCATTATTATTATCAACTTCTTCCTCTTCGTTAAATTCACTTACATTATCTCTTGCAGCTGGGGTTACATTCTCTGCATTATAGCCTTTTATTGTGTAATGGTTCACCATAACATTGAAGTTACTTGGACTTATAGGCCAGTAAGATCATGATACTCATAACTATTACTAGTATAGACTACAAATGAACTGTGAGGAGGGTCATAAGATGACATCTATGAATTTTAAAATGAGAAAAAATTTCATATCAGTAAAGGTAAATATCAATAATAAAACAATGTAGTTAATATTTGTAATAAACACCTTTTGTATTGAGTAACTACAATAGCTAACAAATAGGATGATATGAAGTAAATATAGTGAACGAAGCAAATACACTTTGCAGTGGTGGAATTTATAAGCATGGAACCCAAGTAAAAACAAAATAAAATAAAACCATCGAAATATGGAAATGCAAAGTAGATACAGTAGTTGTTGTCTTGTGAATTCCATGGGTACTAATAAAATTTATTGGATTCAAGTTCTAAATAAAAGAAAAAAAAAACATGAAGTGTAAAAAAAAAGGACACAAGCCAAAGTCGTATATGAAGTGTATGACTTCTAATAAAAAAATAATATAAGCAAAATCATTCTTTATAAATATGACTTACATGAAAAGAAAAAAAAAAAAATAAAGTCACACCATAAGGTGTGACCTCTATTTAAAAATTTATTTATAAGATGAGTCATATATAATGGTGATGACTTTTATATGCCCTATATTTTGGGTCCAAACCCTAACATAAATCATTTTTGATAAATACAACTTATACTAGTTTGGTAAATTATTTACAAGTTGTATTATATTGATAAATAACTCGTGAAAATACACCATTGTGATAAAAAAAAATGCCTCCTCTTCTTCAAAAACATGCAAAGGTAGGTAAATTATGAGTGGTATTTTAATCTATCATATTTTAACTAGGACCATAAAAAAAAAGCAGCCAAAATTAGATAGGCTGAACTTAAAAATCTTAATTTTTTTAAATTAATATATTTTTAACTTGATTCATTTAATTCATGGGTTAAATGAACTTGTTTGGGTATGTATTCTTTCTATAAAAAAAAAAAAATAGCCATCAATTTA
The DNA here is from genome assembly GCA_031439595.1 of Pterocarpus santalinus. NCBI lineage: Eukaryota > Viridiplantae > Streptophyta > Magnoliopsida > Fabales > Fabaceae > Pterocarpus > Pterocarpus santalinus. Next base: position 56,503,364 of record CM062526.1, read on the forward strand.
TTAGCCTAAAATATTCAAAGTTCACTCAACCAATTACTAAGATATCCTAAACAAACATTTAAATAAAAAAAAATCAGCAGCTTTACTTGTAAAAAGAAAGGTCCAATAATAAGTGGGCTATCCCGTTTAGACCTACAAGTCCAATTTAAACGGATTATGACAGTATATTTTCGCTTTGTTGATGCTTATTATAGGGTTGGATCAACTAGCGATCCTTAATAAGTTGAGTCTAAATAAGTCAGTTTAGGCTAATTTGATCTATTTAACATCCCTAATTTTAACATTATATATAACATATTTCTCATATAAATATATACAATAATTCTCTCATATTAAAATATATGATCTTTAGTATTTACCCACATTTTTATTAATATATTACATTTATACAACATTTTTATAATATGGTTCGAAAAATATTTCTCTAAAATTATTGAATATTATTATAACATGTCATTAAATATAAGTATAAAAAAATTTATATCCATAATATATCAAAATAAATTTTTATTAGTTTTCTATTACCGTGTTAGCTAAGTTATATTAGGTTTTTTTAATATATATATATATATATATATATATATATATATATATATATATATATATATATATATTACTTAACTAAAGATCAAATTTACATATGATAGTTAATGAGGGTTGACTCAACTAAAAAAATAAATAATATTAATGGAAAAGGTTTAAATTTTAATTCTTATTATTAATAAATAATATGTAAACGATACTTTAAATACGTACTAGTAATATATTTCAGTTATATGAAAAAAATTAATTTTAATATATTGTAATATAAAAAATTCTATACTATCATTTAATTATATACCACTATATTTAAAGAAAATATATGATTTTGCATACACCTCGCAAAATTATTCGTACGGGCATCGATTCTTCGCTTATTTAGCAGGGAGATATGGATATGTTTGAGCTTAATACTTACAAATTAAATAAAAGCAACGAGAAAAAAAATTAAAACGTATAAAAAAAAGAAACGAATTATTATACTTTTGAGCCTAGAAAGTTCAATTGTTTTATAAAAAAGAAAAATCGCTTTTTATATATAAAGTTAATATTAAAGAAAAGACTTATTCAAATTTAAAATTATAATTTAATATTTCATAATTTTAACATTTAAAAATTCTTTATATAATTTTGAGTTAAAAGTAATATTTAAAAAAAGTCATTTTTTAAAATTATGACATTAAAATTTAAATTATTAGTATTGTGAGTAAAATTTATTTAAAGTCACAATAAATTGTCATTGCGAATAATTATATGTCGTTTGGTCCTTTGAATTACTAAATAAAATTATATATATTATTTAAACATTTTAAGATAAACAATATATATACTGATTAATTATTACTAAAACTTAAAATAAATATCATGAAATAATAATTTTAATTAATTATGTAATTAAATATTTAATAATAAATACAGTCATTTACTTATTTGAATATTTAAATATAATATTCTTTAATTTTTATCGTATTATTTCCACTCACTATTCCTAGCTCATGCCAAATCGAAAAAGCCTGCGATCGGGCCAGCCTACCAAGATACAGAAACGCGAACATGTTTTTAACATTTTAACAAAAAGTTTTTTAATATATTACGAAAGATTTTTAAAAAACTTCTCACCAACGTGGCAGACTGATGCTAGCAAATGGATTCTTTCATACCGAAATTGTTATATGATTTAATCGTGTATAAATTTTGACTATGATTGAATAAAGTAGATTAGAAGAAGAATATAATTAATAAAAAATGATCTATTATTAGATTATATAAAAAGTTTATGAGTATAATTAATATTTATTGATAGTATAAAATTATTTTATATTATTAATTAATAGAAATAAAAAAAATTATAGTAATTTTTTTATTATAATTGATAGTTGTTTATATATATTAATATTTTTTATTATTTTTATTAATTGATAATATAAAATTATTAATATATTTAAATTAAATTTAAAGTTTATATGAGAAAATTCAGTTTATCATATGCCGCTTTCTTCGTTTTTTTGCCCCTTTTTTTGGGTGAAGCGACTCTCTTCTTTTATTTTAATTAACGAAACAACTTTTTCTAAAAAGAAAAAAAAAAAAAGGGATACATCTGAACGTTTGGTGCAATACATCATTTCCGAATAAGAAATGTCGTTGGAAAGTGCGTGGCCACGTGGGCAATTTATTTTTTTATTTGTCAATTGCACGTACAACTGTGTCAACTTTTCATCAAAATAACCCGGTTTACAGGTTATAGAATACATGGAAAATGGTTGTCTTATATGCCTTTTTGTGTATATCAATTATATATGTTCCGAGCTCATCTAATCGTATAAAAGTCGGTTGCCGTATATCAATTATCTGTGTATAATTTTTTTAGTTTTATATATTAAGAGTTTAATTTATATATATTGATAATATAAAATAATTTTATACTATAAATAAAAATATAAAAAATATTAAATTATAATAAATTTTTTATTATAATGAATAATTATCTAATATAATTTAATATTTTTTTATATTTTTATTGAATGATAATATAAAATTATTTTATATTTTCAGTATATATAAATTAATCTCATATATTAATATAAAAAATCGATGATATATAAATTTTAATTAAATATATATATATATATATATATTATAATTAATATAATAATTGATTATCAGTATATTTACTATAAAATACACATCGTTGATGGCTGTAAAATTTACACATCGTCAACTAGATATGAAACAAGTGTAAAGTTTTGGTTCGGGAATATTAAAATTAGTTAATTCGCCTTTTTTTTGTCTGCTGACTTAGTAGAAGTTAACCAAAGCATAATTTTGGACCTCCAATTTTCCAGCTGCACTCGCAGATTGTTGCTCGCAACATACATAGAAATTTTACCATAAGTTTTCCAATCAAATTAGTCCTTCTCATGTCTATCATCGAAATGAAAACAACAGTTGATGCCTTGCAAAATAAACAAATAAATTCCAAGAAATGTAGCGAAACAAACAAAGAAGTTGTTCATTCACCAGCCTCTACCACAGTATTTATCATTTTGTTTTTTAATTTTTCGATTGATGTATTCCTGCAAGTGAGACTAATTTCACATACGGAGTGTTAATACCCATGAAGCTCTGCCGCATTGCCTTTTCTAATTAAATGTTATTATCATACTATATAGTGTAAAAAAGTTTAATAATTATTAGCTTTTATAATAAGAGTTTAATTAGTATGTACTGATAGTATAAAACTATTTTATACTGTTAACCAATAATAATAAGAAAAAATAAGAAATTATGATGGGTTTCTTATTATAATGGGTAGTTATTTGTATGAGTTGATATTTTTTACTATTTCTATTGATTGATAATATAAAATTATTTTATATTGTTAATATATTTAAATTAAATTTTTATAATAATAATACTAAAAATTATATAACATTTATTCTGCATGTCAAAAAAAAAATAAGGTTATTTTTTGGGCCGGTAAAATGCATTTCATTCAATGCAAGAACCCAACTACCTTTACACTGTGGTGATGAAGAGTCAATCCAATAGTCAATGCCCGTAAGAATTGCATGTCATGGGCTCATATATTTTTTCTTTAACAGGGCATATGAAGTAAGTCATTTGCAACAACATAATGGACTTAATTTACATTTCATGGTGGGCCTACAACATAATGGTTACCAATCCTCCGCCCTGGCCAACGCTTTTTTTTTTCAAAATATGACTATGTTATATTCCGAACAAAGTTAGAATATGACTATATTATATTAAGAGGGATACATATAAACACTTCGAATGAATAGAATCCTCTTAAAATTTGTTAGACCTAATTTAAATATTTATGTTTGCTTCCCTCTTCACATTCCCTGGACATATAGATTAAAAAGAGAGAAAGAGAGAAAGAAAGAAAGAAAAATACTTTCTCACCGAAAATACTTGAACGATATTCAAGAGCCATTTCCAGTGTACAAGTCACTGCTTGAGCATTTTGGTCCCACATGTATTATTGTGTCTCTAGTTGTCTCTAATCTAAAACTTTTTGAATAATAGCGAGAAAAGAACTTCTGTATTTACTTTACGAAAAGAGTATAAGGGATCATATTCTGCAATCCAATTTGGCGGTTAGGGCCAAGGAAAGAATAAGATTTTACATAAAAGTTCATTAATCTATGTTAATTAGGAGATTGATTTAGCAAATAATAAATAGTAAGCAAACAAACAAATTAAACATACTGATAATTATAGTTTTTTCAAAATTTGTTGAGAATAATTAATATAATTTTCTCATTTGAATTATAAATAGTTGTATCTTCATCCTAATTTATAAGGTAAACGAGTTGTTTTACCCAGTTCGAAGAAATTGTCCGAAGAAGCTTTGCCTGGTACAATTGACATATATGTGACAAATTTTGAGTGGTTGGCCAGAAATTATAGGATTGCTAAAAAATATGAGGTGCTCATCCCATATTTTGACATATGATTTGGGCAACTAATTTATGGCAGAAAAGTATTTTTGTTAATGTATTCTACCTTGGTTGGGTGCATAGTTTGCTATTTTAGTTCTCTAATGTCGCCTCTTTCTTCATTCCATAGTATTTGCTTCTGTATACAATGGAGCAAACAATAAGAGATGACAGGAGCCAAATTGCTGCAACTTGCGAACGTGAAAAAAAATAAACAAATAAAAATAAATATAACGGTGTTGATCTAATTCCACCTTTCTCCCATATACAGAGCTAAACTGAATCCTCTTGCATTTCCCTTTTGTGTAGATTCAACCTGAATATCACTGTTGAAAGTTGAAACTGGTGATTTTGATGTACAAACTGAAAGGCTTGTTGCTCCTGATTGGATTGAGCATATTCCTTTCTTTGTCCGCGTCCAAATCAACCTACGAGGTTCCATTTGAATTAGAATTCGGAGAACATGCAACTGTACTAGGAAAAAACAATTCATTTATTAGATCAACCTCATTGGAGGAAGTTACTTGATCCATCAGTTGTCAAACCTTGAATATGTGTCTAACTTTATTTGGAGGAGCAAATATGCTAAAATCGTTAAGAGTCCAAGGATCCAGCGATGATTCTAGACTGTAACCTTGTGATTTGTGAATGTGAACTCCAGTCAAACCATCTAGCACCCTTTACCTTATGTCTGTTTTCCTTCAACAAGGCTATGCTATACCCGAGAACAATTGTTAGGAATTGTGGCCCAAAGGGAAAAAAATGAAGAAATTTGAAAAAATGTGGCAAAAAAATTACTTTGTTAAAGTAGGTACCACCATCTATAGATAAGTAGCCCTACCAACCATGCAATCACAATAATTCTAATAATATCCACAGACAGAAATTTTGATCATTTAAAACATGCTTGGATCAGAGTAATGAAGAATGTTTGTTTTTCTTGCACATCTCGAAATTTATCCATCAACTTTCTCCTTGATCGAAGCAAAAGTGGCTTGTTTCCAACATATTTTGAAAGGGCAAACCCAGCATGCTTAAAAAATATCATTGAGAAATATTATACCAATGAAAAACCATCACTTATTGAGAAAATATAAAAAAATAAAAAGAAAGAACAAAAGAAATACAATATATCTCAACAAGTTGCCTATACATTCATTAATAGAGAATCATTGTAAACACTAAAAACATTTTGTATGAGACATCGAAATCTACTATTCTCATAGAAGCTCTACCAAATCTACAAATCAATTTCTTTATTACAGGAGATGCACTTCTTTACCTTTCATTTATCTTTGTTGTTAAACTCGGTTTTCTCGCTTAATAATAAAAGGACATAAAAACTCCTTATGACAAACTTGGTAAGCTTATTATTTTTCCTCATAAGTCCCTCTAGTTTGCAACCGATTGGAAGTGAACTGAAACTTAAAAGAATCAGTAAAAGACGCCACGCAACAGCACATTTAGGCTCAACGCAACAAAAAGTAAAAGGGCGGTTCATGCACAAGACTCCCATCTAGTCATGTCTAAAAATAGTAAATATATGCAATTTTACTAGTAAGAGAAGACTAATTTGAAAACAAACTTTCACTTGTAGGGTAAGACTACGTATATTTTCCTTTTCCAAATCCTACTATATGGGAATCTCATGAACTGAACCGCCCTTTTATTTTTGTTTTTGTTTCTCACTGCTAATTTCATTTCTCCTATCCTTCCCAAACAATATTTGAGTGTCTTTTTGCCTGTTATTTTATTTCTTGAATAAATTGATTGAAATTGAACTTCTCTGCCATTGAAGTTCAAGTTTCATCATTATAGAACATTAGTAGTCTTAAAAATTTAGGAGCAACTTACATTTAAGATTATATGCGTCAAATTGTATCAGCCACAGTTGAAGGTTGTTCATTACTTTGATTTTGTTTAGAAGATAGTGCCATGCCCATCAAATAACTGTGTCGTCACATGTAGATGACTTCCAGAGCATGTGCAGGTTCGGCCCAAATCATAACAAGAAAACAATGTGCATTTGCTTGTCAAGTTTTGTAGACATCTGAATATGAATTTGATTTCTTACGAATCTCAGTATCAACTATAAAGTAAGGAGCCCCGTTTTCAAATTATCGTTTATGCAGCCTTTTTATTTCACAAGAGGATAAGTTTGAAACTACTTGTCAAGTAAACACCGCAGAAAACACATAATACACTACTTAGAACTAGACGACAATTTTGACTAGCTTTGAGTTACCAACAAAATTTCAAAAAGGGACTTTTACTTCGCATAACAAAAGCATGCAGCACTAATCGATGGCGTTATTATCTCCTGTAGTTTAGGATCAAACCAAACTTATACTAGGTCCAAAAGTCATTCGTGTTTGATGAGAAAGTTATGCCTATATATTTGGTGTATTTTTCTTTCCTGCTTTTTGTCTACAAGATAAGATCACCAGCCTCATCCCTATCACCTAAGAAAAGGAAGTTCATCTCAGGAGGATTATGCCAAATATCGCACTGGCATTTAATTATAAATGCATTAGAAAAGTAAGCACAACAATGTTAAGCAATAAAATTATAGGCAAATAACAGAGTTGAAGATCAAGAAAGTAATTGGCTTTGTAGCACGGAGAAAAATGTTAGAAGAAAGGATTGATCCATTCTATATTTGTCCTTTCTGATATTCTTATTTTTTCTTTAAAGAAATTTGGCTACGTGATATATTGTACATGCCATAATTAATATCGCACAGAATACACTTTGTGAAATAATAAATTAGTGAGCACTTCTTCTTCTTCTTCTTCTTTTTTTTTTTTTTAATGGAAGAGTGAGCACTTGCATGTAGATGAAAACAGAAAAATAATGAAATAATTCGTGGTTCTACGTACTTTCATTCTTAGTTTCCAATCAAATTAGTATACATTTTTGTCTCAACCTTTACTTTTACATCTGTTCTTTCTTCATCTACTTTATTTATATTCCATCGAGAACATGTTTCAATTTAGTTTGTAAAAAGTTAGATTTGTGAGTTCATCTTGAGAATCACAAGTAGAATACTCGGGTGGGTCATTTAATTTTTATATTTTTAGTGTTTTGGAAGCATAATAACTGAGCACACGAGGACGCTGAGTGCATCATAGCTTCCCCATAACCCCCAACCAAGGATGATTTCTTTGAATTCATGGTTGGCCAGCATGAGCAACAGTATCTCTTCTCATGTCCCCCCCTTGTCCTCATTAATGCCTAGCTATGTGGAAACATCATGCTGATGCTAACCTTACATCAACAGAAATTCAGCCAATAGCAAACCCCACTTTGCACCCTTGGACCACAAAATGGATTGAGATATGGAAAAACTCTTGAGTATTTTAGTTATATGATTTATCGTTTTTTTATACTTTAATTATATTTTTATATTATAAAAACGTGTATAATCTTGCTCAAAAACACCTAAAAATATGTCTTGTAAAATAAGGTTATCCAATACCATATCACTGGGGATCAGACCCATGGTGAGAGGAAGGGAATAGTGGCAATGGTTAATTTTTGTTTGTAATGGTGGGGTTGAAATTAAATTTCTTAGTTTGGAGGATTGCTCTTGATGGTGACAGTGATCATGAGTACTTATGGCACGGCACGCGTAGTTCTCTTCCATAGCTTTTGAAGCAGCAAAGAGAATAAAATGATGATCCCCACTGCACGCTCGTTTCTCTTTCTGTCTTTCTCTCACAAATCCAAGAATTTTGCACACATTTCAGAAGAAAAAGAATTACCAGAATTTTCGGTAATTGTCACTCCCACAATCATCATCTTTTATCCTTTTCCTTTTTCTAATATATATTGCATTATCATCTCCTATGTGACAACTTGCAGCATTAACATCATATATATATATTTATGATCATGCATGCCGTCTATATGTGCTCCAAAAATATATTATTTGTACATTGTGTTTAAACATTGTCATTGATACATTTGGATCATAATTTAACTAAGTGTGAATTTTAATTATATAAGTATCAAATGTAATATTAACTATAAATTATTTACAATATTGTTAGTGAAGGTTAAATAACAATTTTTTATTTATATAACTGAAATCTATACATATTTAAACTACAATATACATATATCAATGATTATGTCTACACAGCGTACAAATACATGCTCTTGTAGTTGCAGGTCATCACATGCCCACTGGATCATACATGGACAAGTTTTATCTGTGTAAGTACTAATGTTGCCATTTATGTCTTACAATGCATCATATGTTAGGCAATCCCAATAATAATATGGACATGGCAAAATACTAGTCACTTTTAAACCGCGCCGATTCACACAGTAGAGTTGTTACAGTATAGTTTATTATTTTCACTTTTACGCACCCTTTAATTTTATGCTGGATTAGTATTAGTATTAGCATGCTTGCGCATCTCCATATAGCTATAAGTCTATAACTACGGCATCAAATCAACCTCAGAAATCCCGCAGAGCTGTATTGTACTTTACGGGACCCCAAGAAGATATTACTCTTTTCAAGCATTCATCACATCCACTTTGCTAGATTTCTTGGTTATCACATTCCCAACCCGAATCATTGTCCCTTTTGATTTCGTTACCATCTTCACCTTAAATTCTCCTCCCATCCTCCTATCCTGTCCACAACACTTTCTTTAGCTCTCTCTTTCCAACCTCAGTTTCACTTGCTCTTGAAGGTTGAAGATGGGTGAGATAGCTTTTTCAAATGGTATTAGCAATGGCGATATTAATGGAGCTAATGGCCAAAGCCATTCGCTGAATGGTTATAGGAAGAGCTGTTGGTATGAAGAAGAGATTGAAGAGAACTTAAGATGGTGTTTTGCTCTCAATAGGTACATATATTACTAGCTTTCTTTCTTGTTCTTAGGCAACCCAAAGCGGCATATCTAATATAATAGTTAGCTGTAATACCACATTATTATTTTGCTTAACTGTTCAAAATCAAAGTTTTGGCTGCATCAGATCATATAAATTGATGTTTTGCATGTTCATCACTTCTTGTGGACAATAAAACCAAAAAAATGTCTCCCCCAGTAATATTTTCCTTTTTGAACTCTCTATTTTATTCTTCCTCTGGCGGGTTTTTTGGCCTTTTCATGTTTATTTTATTATTATTATTATTATTATTATTATTTCTTTTTCTTAATGATGACTTTAGAAGATTCATGGAAAGAATAAAGCCACAAACAAGAAGGTAAAAGAATCAAGAGCTTTTTCTTTGGGTTTGAGTGAGACAAAAATACAGCACTAGTTGTCTGCGGTTAATGTCTAGCTTTGTTGGCTGTATATCACGAACATTTTGGTGATTACAGCTTCTCATGCTAGGAAAAAGCAAAGTGATCCTAAAAGGTCATAAGCTCTTTTTGCCTGTGGCCATGAAAAAGGCAGACAACACATAAATGAAAATAAGACATGGCTTTTTTATTGCAAAGTTTAGCACTGTTTCAATTATCTTATTTGTTTTGATGAAGATACTATGGTAAGAGTACTTTTCTTTTCTCTCTTTGGTGCGGTTGCAGTATATTGCATACCGGAGCTAGCCAATACCAAGACATTGCACTGTTGGACACAAAGCCCTTTGGAAAGGTTCTTATATGCCATGCAACAGACATTTACCTTTACTGATCAGAAAACTGAATGAAGCTAGAGCCTCCCTAATGTGCTATATGCTTGACATTCTTGTGTCTTCTTGCAGGCATTGGTAATTGATGGAAAGCTTCAGAGTGCGGAGACCGATGAATTTATCTACCACGAGTGTCTTGTTCATCCGCCACTGCTTCACCATCCTAAGTACCTCCTCTACCCTTTAACAATCTAAGTTCCCATGTGATTTAGATAACATTTTTATTTTCATTTTTGCTATCTTATGTATTTCCAATTTTCAGCCCAAAGAATGTTTTTATTATGGGGGGAGGAGAAGGATCTACTGCAAGGGAATTGCTCAGGCATAAGACCATTGACAAAGTTGTAATGTGCGATATTGATGAGGTAAAGTAATATCTCCTATGAACTAGGTTAGCTAATAGCCATTATACATGCGATGGAGCTAAGTGATTAAAGTCTACGTCTTCATTCTTGATTGAGCAGGAGGTGGTGGACTTTTGCAAATCATACTTAGTTGCTAACAGGGAAGCATTCCGTGATCAGAGACTTGAGGTCATCATCAATGATGCCAGGTCTGATAATCAAATAGTAGCCCCCGTGCTTTTTGGATTATTATATCGCTCAATCAACTTTGCCACCAAGCTCTAATAATTATGAATGCATAATATATGATCAATTCTAATAGACCGTGTCATGATGAAGGGCTGAGCTAGAAGCCAGAGAAGAGAGCTATGATGTGATAGTTGGGGATTTGGCAGACCCAATTGATGGAGGCCCTTGTTATAAACTTTACACCAAGTCCTTCTATGAGTTCACTGTCAAGCCTAGACTGAAGCAGGGTGGCATATTTGTGACACAGGTACAAGAGTGTGATGCAGGACCAGCGTCAATAGGTATCAAATACTTAACAGAGGAAACAGAATTAAAATAACCTGTGTGTATTGCTCTTATTCAGGCAGGACCAGCAGGAATATTCAGCCACACTGAAGTGTTTTCAAGTATCTACAACACCTTGAGACAGGTTTTCGAGTGTAAGTAATCTTTTGAGGGCAAAGAACATATTTCTTTTTCTAAATATGGTTTTTTCATGCTTTATATAATTGTTATTTTGACACCCAGTTACACCAAATTAACCACTTTTCCTTTTGTTTGCAGATGTTGTGCCTTATTCCGCTCATATCCCATCCTATGCTGATATTTGGGGATGGGTCATGGTAAAGATTGCTGACCATAATTTTCAACTTGTTTCGTATTATTAGTTTTGTATGTAATAGTATGTACTACAAAGAGGACCAAGTAAAAAAAAAAGATGCTATAACTATTGGAAAGATCTTTATAAGAAACTTACCATAGAAAATCATGATGACTCGGGACTTAATGCTAAGATTTTTCGTTTATTTCTCTTGGGATATAACAGGCTTCAGATTCTCCATTAGACCTGGGTGCAGAAGAGCTAGACATCGGAATGAGACAAAGGATTAAAGGGGAAAATAGATATCTTGATGGGAAAACATTCTCATCAGCCTCAACATTGAGCAAAGCTGTTCGCAAATCGTAAGTGAAATGCAAACCTATGCTCTTGAAGGTTCTTTTCCCCCCCTCCAATATTCTACTCTTGACAGGCTTAAGACACTATTGGCATTTGGCAGGCTAGACAATGAAACTCATGTATACACAGAGGAAGCTGCTAGGTTCATACATGGGCATGGCAAGCATGCATAACAAAGCTTGAGAAGTATAACAAAATAGAAAAGCAAAAAGACACATATCAGCGCAAGCTAGAAAAGGCTTTCATGTTTCTCTTTTATCTCATGTGTTTCCCTTTTGTTCTTTTGTTCTTTTTCCTTTTGGTGTGTAGTTCACCCGAAAAGGCTTAAATGAATGGGCAAAAAGCCGTTTCCATTTTGTGCATTTCTGTATGAGTATGTCTACCGATCTTGCCAATATTCTGAATCTGAGAAACTAAAGTCAACTACTTAACAAAACAGAAAGGATCATTCCTAGTACTTTGAGGCTATGAGCTAGTGTGGTGTTCTTAAGTGGTTTTGTATAAGATGCTATAACCGCAATATCTGTAGATCATGTCTTATCAAATCACACATATATTTTTGTCCTTTTGAGTTACTAATATTATATAAACAATTCTATTATATGCATGCAAATATTTTTTCTTTTATATAAACTACTAATATTCGAAATTCATTAAACTTCAATTAATTTAATTTAATTTGGACTGGCTTATTATTACGATAAAGCTCTCACAACATTTTTTTTTTCATTCACAAGACTCAAACTAAAAACTAACTTAAAATAAATAAGTGTCGAATTACTTAAATCATGCACAAAAATACTTTCCATACTATTTCTATACATTATTGTTATTATTAGGATTTAATCTAATAGCTTAACATGCTTGTGAAAAATACTTGTATACACCCATGTGTATCTCAACCGTCATATACTAAAAGGTAAGAAAGAGAAAGAATATTAAAAAAAAAACTATTGAAGGGCGGAGATGCTTGATGGAGGCAGAGTAGAAGAACTCCATTTTTGTTGGCTTTTAGTGTTGTAATGTTTATAAAATATTTTTTTATGGGTAATGTTTCGTATAAAGAGATTAATTTTAATATATTATCAATATAGAAGTTATTATATACTCATGATTATGTATTTCTACACATCAAAAATATTTAATTATATAATTATTATTTTAAAAGTCACACAAATAATAATATCTAATTGAATGATAATATAAAATTTTTTATACTCACAATCAATCAAATTACTCTCTAAAAGAAATACAATTATTTCAATATCATTAACATCTTTGAGTACATATCATATGTAATTCAATAACCATGCATAACTATTTTTTTTAATTTAAATATCCTTCTATAGTATTAAATATTTTTTAAATAAAAACTACGAAAAACTTGTTTTAGAAAAAAAAATAAAAAATAAAAAGAACGGACAATAAATCAATAATTGTGTCAGCACTCTTGTATGAAATTGTGCCTCTCCTTTACATTTTCAAGAAAAATATATATTCTATTTGACATGGGCAACAAGCAGTTTATTGGAACAAAACGGATTTTACTCCATTTCCTATGTGGCCATTATGGTAGTTTGTTCAAGTGGATGGGCCATTAAACCAGGTATAACCTTTTCCAATTGAACAGGCTAGCCCAAAATCTTTACCTTGGACAATTGGCTTATTCTCGTTGACGGCATGCCACAATGCCCCGGCAAAAAGGTCCCGCATCTCAGAGTCTGGCCTGCAACAAAAAATTGGATATAGAATAAGAGATGGCGATATTACAACAAAGATTAGACCCACTTTTTCCCTCCCTCAGACTAGGAAAAAATAAGAAAAGAAAAAAGGGAACAAAGATTGGTTGACCAAAATAAAAAACGAAAAGAAAAGAAATAACAGCAAATATTTATATTTCAGCATCACTAGTCCATACACTTATTTATTCGGAATTATATATTGAATTTTGATAGTTTTAATTAAATTACTCGAAAATCGGACATGTGAATTGTCATAAGTATTTTTAATTCTTTGGCTCTTCACTCCTTTTGTGGGTGAATGGAGCATCTTCATACCTATTGAAAAAAATTATTTTTTTTATTTCTATTTACTCCTCAACTTGTTTAATTTCTTAAAAATATTAAAATAATTGGTAGTGTTGGCAAAGCAAGTCAGCTCGCCTCAACCCACCAAAAGCCTGCTAAAAGCTAGGCGAGGCGGGGCAGGGCAGACCGAATTACGAATGCAGGTTTAATAGTCTAACCTGTTCTGTTTAAGGGTGGATTGGCGAATTAGTCCATCAAAAAATAAAAATAAATAAAAATTTTATTTTTTAATATTTTTTATAAGTTAAATTATCTTAAAAATTTTTGAAAATTAAAAAAACATATTGAATGAAATATCTACTTAAATAAAATATGATAAAATAATTAAACTATATAATTTATATCTAAATTTAACTTAAATACAAATATAATAAACTAATTAGGATATATAAATAAGTTTATAAATAATAATTAACTATAAATTTATAATATAAAGTCTATAGTATAAAGTTTATAAATTAATAAAGTATAATAACAATATAATTTATAATAAAATCTTAAAAAAAATTTATAAAACACTCTTGTACCTAAAAAAAGAGCCAACCTTGGCCTAGCGGGCCAACCCGCCACCCGCCAAAACTTGTGGGTTAGGTGGATCAAAATGTTTTAGCAGGTCAAATATATCAATCTAACTTATTATTTTTTGCAGGGTTGAAGAGTCAATCTGGCAGATTGAGCCCATTTTATCATCTCTAATAATTAGTTAAGTTGTATTGATGGCTCCCTTTTTTAACTCAATTTATTTAACTTGATTGTTTAATTTGGGCTGACTCAGCTAATTATTCTTTCAGCTTGTTAAATAAAATTTATATGAACATTAGAGAATTATGCAGATCAATTCGTGAGTTATTTTATTAAATCCAATGTTTTTATTTAATTTTAAATTGAATTAATTTAAGCATATTAAATTGTGAGTTATTATTGCTTTTTGAAAACCAAATTTGGAAAACTATAATTTAAACCTCACTGTTGCTGATATATATGAAAAAAAGAAAGAAAGAAAGAAAGAAAAGCTATCCACACATGTTATTAAGAACTAAGCATCTTACCTCTTTGTTCATCTCATTTTTTAACCTCCCCTAAGTTAAGTGGAGAATATGAGGAATTATATCAATTACTTATATACCAATATTTGTATCATATAAGCGGTCAGTTAACTCTCTATCTTAAAGGGTAATGTTTGGTCTGATTCGGAGATTGAAAGTTTCACATATTCTTTTACGTTAAAAGATTCTTTTTTTTTTTTTTTTTGGGAAGTGGTTTTACGTTAGAAGATTACTTACTAATTTCTCTCTTATATCCCACAAAAGAACTAATTCCTCTGTTAGTTTTAAAGCATATATACATCATGCATGGCCAAGTTCACACTGCACCGACCAAGAACTGATATTTCGTTTATTCTATTAGTGATCACACGTTTATCTCAAAGTTGTTGGGCCATCCGTGATGGGCTCATTTACACACCAAAGAACATTGTATAATTAGTTTTATTTGCTGGCTCAGACAAAATACACTCTATCCTTTGCATTATCAAACCCATTTATCAAATCGCAAAAGAAAGACGCATTCTGGTTTTTATATTATTTATTGCCCATCGCGCTCTTTGGTGCTTAATGGGAGCCACATTTTCGTCATCACCCAGCGATCACATTCATTATTGCTGTCAAAGTAGTTTTATCTAATTTAACACCCTTTCGTATCATTTTGGCTCAATGTTAATTGGAACAGATTAATCCAAGTCAGATACATCTCATCAGTTACTCCATTGGGTTTGTCATGTTTTAAATAATAGCAATTATTTTGATGGATCTTGTTTTTTATGCAAGGCTAACAGAGGAGAAAAGGTACTCTTCATATCAATCTTAATTTCCTCAATTTCATCTTGCTGAACTTACGAAGTGAATTTGCTATTTTTTTAATTTGATTAAGCATCTCTAATAGTAGGACTTAGTTTTCCATCTTGATTAAATAACTCAAGCCAAGTCAGATATAGTATAAGCTTGCAATTTGAATTAATACCTCCAAGTCTACGTATATGAAACTCGAGTCCAAATTTCAAAAATCCCCAAAACATTTTCTTAAGATGATTTATTAATTAATGTTAAGACCTATCATATCGTGAAGGACGGGAGAGAAGCAAATGGAAGGATCGAACAAAAGACTGAATTGCAAGTCAGCGTGTTTCTCTTCAGTTGTTCAAATGAACATGTTATAAGGAAGTTTCTTATGGCTAACTTGAAAAAAATACGTGAAAATCCAAATACTAGGAAAAAGAGAGACATGCTAAGCAACGCTAAAACATGAGAATACTCGATCTTGTACACTCACTACTTTATTGCCTAGAAACTTTCAATTATAAGACATGCATCTCTGTACTCTTAATTTGTTAATTGCATCGTGGTAATGCTTGAACAATGAACATATATTCGTTTGAGCTGGCATTAGCGAACTCCCAAAAAAAAAAAAAAAAAAACCATCATTATCGAATGTAATATCATGTCCCTTGTTTTTTAAGTTATTCTCTTGTAAGTTGTCTCATTGCTCATTAGTCATTGCTTACAATTTCACTTATTAAATTTCCAATCCTATCTGGAAGGGTTATGATACGCCCTTAACTTTGGAAATCGCTTCAAGTGGTCCAAGCTAAAACTTTAATCCGATGGTCATAGTGCAACGAGACACTTTAGAATAATAATATAGTTGAGAGGACTATCTTGGATTACAGGTCAACTAGTAAGGTGGTGTTTAATACGCACTTCAGAGTTAGAGGTGCGTCACACATTAAGTGATCCAATAATCAAGATGTGCCAAGTGATGATGCAATGTAAAACTTCTCCCTCTTTTCCCACCACTTCACTCCATTGCAACCCCTCTCTCATTGCCACCACTAGCAGCCACGTGCTGAACCACCCCCAATACGAAGTATCAACGCTGTTGTTGGCATTTTGTCATTAACAACCATCCTTTCTTCCATTGTAGACCTATTTTTTGTTTCAATCAAACTCAAAGAAAATCAAACTTCACAAGCTAAAAATTTCCTTCCTTTTGCCTCAAACAAAAATCATCCGAATTTGTTGTTTCTCTTTTTCGTTAGTCCAAATCCATAAAAACCAATCGATTTCACAACTTTATTTCAAAACTCAACTTGGAAAATCTCATAGTTTTCTTTTAAAAAAATAAAATAAAGGAGTCATACAATCCTAAAGATGCTTTCAAATATTAAAAAAAAAATAATTTGCAAACAACCCAAAACGAAAATGTAATCAAGCAAAAACTTTAACAGAAAATATTATATGAACCCCCAAAATTTACTAAGCTCTAACCAAGCTTCAGAAATCAATACAAGTATAGGATTCTAAGAAAAATACAAAGTTTTAAAAACGTTGTTAATGTTACCTTCTATGAGTTTTTGATGGCCAAAGCTTTCTGGCAGAGAAACAAAGAGGAATCTAATGGGGGAAGATGCAAGAAAAAAGAGAAAGGAAAATTGGAGTGAATTTTTGGGTGCTAAGAAAATAGAAAGCGATTCAGTGGCAGCTAGAATGGTTGTGGTGGTGGCGATGGTGGCAGCGGTGGCGGTGGTGATGGTAAAGGGGGCTCGGTGGTAGAGGCATTCCCCAATGTAGTTTTGGATCAATTCAACGGCAGTCATATCCAAAGGAAGAGAGATTGAGAGAAGTTAGTATGCTTCACTTGTGTCTGGTGTATCAAACACCCTTCATCTTATCTTTTGGATCATGGTGGTGCATGGTGCACCTTAACCCAAAGGTGCATCATAAAATACGCACACGCTACAATATTGAAAGCCGATTGGTGACCGGCAAAAATTTGGATCATCGGTGATCCATGGACCTCTTTAAACGCTTCCCTTAACTTTCATCGCATGTACACCTTTATTGTTTCCAAGGAGCCAAGATGATGAAAAGCGCAATATAATAATGATTCCTTGATCGTACTGGTTGTCTAAAGTAAAATTCTTGACATAAATTAGCACCAGAAAAAAACCAAAGCTCCAGGTGTTGGTTGTTAATTTATCAAACATGAAATATGGGCATCAAAATACTCCATCTAGTACAATGGTTCTACATCGCGAGAATCGAGTGCTTGTTCTTGACAAATATTTTCATGATCTTGGAGTATCATATGATTATATTTTTAATCAATTATATAAATATATTTTATATAAAATTATATTTTAATAGGGTTCAATATAAAATAAACTTATATAATTTATCCAAAAATACAATCACGTGATACTTTCAGGTCGAACAAATATATCTCCTTATTCTTACCCGAAACCTTATCTGCTTAATTTCAAAAGCTTGAGTTGTCGATGTTGGTGTTTGATACTTTGATCTATCTTTTATCGTTAGCGAAGCAGTGTGGAAAGTGGATCATAGAATGTATTCTCTGTAGGTCATACTTTTCACATGCCATTATTAAATCATGTTCCAAGGTCTATGAAAGCATGTGGTCCTATGGTAAAGATATGGGGTTTTGTTTCTTGACTCATGAAAGGCTCTATTTTACGGAAGAAGTATATATAATTAGAACATAACATAGAATTACTATATGTTATCTTAAACGAAGGATTTGAATGATGAAAATCAGGAGAGAGAGAGAGAGAGAGAGAGAGTACCTAGATTTTGCAAAGAGTAAAATTTTAAATTGGTACTCAAAATAATTATGAGATATTAATTTGATATTCAAAAGAGTTGTACTATCAATTTCACTCTCAAAAGATTTGTTATATAAATTTTATTCTTAAAATATTAAAATAAATTTTAATTTTTTGATAGTCAAATTAATATCATAAATCTTTTAAAAATTAAATTAATATTTTGTAATTTTTTTGAAGACTAAATTAATATTTCACAAATCTTTTGAGGACCAATTTAATGTTTTCCTCTTTTGGTAAATGAGTTCCACCAGTGTATTTCCATGTTAAATTGGATTCCAAAACTATCATTTGTCAATGCAGTTGAAAATGTAAGGTTGGCGACCGATTGCTTTTTGTTAGAGCAACGTGTAATCAGAATTTTTGTTAAAAATCATGGCGGTGGTTGAATAATATGAAATGGTAGGACCTATCAACTCATCTAAGGATTAGTAATAATGCCACATCATTCTGGCACTAAAATTCTGACACAATTTCTGGATGTCTAGCATTTTCCTTTTTGTTATGGCTTATGAGAAGGATTATACTTAAATGAAAAAGTTAAGGACACTTTAATTTAAATTTTTTTTTATTTCTACAAAAACAAAATTTAACTTTTACGGTATTGAATGAATTAGGAAATTTCATTATAAAAAAAAAAAGAATTTTATTTTTATATACTGATAAATAATGTAAAATAACATTATATAGTTGACACTTTTTTCAAATTCTATTAACTAATAATATGAAATATTTTATATTATTAATATATAAAAATTAATCTCTTAATTTAAAAATAACTACATTTACAAAAATAACAGTAGATAACATACAAAATGATTAATGAGAACATTCAAAAATTGAATCCAAATTATAACGATATATAAATAAAATATTAATTAAACGAACCACATTGACCTTTATAAGTTGGAATATTAATAAAGAAAATGCAGCAAAATCATATTTTATAATTAAGATAATTTTTTTAAAGATATGGTTATTGACACTACTTTTTATATATCTACACTCTTAATTATTAATTTATAATTTTGATTTCTTAAACAGCCCTAGCCTAAATCAATTAATTTTGTTTAAATTAAATTTTAGTTGAATATATTACTATTTATTTATTTATACTCATTTAATATCAATTACTTTCTCATTTCTTCTCCTAAAACTCTTTCAACCACTTGATTGTATCTCTCTCCCCTTTATTCCATCACATCATATTTTTTCCACAATCACGCACATTTATTAATTTATTTATATTTTTACATTTATTCAAAGTTCTCAAAAAAATAAGATATAGAGGATTTAAAAGAAAAGTAACATAAAAACATAGATTCTAAGTAAATGTTTAACATCAAAATCTCACAATAAAAATTTAACATCCAAAATTTTTAAGAAAAAAAAGTGTGTAATTCTGCTCCTAATAGTAAGTGCATGTCAAAATCAAACTTCTAATACTTGAACAATTATATTATATGAAATTTAGGTCTTCAAGCAATATCTATAAGAAAGGGGGAAAAAGGACAGTAGTGAGATATTACCATAATTTGTTTTTAAACTGATATCATATTAATTTTAAATATAACATATAAGAAATATAAATTATCAAATAAATGATAAATAACTCATACCTAAAAGCTTTATTTAATGTTAACTGATAATAGAGGTGAAGTTCCTAAATCACAGTTATTTCATAAGATTTTGATAAGAATAGTTTAGGCAATTAAAGTTATAAACTAATAGTAGAGAGTATAGATAAACAAAAATGAAATGTCGATAGCTTCACCCCTTTCTTTTTTTTTTTTGAAAAATAAATAAATGAAATCCCATAAAATAAAAACACAAAATTGTCTAAGTGTGTGTTAAGGAGCCTGTTTTAGGTCTCTATAATTGATTCTAAACCTTCAAAATTGATTTTAAAGATTTTTTATAATATTTAATTATTCATTTTTAGAATTAACTCTAGTCTTTAGAATTAATTTTACAAAAAATAAATTTTTTTATTTTTTATTAAAATTATTTTAAAAAAATTATTAAATATAAATTATTTTATCTCAAAATTAATTTTAATTAAATTAATTCTATTTAAAACCAATTCTATAAAAAACCAGCTACCACAATAGAACCTTATTGGATGTAACTTCTAAAATGAAAGTTCGAAATAAATAATCAATTATGCATATCTGACTCGTCACACAAAACCGTGACATGATTGGTAAGCCTATGCCAACTTCCCAATTTGCCCCAGGTACCGTATCCCATGCATATAGTGCGTTCGAGTGAGCAATTATTTGATACTTTCAAAGATAATTTATTTTTTTAATGGAGAACGATATATAAATTGATATTTGTTAAGATCTTATACGGATGAGACATTATTTTTAAACCCTTGGAGAGATGAATACCTTAGACACCTAAAAAGAGAAGGGAAAAAAATTTGTAAAAAAAATAAAAAGAGTTAAATTATTGATAAAGAGAAAAAATTAAAAAAGAATATTGTGTTATCCATTTTTTTTAGATATATAAATAATATAACTTTATATGGATTAGGTACATACGTAAACGACCTTTTATAATAATGTGCGTGAATATTTTTTATCTACTTCTTATAAGTTCATTTATTTTTTTTAATTTTAATATGATAATGGAATTTATCTTAATTTAAATATTGGAGGGAGAAAATTAAAATCTTTCGTATAATTCTTATATATAATATGTTATATGTTGAAAATTGACTTACTTTCACTTTAAAATATCTTAATCCCTATCTCCTAACTGTATTTAGGAGAATAGAATAAAATTAGAGTAAATTAATCTCAAAAGAATAAACATAGAAAACTCACTAGCTAAGGAAGTCCAGCAAAAATTCAAGACGACATAGTAGTTCCATAGAAAAGCTCATACGATCATCACTTAAAATGACGCTTAAACTAGGAAGCTGTAGACCACATCAGATTGAGGGTTAAGAACTCATGATCCCTAACCTATTAATTAATGATAATTTGAATGTTGAAGTGTTATGATAAGTACCTCCGCCGGCAAAGCTCAAGAGGAACTCTAATTAGTGCTCTGAAACAAATCTTCGTATACAGACAGAAACACGTATATGCCACAATTATTATCAAACGGTTAACATGCAAGAACTTAAAAAATATATTTTCTAGAAAAAAAAATAAGTGCTTAGAATCAAGTAGTTAGCTAAGTGACTAGTCAGAATATGACGTTAGATTTTTTTTTTTTTTGCTAAGTACGATACAAATTATTGCCGAATTAGATTCTTTTTTTTAAATTAGTATTTATTATTAGTACAAATTAGCGTTTCTTAATTAGTTGTCATTACATTGATTGAATGGGCCGTGGAATCCACTCAATCCAGCACCGCGGGGGGTATTGTGGTCAATGAAGAAATTTCCTACGAGTACTTAGCAGTTAGCGGTACGCGCCAATTGTGTGGGACCCTTCGTCTACTCGGTTCGCAACAATCCCGAGTTCGTTTCCTTCCATAGCTACCCATTCTCTTCTCCGTGTCTATCCAATCCACATAGTCCACGTCACCTCCTTTACTTCAACCCTTTCCGCTTCCCCTTCCCCTTCCCCTTCCCCTCCCCCTCCCTTTAAATTCCCCTCAATTGAAGCTCATTTTCGCTCCGTCTCGTTCCACAATTTTTCTTCTTCCTTAATACTCAAGCAGCCATTAGCCATGGGATTCTCCACCAAAACTTCTCCCTTCGACTGCATCCTCTTCGGTGAGTACATTAGGTCTTCTTCTCATGTTTCAGGGTTTCAGGCAATTTTATTCGAAAGAAGCATTCCCTTCTTTTTAGTGAACGCCAGCTTGGTCGCGCTGTAAAACAAACATGCTGTAATCCTCTCAAATATTCCCTTCTCATCATTATTTTAATTTCTCCGAATTCACGAAGCAGATTTGGACGACACCTTGTACCCGACAACCCTCGGAATTGACAAGTGCGTGAAGAAAAACATCGAACTGTTCCTGGTCGAGAAATGCGGATTCTCAGAGTCCAAAGCCTCCACCCTCCGAGTCGAACTCTTCAAAACCTACGGAAGCACCTTAGCTGGTTTGCGAGTCAGTAGTCCAACCAACCAGAACCATCAATTAACAAACAAACAAACAAACAAACAAACAAAACTCCAATAACATCATCTTATGTTATGTCTATTTTCTTCTTTGTTACCTGCAGGCACTAGGCTACGATATAACCGCAGAGGATTACCACAGGTGATTACAACTCATAACCTTCTTCAATTGATCTATCAGTTTATTTTTCACTCCAAATTAAACTTCTAACCTTGTCGTTCTTCTCACACCAAACAGTTTCGTGCACGGAAGGCTACCTTACGAGGTGATCAAGCCTGATATTCAGTTACGCAACCTCCTCTGTAGCATCAACCAAAGGAAAATTGTAGGTTTAATTCAACTAAAAAATTTTCTTTAATTTCACTGACTTCAAATTATTATTATTATTATTATTATTATTATTATTACTTTGTTACCTTACTAAATTTGGAAAAACTTTTTGAAGATTTTTACAAATTCGGATCGGATTCACGCGCTGACGGTATTGGATCGTCTCGGGCTAAAGGACTGCTTCGAGCAAATCGTATGCTTCGAGACCATTAACCCGAACCTCCCGAACGCGACCCGACCCGACGAGTTCCCGGTTCTCCTAAAACCGTCGCTTGACGCCATGAAGGTCGCGATCCAAGCTGCCAACTTGGACCCTCGTCGCACGGTATGGCAACCAAAGCGAACTCTTCTGGAGATGTCGTTTTCCGACAGTGAATGAAAACTGGACCTTGACATAATCGATTTAGTTAAATTAATAATATGAATGGATAATAAAATAGAATATTTTAAAAGACTGAAAAAAAACGACAACGTTTCATTATTTTTCAATGTTCCAAATTGCAGCTGTTTCTGGACGACAGCGCTCGCAATATTGCCGCGGGAAAAGAAATGGGTCTCCACACTGTTCTGGTAATTTCCTATACCGACGTCGCATAGTACATAGAAGTATCATTATTAACACTTAATTATTTGTTACTAAGATTTATATTTATTTTATTTTATTGTTTGGGTTGTGATTTGTGAAGGTTGGGAGGGCAGTAAAAAGCCAAGGAGCAGACTATGCCGTGGAGAGTGTGCACAGTGTTCCGCAAGTAATTCCGGAGATATGGGTGAGCGAAATGGACGGTGATGATGAAAGGTTGACACGTACGAAGAGCGATTTGGATGCTGTCCTGACCACTGCAGCAGTAGGGGCCTGAAAATTTGAGGATAGCATGTTTGGGGCCGTCAAGGTGTGGGCTAAGGCCTGTTGTTGTACATACCTAACTACCCAAGCAGTTAAAAGTATAAAACCACGTCAATGACAAGGACAATGAAAATAAATAAAAAATAATGACCCCTACATTATTGGCGTCATGTTAATCATGTAAATAGTGTAAGATAGAGATGTTGTCTATTGTCCGTACGCATCAAGAGTTGTCCACAAAAAAATCAAAGTGTATCTCTCCATGATATCAAATGGTTAACAAATAAAGTTTAATTATTACCATGAAAATGATCAATAAACAAAATTTGTTAACACAGGAACCATAGAGGTTCAACAAGGGCAGCGTTATATGTGAGATTAGCTTTTTTTTGATTTATCAAATCTTTGAGAAATTCCCATGAAGTGCGCTGCGTTGGTTTATATAATGTAATTTTATGTTTATTGCTGGAGTAACAGTTAGGAGTTAGGCCAGTTTTCGTCTGAATTATAAAATTATGCAATAAAGTCAATGGCTATCTTATGCAATCGAGATGTTGGTTGCATTACGGGACTCGATTAATAAAGCATTTTAAACAATGCTGTATCCGAAAAAACAAATGCATTTCGATAATGGATGTGATGATTTTGGATCAATTTATAATTACCACGACATCATTTTTTTATTAATATAAAAGAAAGAAAACTACACGCATGTTAGATGCATTTTTTTCCTCTCTACATTTGTATCGATCGAATATGAGACCAAGATAAAGCTGATGCAGAAAGCCAACTGATTGACAATTACACCAAAAGCTTACGAAGAAGAGACTTCCCCTCCTGCGGTAAAAGATTACACATTTATCATTATATTTGACCTTGGAGTCCACGAATTTTTACTTCAGCATCAAAGTTATCATAAGATCACTCTTCAATCACCTCGTATTAGATATTTCAAAAGCCCAAAATATTCCCA
Organism: Pterocarpus santalinus; assembly: GCA_031439595.1. NCBI lineage: Eukaryota > Viridiplantae > Streptophyta > Magnoliopsida > Fabales > Fabaceae > Pterocarpus > Pterocarpus santalinus. The sequence continues at coordinate 56,528,051 of CM062526.1, forward strand.
TTTACGTGTTAGCATTTATGCTTATGGAGACAATCAGAGAGAAATCAAAGTGGAGATTCGATTCTCGGAGGGTGATTAAAGGTCCGAAATTGTAAACGATGCCGATGGCTTCACCTGGTACGTTTGTATATCAGTCCCTTTCTTTGATTTCATATATGCTAGGAAACAGGTTAGTGCGCTTGAAAATTTTAGTACTACTAGATCTAAAGAATGGGTATTTTGATGTGGATATTCCTCATATTCTTTTCTTTGTTCCCGTAAGTATGCTACTTCCTTTCAAATTTTAAGATTGATTACAAAATTCTATCCCCACATCAGAGAAGCTCAATCAGCGAATTCTCACTTTCACTAAGCTTCTCCTCATTTGGTTTTGGTATCCCTACTCCGGTATAGGCTTGATCAAGCTAAAGCAAATTAATATTCCAAAACATGTTGTTGACACAATAATCATACAATCTTTTTTTTTAAAAAAAAAAAAAAGAAGGAGGGAGGGGACGAGAAGCATACAGGTACAGAGATTAACATTCCTCACATAAATTTGATCATAAGAACATCAGAATACACCCAATTAACTAAATCATCCCTCAGCTTACAAATCATAGACTTGCTTGCCAGTGAACTTGACCTCAATTGGGCTCAAATTCTTCCCAATAGACCTGTAGTTCTGACCAACCCCTTGGCGACCAGGGTTCACCTTCTCAGGGTACACACCATCCTTAGGGTGCAAATATTGTACCTCCCCATTGGGGAACACCCTATAGAACTGGTACTTGATCTTGTACTTAGACCTGAGCCTAGTCCCAAGGGCCAAACACTGCTCCTTCCTAGCCAGCTTGAGGAGGTTTGGGCCCTGCCTCATGATGGCTGCACCACCAGTGGGCATCTCAAAGATCTGTTCTTTGGGTGAGTCCCATGTGATGACATAGAACTCCTCCACTTGGGCCTTGCGCAACAGGCCCCCAGTGCTGCCTCCAAAGATTGGGGAGGGTGTGTTTGGGTCCAACTGAGGTGGGGTGAACCCAACTGGTGCCTCTTCCTTCTTCTCAGGTGCCTCTACTTTCTCCTCAGCAGCTGCTCTTACTGTTGTTCTTGGCGAGGTTGTGAACTTGAGGGGCTTGGGTGTGGTGAAGGACAAGGTGGTTGATTGTTTCCATGGGACAGGGACACGGTCACTGGGCTTGGGACCAGAGATGGGTGGGGTGAAGAGGGAGGCTTGGGTTGCCATGGCCATTTTGAGAATTGGACACAAAAGGGTGATGAGAAATGGTGAGGGAAGAGTTTTAGTTTTAGGCTTATGAGAGATCAATATGAAACAAGAGAAAAGGTGTTGTTAGCAAGGGAAGTAGTTTGTAAGAGATTTTGGATGGGTGGTGTCGATGTGGATATGGATATGGATAATGTGATATGGCTTGGACCAATTAGAATGTATGATTTTGATTCGATCTGTCACCATGGCCTCACGCCTCTTATTTCATGTGCCTCAGTGCTCAATACCCAAGTTCTACAGGATTTTCAAAAATCTTTTTCTCCTACTAAAATATAACAATGAGGCAAAATAATTGTCCGTCAACCTAAACAAATATTACCAGTGACACTTTTTTTCTTTTACCAATTCTCTGGCATCATAATATAAGTATTTTGATATAAAAATAAATTACATTACATTTTATCGCATAATTTATACTATTATAGTATAATAAAAGTTAATTTGGATATTGTGATGTCTTTTCGTCATACAAATTGCATAAAGTTATAGTTAGTTTGATAGTTATTTTAATTTTTTTAAGAGTTAAAAAAGTATAATTAGTGAGTAATTGTATACAAAGATGTTCACATTCTAGTAATTATTTATATATTAAAAATTCAGTTCTCGTTTGAATACCGCTATAAACCAATTTTGAAAGATCCAGAATTATTTCTAAGTCTCAAAACTAATTATCAAGAGACATGTTTCTACGGAAATGCCATATAGGCTGGGTTGGGAGCCAGGAGAATTCTGGGTATTTTTATTTAATATATCACATGATTTTTTCTTTTCTTTTTCCCCCAGAACATTGATTGAATTAAAGAAAGGTGCATTTTAAGTATTTTTCTTTTTGCTGTGAGCATTTTTAAGTCATTCAAACGAAAACCGGGCTTCCACCATGGGCTTCCATGCTTGAACTATGTCGCACTTGCCACGTTGATCTATGCAAGCGATGAACTCCTAGCTTTGAATTAACATTGTTATATATAAAATTTATTTGATCAAAATAGTATTATTACAATTTTATATTTTATTAAAAATAATTATACGCGAAAGTGGAACTGTGAGGACGCAAAGTGCAAAAAAATACATTAACTTTAGGCCAAGCTATTTTTTTCATTCAAAGTTCCTTCAACTATTTATTTACTTTTTCTAAAAATTTAAATAAAAAGGTACCAGAGTTTATAATTCCTATTTAATTATATGAACTACTTACATTTGGCAAGAAAAATCTTGCAAAGTGTCCCTTAGTTCAAGTGATTCATTATTAAGCAAACGAACAGTGAAAGAGCTTTATTTTTGTAATAGATTAATCTAATTTAAATCAGATTAGCCAAGACTTAATAAACTTTGTATACTAGTAATTTATACTTAAAACTAATTCAAGCTATCAAATCTCAATTATGACATTTGTCCCCTCTCTTGATATAAGGTGGGTCCGGTCACCTTTCAAATACAAGACCCTCTCAACCACCACTTGTCTTACACTATTTTTCTTTTTCACTCATATTCATTCATACCCACACTCAAGTAACTTTCTGAAGTTACTGACAAAGTGATGTAACAAGATTTTCCTTTCATTTGTCCCTACCAAAGCTGTGTGTTATATCCCTCTCTATATTTTAAACAACCTGCCTTTGCTGCTTATTCTGGGAATTTTGTTGTCTCGTGTCATAATGTCATCCTTTGCTTCTTCATTCCCAAAAATTGCAAATTTGCAATCAAAACCAGTTCAGAATGTATTATTGGATGAGTTTGAACAAATTAAAAGCAGTGCCAACAAGATAAGTTCAACACTATTAACATATAAATAAATTTCACATACTCTAGTCTTGGCATTACAATAACATTAAAAAAGCTGCAAAATCAATCATCTTTTAGCAGGTATATACTCAAAATGTTTCTCTGCCACCCTTAATCCTTATAACTCAATGAGAAAATGGAGCCTAGCAGAGCAGTTTTTAGATGGAAATGCTGTTGGGGATTCCCTTCCCAGTGAGTCCACCCTCCCTAGAATAATCTGAGGTGTTGGGATACAGCAGGGTATAAGGCACCTTCACTGGCCCATTCCTGTTCTTCAGTCTCTTGTCCTTGTTCCTTTCCATAATATTGTTCTCAATCTCTATCAGCTTTTGTTTGAACCTCTCGAATGCTGCCAATGGTTCAGCATCAAAAGTCCAGTCAGGAGTATCTCTTTGCCCAAGGTAAACCTCTTCTGTTGAATGCCTTGACAGAACTTCTATCAGTGACACACCAAGGAGAGTTTGGAACTGTGCTGTGATTGTTTTCAGGAATGCTAAGTCTGGGTTGGACTCAAGCTCTTCATACTCAGGGGTGCCTGGCTCAGGCATGAACCTGCGACTCACCGTTGGACGGTTGGGGAGGTAACCAGCATAAGGGTACTGTCCAAAATTCACTGCTGCATGGAATGCAGATGCCACCCATATGATGATGGTGCATGATTGAATGAGCTCAACTCTAGTCTTCATCTCTGGCCACCATGGCCTGTCTTTTAAGTCACCATGACCCTCATTTCGGACTTCTTTCCACCAGGATTGGAGTTCAGTGTCACTCTCAACCATGTCATCAGATTGGTAATAGAAATTGCAGTATTCAGTCACCAAAGTTCCAATTGCATCCCAGATTTCCAGCCCATCAACAGCAAACGGGTAATCCTGTATCACAAGTCTAAGTCCATGAGGGCAGCTTGAATCTGGAATTGCCATCCCTCTGAAATTCAGCCAAAATAGAATTAAAATTTGGTATATAGATAGCTTGGCATAGAATCAATAGAAGTCATTTTCTGGTTTAAGCTTTTGAACTCACCTCTTGAGCAGATCAGTAGGTAGTGCCTGCTCGGTGAATACCCAGCTTTTGTATATAACAGCCGACATTTCCAAAGCAAATTTACCAGGGAAAACTGTTTTCTCTAGTACCCCTCCAGCGTTGATGAGTGTGTGTCGAGCTAAGGCATTTATATGCATTGTGTCTCTAAAGTGTGGCTGCAAAAGCTTGTGTATTGGGTGAAGAACACTTAACTGCCTGTTTGTAGCAATTATGAATGGCTCAATTACTGCATGAGTGTATAACCTGTAGATGATGAGTCATAGCTTTCTTGTTATTTATTCAATATAGAAAATAGAAAAGTTTCAATACTTTACTAATTTTGAGATTACTTTTGTGGATATCATACCAATGGCTAACCAGTTGATGATATCCTGAATCATTCACAGCAGCATAAGCTTTCGCCAGCTGCCACACTGAAGCCGCCACTCCTTCTTTTGCTGGAGTAAAAACTTTGCTGACAGCCCCATGTTGCTGCCCTTGTGGATGTGGTAAGCTTAATTCAATAGCAAGTGGCTTCAACGTACCATCATTTTGAAGAAACAGAAGTGTTCTAGTGGCATAAGTCTTTGTGTTGGTAGAGTTTATTCGACTTATGTATGGCATCAATGCATCATGATGATCTAATATATATAACCTGTTGTTTTGAAGTGCCTGCAACATAAAGATGCTTGATTGTTGATATAGATCAAATATAACATATTTCAATATGGATTAGCTTCATTTTTATGTAGCTGTAGTCAAGGAACAACTGATATTGATTAGTACCTCATCTACTGTGAGCCCATCCAAACTATTTTCTATGTGCTTTGCTCTGATGGTGCTATTATGATCTCCATAGAGTTTGGGGTCTAGCTTGCTGACGGGGGGAAATTCCTGCACGTGGCATTCAGATTTAGGTCACTTGCTGAAACCAAAAGGTTCTGAATCACTAATAAAATTGTAAATGGCCATTGTTTTGCATAGTACTTGGAGACGGCAGATGATAACAGGGTTAACACCGGCAAGCATTTCTCTTCCAAATTCCTCATCTGTTCTCCATGCAGTCTTACTAGCTGCAATTGTAACAAATATGAAGTGTAGTTATAATCATACCAACTAGTCCATCCAAGCCAGGTGAAATTTGGGAAAAGCTGTAGTATACCTTTGACCACATCAGGCACTGGGAATTTGAGGAGCCTCTCACCATCATTCCTGACAAGTTCTCTCAGCAGCTCATAGGGAATAAGTTCTCTAAGTTTACTCACTACAACTCCACTTGGCAGCTGAAGACTTCCCTCATAAATATCCCATACATCTTGAAAGGTGTCAAACTCATTAATGGTTTTGTCACACAGAGATCTAATCTCCGGGAGCAAAACCTGAGCAACGGATTTCAGCGCATAAGCGAGAAAATCCGAAAACTTGACATGGCCAAATTGTTCATCTCTTGGAACATAAATGTTTAGATTTAGAAGATGCAATCTTGACTCAGTTTTGGGATCTGAAACCATAGCACAATCAGATTACTACTCATTGTCATCATTGAAAATTTAGTCAATGAATGCTGCTAAGGGCATGTTTGTTTTAGATTCTTCCCAATAGAAAAGTAGGAATTTGGCTTCGCGAGACACTTGTAGTAAAAGCAACAAAGAGTTTAGGTTTCAGGGTTGCTTCTACTAAAAGTTTCTCAGAAGCCAAATTTTTTCTTGTGTTAGAAAGAATTTAAACCGAACAACCACTAAATCAGTTTGAGCTGGATCGGCATACTATAAGGGTTAAAGTTTTTGACACTAGTTTTTACCGTTTACAAGGCTTAAACCACTGAGAATTCTTGGCACCCTTTAAGATAAATGAAGCATAAATGAATGTTACTATTGGTAGTAGTCCAGTGGCAATGTAGTTTAGTTGGTAACCTGTTTTGGTATGTTGACGACCGGTTCTTCCTCTACGGGGATATGGAAGGTCTTGTGATCCTCCAAGAACAGGGCGTGCATATTTAGGACCATCATCTGGAATTCCCAAGTCATTGTAGTAAGCATAGTCATAGACTCTATCCCACTCCTTAAGCTTCCCGAACCCTGTCCCTCGAAGTGTTGCTAGTTCTTCTTCCCTCAACTTGCGCAGTGGCTCCGGTGTTTGGCATGGAAGGTAGGCCTAAATCACAAAGACATGTTTTTTTTTTTTTTTTCAGTTTTCACGTTGGTTTGTTTAGGCATCTTGGCTTATGACGTGTATGATTGAGAGGACAGAGTCACGTTTGAAGCTTTGAGGATGGTACCAGTTACCACCAACCGCTATATGGTAGCACAATAATATTATTTGTACGCATATTTTTTCGATTTATGTGTTGATATATTTTTATTTATTATTGAATGGAATATAAGACTCAAATTAAATAAGATTTATATCCTATTTAACAATGAATGAGAGTATTAATACAAAAGTCAAGAAAATATGCTTATAAATAACAGTTGTCTTTATTATAGAAGCAAGTTTTTAAAGTGCTTCTGATAACATGTCCAGTTTTTGTTTTAAAATACAAAAACTATAAAAGAAAAGCTTTTTCTAAATCATAGTTTGTAAGTTTCCAAATAAAAAACCAATCATGTTATAACACCCGAATTTTGGAAGCAACATTCTTATTGCTTTTGGTATCGCATAAAAATTTCCTTTGTCGTACATTTAAAAATGGCATAAAAACATATGGATGTATTTCTAATATAATTTTACATAATAAATTCTCATCCACGAATTTGTCATCCTTACTTTTTAATATATTTATAGCTTATAATCAATGTAGTATAGGAGGAACTTTTACTGGAAAAGCGATTTTCCCAAAAAAATTAAAAGCTAATCATACACACAGTAAATCAAATAAGAAAATTAAGAGTGAGCTTAATTTTAGAAAATATTTTTTATTTTGAATAATAATTAAAAATGATATTTTTATTTTTGTTATATTTCTTATTTTTGAAATTTTATGAAGAAAATTATGAAAATAAGAAAATTTTATTTCCACTGCTTTTTCACAAATTCAGATAGTAGAAAATAAAAGAATATATTTATAGTTAATAGCAAATAGATTTCAAGTACTGGGTCCGCAAAATTCTATATTCATACTCAAGAATTATGATGCCCAAACAGCTTTTTCACAAAATCTAATAGTGTAAAATAAAATAGTATTTTAAACTTTCAAGTGTTGGGTCCGCAAGATCCTACAGTTATCTCTCAAGAATTATGATATCCAAAGATCAGATCCAAGACGAAAAATAGAAGAACCAATGATCAGATCCCATTCGAGGCTATTCAGTGCCAGGCAAGTGATGACCTAGCTGGCAGAGGACTTTTCCCGTTTTTCCACCTAAAAATAAAGCATTTCCTCTTTTTCACTTAACTCACAAGGAGCCTAATCATTCATTAAAGATGATGGTTGAGTATAATTTTCTAAAATAATAATGGCCTAATTCAAATCTTTAAAGTTTAAACAGTTTATTGTCACCTTAATTAAAATACTTTTAAATAAGATAATATTCTTTAAAAAAATACTGGTTAAAAGCAAAATCCCCAAAAGTTATATTATTTTTATTCTTGGTCTTATGATAATTGTAAAGAGGATTATTTGCTCATCTGACCCAAAGTGTCACTTCTGTGTGTGTGTGCCTGCATCTGTGTACTAAAGTCGCATTTAGTCAAAAGATAGGAGCAAAAGGAACACAGCAAATAACTCCCTCAGAATCCAATTTTCCAACCGAAAGAAATTACCTTATTTGCAAAGAACACACGATCATAGGTGTAACGATGAGCAGGGTAAACCCAAGAATTGCAGACAAAATGTACAGGACCATGCCCCGGAATGTCTTCTATGGTCACTGTCTTGAGGTAGAACTGGCTGTGGTGATGGTTTCTGATTATGAAGGCCCCAGGAACCCCAATGCTCTCATCCCAGTCAAATGTAACGGAGAATTCTGTGTCTGCTGCTGATGTCAAAGACGAAATTGTTGATACCCACCTCTCTAAGTATGCCACTCTTCCATGCTTCCCTCGCACCCCCTTTGCTAATATAACACACACACACACACAAAATATATAATTTAGTTCTTGGCTACATTAAATTGATATAATTCAAGACCAAAAAAAGAAATATGTAAGAAAAAAAAAAAAGAAAGGGAGAAAGATTCTTGAAAAGACAAAGACAAACAAAAATAATTCAAGTCTTTCTGTTCTTTTCTTGTGCAGTTGGCAACTATATGATAGAGTTACAATGATGGAATAAATGTCATGTTTCGATAGGTCCAGTCCACAGACTCTTTGCTTCTTGTTCACTCATTCTCTCAAGATCAAGAAATTGAAGTTCTTGTGTATAAGCATCTTTTTCTTTAATTTGTAGGCAAAGTGTGAAAATGATAGGGAGAAAGAAGACCTGGATCAGGAGTAACAGAACTGATGAGCTGAAGGGAGACACCCCTGCCCAACAACTCATGAATTCGATCCAGAACGTTGGCCTTTATGTCATGGAAATCCAAGAGCCCCTTCTTCATTAACACCACCCTCCCTTTCACACTCTTCCTCCTCTCCACACTGTGATTCTCCATGATGATTCTTGTTGGTATCTCTCAACTGGGACAACGACAAACACCTCAATGTTTTCATTCAGTATAAAACAAGTGCATCAGTGGAAATAAGAAGAAAGATTCTATAAAAATAAATAAAATTAAATTAAAATCAGGAAACAGATATTAAGAAGGCTCAAAGTATCTATCTATCTTCAAATAGGAGAGAACAGTACTGAAGACTTTTACACGCACATGTGCACTCACTATTTCCGGCAAATGTTGTTGTTGAGGTGGCTGACTGTTATATAATACAACTGGACTAGGCACTTGCTGTGTCTTCTGTAATCTGTATGATCTGCTTAGGGTCTTCACAGTGGCCCTGATATAAATGAATTTGGTTCGTGATAATTACACTTGGCTCCTTGTGGTCTGGTTTGGGAAAAGGGAAGGGGGATACAAAAGGTGAGAAAATAAAGAATGGAAAAAAATGGTGAGACACTCAGGTTGGAGTGTTGCGACCCATATAGTGTTTTCTTCTTTATCTCTTTATTGATGGATAATTAAAGGACCTGATGCCCATACAGCGATTGGCGACATGTCATATGTATTCTCGTTCTACAGATTATGTTTTGTATTGCAAATTTTACATTACATCCACATCTTGCACAAATCCTAAATATTTTTTCCTAAATTCACGTTTACTTTTCTTTGCCCAGCGTCCTAATTTAATTTATTATCTTGCCGGTGGATGGTACGTGGATGGAAAGGCTGGTGAGATGATCAATATACTTAAGGATTGCCTACGGTCACTTTTTAATATGTGACGTCACTCTTAGTTCATTAATTTTTGTTTAATTTTTTAAAAATATTCTCTTTTCTTTTTTATAACTCTATATGGTAATTGTCAAGTATTAATTCTAATTTTATTTAAATTTACTATTATTAATATTTTTTATGAAAACTTTTATTAGTATTTCGTTATTCTTATCATATTCACAATTCATCTTCTTTTTTTTTAAGTTTTTTTAATATTTCATTAATTATTTTTAATTTTTTTGTCATAAAACATATCAAATTTAAATTTCACAAAAAAATGAAAAGATACAATTATGATTCAAATTCTCTTGATTTTAAATTTAGTTTACAAACCTATTCAAATTCTTTAATTCACATGAACTATAATAGTATTCATATTTTTTATTTTAATATTTTGTAAATATCATATAAAAGGAAAATAAATTAAGTAAATTTTTACTAACATAATAAAATTTAAATTAAATTAGTTAAATAATTCTTACTAGTAACTTTAAATTTTACTTCATATTCATTGTAAATGTAAATGAAAAAAAAAAAAGATATACTGTCATTTAATAATATGCTATCATAATATTTAATGAGTTTTGATGGCTTATATAATATTGAACTCCTTAAATAATATGGATAATACATTATTATATATCAATATAACTTTTTTCTTCTAGTAGTACGTACTTATTAAGCACATAATTAATTTAATATATAATGTTACCTTATTTTTAGGAACAAAGAAATAAGAAAAAAATAAAGGATCCATAACGCAAATGTTAGTATAATGCATGGTAGATTAAATTATATAAAAACTAAATGGTAAAAAAAATAATTATGTATATTACGATTTATTGGTTCATTCTAATTGTTGCTTTTTTTTGTCTAAAATGTTTACTGATATATTATTTAGATAATTATTATATTATAAAATTTAAAAACATAATATCGATAAACAAATAATTATATTAAATAAGTTAACTATTAATACTTATAATATTTAATAGATAACGACTTTACATGAAATTCTTATTGATAGCAAAAATTAAAAATAAATTATTATTTTGATTAACAAAAAGAGAGAAAAGTGTTTTAAATTGATTATAAGAAAATAAAAAATAAGAGCAATAATAAACACATAAAAAATGACAATAAACACTCTCTGTAGTTAGTATAGGTTTAATGATAATTGGTAATGTAGATACATCCGAACTTGGCACAAACAAAGTGAGTAGCATGCTTGGTTTTGTTTGATTATTACCCAAAAAATTAAAAACTTAATTTTAAAACATTGATAGTAAACTGTTTTATTATAAGATCCACCAATATCATCAGATATGCATAGAGTATATTGTGACAATTAGAAATATGTAAGCTGCAACTCAACTTTGCGTAGATCTTTATTTTGTTTTTGACGAGGTAGGCCTTTAATTTGTTAATTACTATTCTATTGTAACGTTCCAATTTATATTACATAATTCATATGTAATGTCACATGAGGGAGTTGTTAGAAGCAGCAACCATAAAGATATTTCTAGTATGAGTCTTTGGGTGTTGGAGAATACATATACACACACGTTTAAATGGAGTACCTTTTATAAGGTTTGTCTACCGAAAAATTTGTACCCTCCCTCCTAGCAAAGAACACAACAAAAAATGTGCGTTTCAATTTCCGATAAAAATTCTAAAGTTATGGTTTGAATAAAATTTTTAAGAGGTAAAATTTGTCAAACTATGATTTGATCTCATATTACTTAGGATATGGTCATAACTACTTTTATAATAGTTTAACCATCCCTCTTCATATAAACTTGCTTTTGAAATTAAGTTATACATACTAATTTTAAAATAGTACTTCAGATATTCATTTATTGGTGTGAGAAGAATATATTAGAATCTCATACCGACTAAATATATAACCTAACTCATGGGTAGAGGGTTATCTAAATTATTATAAAGACTATTATAGTTATATCCCTAAATAATGTGGAACTTAACACTCTAACAAATTTTAAAATGAGAAACTAAACAAAATACAATGAATGTTGTTTTTTGTCCTTAAATTCCCCTCACACATAATAAAAATAAAGATAATTTATGAATATGTACAAAAAAAATGATAAATTATTAATTAAGTTATGCTTATTAGAAACACTGAAAATAATAAATAACAATTAACATATATAAAATATTTTAATATAAATAAAATTGTAGTATAATTTACTTATTGTACAGTAAAGTTTGTCATTTTTTAAAGTCTTATTATTTGATCATATACTTTTGTGTGTTAATTGACTATTAGTGATTAATATATAAATAAGTGGAAAAATCATCTACATAACTTAGAAATTTGGTGAATGCAATGATAAATGATAATACTATAACCCGATTTCCAAATTATATAGTGAATTTTCTACTTATTTGTATAGGAATCACAATGATTGATTAACACACAAAAATATATTTAAATATAAAATATTTTTCTGCTTCTAGTTTTAATGTTGTTTCTATTTCTAATTTTAAAGGAATATTTTTTCCTAAAATCTTAACTAAACAAATTTTTTATTAAAAATTACTGTCGTTTCTATTTTTTTAGAAGCTGTATATTACTAATTTTTAAAAAATGGTGAGTTAACTTTTTTTTTACAAGTATTTTTTTTAAATTATATCCAAACATACTTAAAAATTTTTAAAAATATTTTTTTTAAATAAAAATCAATCAAATACAGTCTTAATAAATTGGGATAAAATATATATTATAAATAAATAAAAGTATAATTTTTTAATATTTTAAAAATGATAAGTGTATTTTACTCAATAAATAATCTTCCACCCAACTTTAACCTTAGATTGTATGGCATTTTTCCCCCTAAAAAAAGTCATTCATATAAAAGAAATTATAAAAAGATGTTTTGTAGTTGACGTACAAAATTAAGAAATGACTAGCAGACAAGATGAGGCACGTCAAAACCCATTGCAGACAGCCCCCGTCCCATAATTTAGTCGTACCATAATTATGGAGGAATCGCTACCAGACAAAATAATGATAGAGGATTTGTACCTAGCATATTTTTCAATTTAGCTGCCAATAATTATATTGCAAGATGCATATAGTAAAATATTTCATTTGATAATTTAAAGGGTAATATTATAACGATCAATTTGATATATTGGTGTAAATTTATTTTATATTATTATTTAGTTATAAATCTATAAATTATTAAATGAGGTTGATTATTATAACAACTAAATAGTAACATTAAATTTCAATTCAATTTAAACTCGCAACATAAAGAGATCGATTTTTATTTTCTTCTTTCTTTTTCCACATGAGCACATGGATAGCTGCAACTTTTCTGCATTACAACAGCTAAGGACTCTCTGTGCGTTATTCCTTCCCTCAATATACATACTATGGCTAAAACGACAGGATTTAACACTACCCATACAATGTCAATTTGTTACCATGCATTTCCGCCAATTTGTCATTTCTCCATCAATCTTGCTTTCTTTTTGCACGAATAAAATAATTGGGCTATTGAGACCTCGAGGCTCACGAGGCAGCGACATGTAAATCGCTATGCATATATTGACGAGAGAGAATGAAGAGACAAGCAATTATACGGAGTTGATGACACACCAGTTGTTGATGCTCGAACCCTTGGCTTCTTTACCTTTTTGGTGGGTTCTTGGTTTCTTTGGCTTCTTTTCTTGTTAGGCAGGGAAGGGATCAAACTGAAGGTGATGGAACGGATAATTAAAAGTTATGCGCAGTAATTTACTTACTAGTAAACATCGCCCTCAGTTCCTCGACGATATCTGTTAAGTGAGTCCGTTCAACAAGCAGAAACAATCATTGTACGCATTATCTAGACACAAACCAGACGTAATGTGTTTTTTAACCGTTGAATTTAACTAAAAAAAATTGAAAATATAAATTATAAATAATTTCGATCTTCGATTAACTGTGTGCGTCGCGGCTCATTCGCAACAGTGCGTCAACGTATCAGTGGTCTTCGGCAAGAAGCAAAAGCGTACGCACCGGCGGGACCATGATGCGAAAAGAGTCCAGAAGTTTTTGTTTTTGTGGTTTTTTTTTTTGGGAGGAGGGGGGTGTGAACAAAAAAAGTAACTTTTGAAAGAAAAAAAAAAGAGTACTTCTAAATTAAGGAAAGGATTATTCTTTATTCTCTGTTATTTAATATCTCATTTATTTTGATTAAAAATATAATAGAAGTAATAGCTTATAAAATTAAGATATTCAACTATAAATTATATAAAATAAATTATGTTGACATCTCTTAAGATTAGATAATATTATATATTATATTTTTTATTTGTCTTACCTATATTGATATCCTCTAAGAGATATTTGGTATTATATTTATACGGATGGTCAGTATCATATTCCATAAAATATAAGGATATTTAGTATAATATCACATAAATTTTATAAAAGGTTAATATATATAATTTCTACAAATTGAGTATTATCGTATATAATATCACTTAATCTCGGAAAAAATTAGTGTAATTTTTCCAATTATATATTATAACACTTTTCCTTATTTTAAGAATATTTATTACTAATGGGGATTGAGTTCAGAAGAAAGGTTAGTCTCCAACATGCAATGAATTACAATTTGAATTTCAATTATAAGAAATATACTTACATTTAGAATTAAACCATATATGCCTCAAGCAAGATTACCTTTGGTGGATAATACCTATAAAAAATACAAAAAAAAATAATATTTATTAATTTTACTTATTTTTCAGATAGGTTCTTTGCGCATTCGAGAGGATTTAATGATAATAAAATTGTAAATTAAATACAATTCGTGCATGTAGTTAGTAGCATTGTGCTTTTGGGTGGTTACACATACATTATTATGATAAAAGTGTTGGTGGAAATGGATAATGTTAAATAAATAACATTTGCATGTAATTTTTGCGCTTGGTATACTTTCGAGCTTATTTTTCAACGTCCGTAAAACAATTTATCTTTTTTATAAATTCAAAAGTTTGAATTTTTAATATAAACTAATTCAATCTTTTATATAAATATAATATTTTTCATTTGAATCAATAGGTAAAATGGCAGTCTGCCATTTGTTAGTGTGATTTAGGGTATATTTGTTTCTTTTTTTTAAAAAAAAAAGTAATTTTTTAACTAGTAAAAAAATCAATTTTCAAAGAAATTATTTATTTTAATTTTTATTCAAAAACTCAAAATATTTTTTTAACTTTTAAATAAAAGTTAAAATAAATAGTTTTTATAAAAGTGAGATTTTTTAGTTTTAAAAAATAATTTTCTATCAAAATAAACTGAACTAAACATACCCTTATTATCTAAATCACCACAATTTAAATTTTATTGGATTTAAACTAATTTGATTCGAGTCGTATTATTCACTATAAAGTAAAACTCTCTTTAACAATAATTTATTTCATTCACAAAAAAAATTGAATCTAAAATCTTATCTAAAGAAAATAAGTATCAACTATTTTAACTAACAAAACATTGAATATTCATATGTTATCTAGTTATTATATATATATATATATATATATATATATAGATATATATATATATATATGTTGAGACATTATTAGATGTTAAGTATTTTAATAGTATCATATAATTAGTACTATAAAAGTAATTGTGGAATAAATAAGCTAAAAGCTACGGTAGAAAAAAAAAAGTTTAAAAGTACTATAAATAGCATGTTTCATTTTAACCTATCACTGTTACTAATACACCACAGTGCCTTATTTTTCAATGAAAAATTAGAAAGATGGGTTAGCAAATGCTTATACCGATGGATTTTGATCGCAAGCATAAAAGCTCATGTTTGATGGATTTTGTTCTACATGAAAAAAAGGCCAATTGACTATTTGTCATATCAGTGTAACCACTTGCCTGACAAATATATATATATATATATATATATATATATATATATATATATATATATATATATATATATATATATATATATATATAATTTTTCTGACTACTTTTACACATGAATAATAGTGTTTTTTCAATGGAAAAAAAATAAAGGACATATTGCTGCATTCTAAAATAATAACATGCTACAACATCAGCGAAAGCATACATCCAATTTATTTATTAATAAAAACTATTAACAAATTAAAATTATAGTCAATCATTTTATCAATAGTATGCTAATTGTGTAACTAAATGCTCATGCAACGTTAAATGCTATTTTCGCTCTATTTCATTTTTCATTCTCTGGCTCGGGACTGAAGACTGTTGTATGATCGTCCCTTTCTCACTCGTGAAACGCATCTGCAGCATCTATTGTGAACGAAGAAGCAAAAAGTGGATAATATCATTCATCAGTGCCTTTGTCTTGTCAGGCGGCAAAATACCATGGAGATAGATCTATAACTTAGAACTGTCTTTCTTTCAAAAAAACATGGCTGTCACTAGCCCGTTGATTGGATCAGAAAAGAAGATAAGAAGAAATAAAATAAAATAAAATATATTTTTTTTATTGATTAGTAAAAAATTTTTTAAAAAATATAACCATATGTAAAAGAAAATTTTATTAATTTATTTTATATAATTAAAGGTGTGTTTAATTAGGGATAAAAATAGAGATGAAATTTTTATGGATAAATTTTATATGTAATTTTATAAATAAAATTTATACATAAAATTTTTATTCTATTTTTATCTCTAAACCAAGTATATCCTAAAGATAAGATTAATAAAAGGGTAAAGTAAATTTAAATCATTAACCTTCTCTCTTATTTGCTCACCAATAAAGAAGGGTAAATGTTTTGAAATGGGACCCACACATTTTTTTTTGACTTCTTTGTTTATTTTTCTATCCAAACAATAAAAAGTTCTCATTTTCTCTTTCTCCTATTTTCATGCTATTCAAGCAAAAGGTAAAAGAAAGTATTTGATTTTAATTGATTTGTTATTTTTTAAATAAGAAATATTAATTATTTTCAATTTTTATTATTATTTCTCTAGGAAGCATAGACACAAACACAAACATTTGACATAGATGAAGAGACACACCAAATTCATAAAATTACATAACATGAACATAGCATGCATATATATATATATATATATATATATATATATATATATATATATATAAAGTTTAAGAAAAAATCATAATATCATATTATAATATTTTTAGATATTTATATATGTCAAACCACTAATTTTTATTACTTTCTAAACCTCTTCCAAAAAAATGAAGTATTTTTTATATATGTTATGTATATCTCCTATACTCCTCCTAAAAAATATGGGGTACTATGTCTATTGACATAGGAAAAATATTTCTAAATGAACTTGAATTTTTGTACTTTTGAATTTTTTTGATCCATCAAATAATTACAAAAAAAATACTAGGTTGTGTTCTAACCATATCTAAGCCATGTCCAATGTGTATTCGAGTCATGTCCAGTCGTGTTCGGGTCATGTCCAAATTGAAAAATAATATTTTTTAAATAGAATATGTAAAATCGGGTGTTAGATACATGTCGTACTGATATCTAATGAATATTAATGTCTAATTTATATTGGACACACGGACACACCATCAAATTGGTATGTTCATGCTTCATAGTTATCTCTTGATATATTAAATAGAATTAAAATGTTATCAAAGTAAAAATATTTTAAGTATTTTAATAAAATAGTTTAATTAAATGTAGTTACGTTTTTTTATAATCAATATTATTAATAACTTTATTAACTTTTATACGATTACTTAAAAGATAAATATTTTTGAATAGAATGAATAATTAATACCCGCACACACTCAAAAATAGTTGCTTTTATTAAAAGAGTTTAAAAAGTCTAACTAATTTTTAGCTATGATATTAAGAGTTTAATTTTCACAGTCATTATTTTAAACAAGATTTTATCAATTACCTTAATTTTTTTGGTACATATCAGTTACCTTAATTTAAAATTCTGTTAATATTAAAAAAAAAACCCCACACGAAGGATACTTTAGTCATTTTGTGGTGCAAATTGGTTCATTATTTGATATCCCCACACAAAAGAGGACGGCGTTGAAATAAATATTGTTACCATGTCGTATATATATATATATATATATATACACGAGATATGAAAATGATATAATACAATATGAATACGGGGATATGATAATATTTAAAAATTATAAGATAAGATACAACTATAGTATGACATATAAAATTACTAAAAAATTAATATAAAAATGCAAATATTAAATTAAAATAGAAGAATAATAATTTAAATATTAACATAAATTCTTATAAATATATTAAAATGTATTTATTTTATTGATAGCTTTAGAATTTTCATTTATATATATATATATATATATATATGTCAAAAAATAAAGTAAAAATTTTTAAAATATAATTAGAAGTATTTAAAAGTATTTTTGAAGTACTCAACACAACATATATCAAAGATGGATATGACGGTTATTTTGAATTATCCGTGTAACATAGCTAAAACTTCAACTTATCACATCCAAAAAAAAAAATCCTTGAACTTATTATCTTAGATATATTATTTAAATCTCTCCCACTAACTTATTACTAATGACTTGCATTGTTTATATAATAATAATGATATTATTAAAGAAGTTTAAATATAAAAAATATAATTGAATTATTTATCTTCACTATTAATTAGTTGCTAAGAGATGTTGAAAAGATTGATTAATACTTATTTAATATTTTTATATAACAAGTGATCTGAAATTTTTTTAAAGAAAATATTATAAATAACCAGAAAGAATATGTGTTATAAAATCTGGGAAGGTTGCACAAAATATTTCATCAAAAAAAGTTGCACAAAATATTGGATTTGATACTTTACTTTTTAGTTTAACATGATTGATGGCAAAGTTGTGTTAACGAATAATTAATGATGGTGTGGGTGTTTGTCATTGGCTGGATGTTGATTTTGGTGTGTATATTTTATTTTAGCCTCTAAATTTAAAAAATTAATAATTTAGTTTTTGTAGTTGAAAAAAAATATTAATTAGTCCGATGTCATTTTTGTGTAGATTAATGGAAAAACTTCCTATTAAGAAACCTAAAACCCTGTAAAACCTTTATAGATCGAGCTGAATTAGTCGTATGTTCGGTACTAGGACCTAATGAACTAGTGAACTTCACATAAAAAATAAAAAAATTAATTTAAATCACTTTTCATAATTTCAAAAATTATATCATTAATTTCATAATGTTAGAAAATAAAATAAAATACATATATAGACTAAAATCAATATTCACTCGTTTGACACCACCATTAATCTATTTTCAAATTTAATAGGACTTCCTACATATGAAGCGCCAGCACTTCTGAGCTTAAGTTCTATTCAGCTACTCGTTCAATTTTACGATCGACTCATGAAGTGCAAACGAAAATTTCAATTTACGTTATTTATAATTTCTTTTTTAACTATATGTCATATAAATTAATTGTATAAAGATTAAAGAATTATTATATAATAATTTCAAGCACAGGAAAATGTAACGATATTTAATTAAATTATTTGTATTAAACTACTAAAAATATTGTCTTACCGAAGATAAAGTGGATCGAAAAGTATAGTAATGACTATTTGATTTTCCAAAACAACGAATGGATTGAAACAAAAACTATTTTGTTAAGGTTGTGTTAGAAAATTAATAACATTGGAAGTGATTTGAATTGATCTATAAATAAGTCTACATGTTTTGGAATGATTTAAAAGGGATGAGCATCGTTTCATACTCTTTACATGAGAGTGTTATATTATTAGAAAGAAAAATTCAAGAACAAAATGGATAAATTGATATAAATAATGGTGAGCCTATAATAATGAATTCTATATTTTTCTCTCTCATAACATGTCCTAAAACTTTTTTTAAGTTTTAAGAATTGTTTACAAAATTTTAAGTCAATGACAAGAAAACCCTTTTTAAAGAGGCGACTCTATAATTTAAATTTCTAATATTACAGGTAAAATTTTCATAGCATCACAATTAATTTCCACTACAACCAATTACTTTCGAATAAGATATCCTAATCTGTTTAAAAAATAAATAAGTTCTATTTTATATAAGTATATATTTTGCTTTAATTTCTTTTCCTTAATTATAAGGTTATAACAAGATAAAATAAGTAGATAAATAAATAAATATAAATTGTTAATTCAAACAATTATAACTCAAATTCAACTAAATGCGAGTAATTTTCAAATCACATTACTTTAATATAAGAAATTTCAAAATAAAAAATATTTTTTTAATGTGAAATATGAATCTATTAATGGTATATATAACTAAAATATAAATTATTTTAGTTTTTAAATAAAAATTCATTTATAAATTAAATTAATTTCTAAAGTAGTGGTTCAATCATATACCCCAAACCTTTGACTAAATCAGGTCAAAGACACCGAAGGACCAAATAATAATAATAATAACAAGCGACAGTGTCTCTTCTAAAAAACTGAAGGTATGATTAGGAAAAAATTATGTTGACTACATAATCAAATAATTTTATACTAAATTTTACACTTGTTATTATTTGCTCACTTCTCATATATAATTAATTGAAAGAAAAAAAGAGAAGAACATGTTTTTTTATTTTATTGTTTTGAAAAACTAGTATAAAAATAATATAAAGCAAGTGACGTATAAACAACGCCATGCATCCACCCAAAAATACACATAAAACAAAAATAATAGCAATATACAAAAAGGAAAAAAAATACACATAAAACAAAAACAAAAGACATCGAAAGAGGGGACCTGATGAGTGGCGATTAATCCCAAATAAAGGGAAGGTGACCTTGATTTGCAATTGCAAGCTTGTATCGACAGAAAGAACAGCTCGAACGAGCCCTGAGCTTTTACAATTGCAACTATTTTTCTTATCAATTATGAGGCACACATACACGTCCATGTTTTCGGTTATATACAACGATGCGAATCTTGGAGCGCAAAATGATCACAAGAACACTCGGTAAAATGAGATTTGGTGCACCGAAAATCCTTTCCGTGTAAGGTCAATTTAAAGGCTTTTGGCTAAGTTTAGACAATAAATAATAACTCCGAGTTATGCACGCATGATATATTGACATAGCAAGGGCCAGTAGCATCACCCACCGATAATAAATTCTGCTGTGAAAGTTTTAGGTTTTCCTTGATGTTTGTTAATCTATGAAGACCCCACTCATTGAGGCTTCAATGACTGTTCGGTTAGGTGGCTTGGAGCTATCAGCTGATGTTATTCATAAAATGTTTACGTTCACATGTATTCGATATATATATATATATATATATATATATATATATATATATATATATATATATATATATATATATATATTTTTTTTTTTTGTGGTGAAAAGTTTCAATAGATTCGACATAGGTCATATTACGAAGATTAGGGCATAGCCTGAATTTAGAAAATATTTATAAAGGATTTACAAAATCGTCTATGAATAGAGTTCTTACATTGATAGTGAGAATCAAATTTTAATCCTTATAGAATTCAAATTTGTTCTTTATTAACTATGCCAACCTTCATTTACGCATGTATTTGATATTTTGCTCTTTAGGAATTGCAGATCATATCAGTTGGCCTATTGCTGAGAGTCAATTTACAAATTTGTAATTTGGATTGCTTGAGTGTTAAGTGTAACTTATTTTAAGTTTAAAATAACTTATAATACAAAAAATTGAGACTATTTTTTACAAGGAACGATTGTTTAATCTGACATAATGTTACCAACGCTTATAATAAAATAATGTGATATTTTTGTAAATTTTAAAAATAATAATAAAATCAAAAAACACTTTGTGCAAACCAAACATATTTTTAAATTCTTACTTAATTGTAGCTTTTTTAAAAAAAAAAATTGTTAATAAAACCATCTATTGATTTCTTTCTCAAAAAAGATAATGCCTTTGACACCCATAACCTATTCAACGAAGGGAATTGTATATATTTTCTCGACCGCACATGACAGAAGGAAATTTATTTTGAGATACAAAATTTCTGATACTTCGTCATCATCTTCTTATCTTCTTCTGTGGACGCTATTAGTTCATGTAGGAATTTTCGTGCGAATGTGATATTTTATGTCCCTTTATTTTTTTATCTAACTTCAAGGAGCCAACTTGCTTCGTTTGAATTTCCCTTTAGTCAATAAGCTTCTTGAGGCTCTAGCCCAGCTTCAGATTGGGCCATCTCACTATAAGAAGACTGAACATCTCCCTCCTCGGGCCTGCTCAAACCCTTTTCTGGGGAAGGATTCAAAAAGCCTATAACATGACCCAAAAAAAAGCCTATTAATGAACTCCACTACAGGTACATCAATGACGAGCACTGTCGATGGCCCAATATGAAATTAGAACCATTTACAAACAAAAAGGGTTACCCACACGTACACACAGAAGCATGTCCTAGGGCAGAACCTTAAAAGGGAAATTAAGAAATCATATCCCTACGAATTTTGCAAAGTATTGTCATGCTGATGAATGTTCCTTCCTCTCGTGTGCTACCAGTTGTTAGTCATGGATAAGATTTGAAAAACAGAGAAACGTCGGATTTGATATTAGAACGCTCGAATATATTAAACAAATTTTAAAAGATATTAGTAGGCACATCATTACGTGAGTGTTGAATATCTTGATTTAATTTGTTTATTAATTGGTTATCTTATACTGCCTTTAACAAAAGAAAATCTTGACAAGGTCTTCAGAGAAATTAGAAAATGTAGTAGTATTTGTCTTAAGCAACCGGGGCATGTTTTATGAGGACATTCCAATTTCCAATAGTTGAATATGGGATATTCCATTATACAGGTTTAAAATCCAATGTTCATTAAATCATGTGAGACAAAAGTAATGAGCAAGAAAAAGAATTCCTGTTGCGATGCGAACCAGCAACCATCAATAAAAATTGAAATTATAAAATAATGCAAACCATCTACTATCATGTAATATACATGACTTATCAGCATGGGATGTTATGTTTCCATTATTTTATGTCACAAAAAGTAGAAATTAAAAAAAAAAATCAACCTGAGATCAATCAACATGCCTAATCGATTTTTCTTCGCATGCACAAAATTATAAAACAACATGGTAATGAATTCTCTAAATATATTTTTCATATATTAAAATCTTCGCACGCACAAAATTATGAAACAACATGGTAATGAATTCTCTAAATATATTTTTCATATATTAAAAATATAGAACTACACATCTTTGGATACATTAAAGTTTACATGTACTTATAAGCAATAAAAAAGACTATCATTCTCATGAAAAGTGAGCCGATATTACTGCCAGTTGACTCAATTAATAGTAATTGTGAGACCCTTACGTGGAATCATATATATGTTTTACCAAAGAATAAATAATTTGAAGAAAAGAAGAAGATTTATCATTGCGTAACTCGCTCACATAGGTTTTACTCGGCACAAATCAGCACACATTTTTTGAAGAGTCTTGACATTTTTATATGTGATATATAATCCAGTTTAACTACTTATTTGATCCCATTTGAATTGGTCATAGTCTATTCCGAAAAACACAGGTCTTACGTCAACAATCTCACTTAGAAGGCAATTATTCTAATCATTGGTATAAAAACTTACCTTTTGCGTGTTGATTTCATTTGCTTATGATTGTTCTAAGCCTTGTCAATTTTATTTTTTATGAGAAGCACTCGGCAGTTTATATTATGAGTTTAATTGGTATGCAGTAACAGTGTAAAATAATTTTATACTATCAATCAATAGAAATAAGGACAAATGAAAAATCATGGTGGTCTCTCATTATAATGGGTGGTTATTTACATAAGTTAATATTTTTTATTATTTCTATTGACTGACAGTGTAAAATTATTTTACACTATTAATATATTTAAGTTAAATTCTTATATTATTAGAATTAATCATGGTTAATAATTGGAAGACTCCAAATATGTCGCACTTTTCATTGTTTTGCCCATTAAAAAAAACGCAAAAAGAAAACATAACTTAGATTCAAAGATAAAATATGCACCAAAAAAAGATTCAAAGATAAAATTAGTGCTAATTAAAAGATATAAGAAAACTTTCTTGAAAGAAATTTATTTCACTTGTCAATATTATAGATTTTAATTTCTCTTATATTAAAACAACAAGATAAATATTTGTTATAATTAATTTTGTTAAAATTCAATTTTTAATAAATTTTGAATTATTTTTTAGTTTAAAGTTTAATAAGGCCTTATAATTATTTATTATAGCCTTAGTTATATATTTAAAATTTAATTTTTATACATTGTTAATATAAAAATTTTGTAATATTAAATCATGTATTGGAGGTTAAAAGTCACACATATACTAATATATAATTATAAAATAATGTATTAGAATTAATCTCACATATTTATGTCAATATTTTTTCAATAATCTATTGTTTAGAATAAATAAAAGAATCGCCCAAATTTAAGGTCAGGGTATAGTTTCACGCTTATCAAATATTTATAAAGAACTTACATATTATGTGTCATTCAGATATCTTAAGAATTGAACCTAATTCAATGCGTAAGCGAAAGATCAATTAAGTGACTAAACCCTATTAGTATATATTTATGAATTTAATTTAAATATTTTGATAGTATAAAATAATTTTATATTATTAGTTAATAAAAATATTAAAAAATATTAAGTCATATAAATAATCATCCATTATAATGAGAAATTTATCATAATTTCTCATTTTTTAACATTTTTATTGATCGATAATATAAAATTATTTTATATTGTTAATACATTCCAATTAAATCCTATGCTTATATGTTAAAAAATAGTTTAATTTGTGTTTTTTATTCTATTATGAATTTATTATTTAATTATATACCCCTATTTATAAGACTTTTAAGGTAGTAAGAATTTTTACATTGACTGTAGATAAAAATTAAATCCTTAATTTATTTTCTTATCGGTTGTAACGTTATAAAAATTAAATTAAAATTGAAAGAATAAAAACAGAAAAAGAGCACGTGGCATACCAACCAAAAGAATGCCAAAAATCTGGTCGTACTGGGGACGTTGAGGATCTCTTTCGTAGCAGCAGATAGCGAGTGAGCGCGACAAATGCTCCGCGCCCGATCTTCAACGCAAACCTCCGATTTTGCTCTGCAAATTTCGGTCATACCATTCCAAACCAAACGTCCATTATTCTTTGTTTTTTTTTTTTCCAAAGAACTTTTCGGTAATGAAATTCGAGAAAAAAAAAAAAATTACCCATGCCCATGTGTGAATCAGTTGTGTTGTAGCTGAATTTTGAAGATGCTAGGGGCAGCCCAGAAGAACAAGAGAGAGAAATAGGGGAAGATATTGCTTTCCCAGAAGGAAAGATTCGATTTTTAGCGTGTGACCAATAATGGGGTCTGCAGAAACATCTTCATCTTCTTCTGGAAGCACTAACAACTCAATCTCAGGCACGTTATTTGGTTTCATTTCAATGTTTTAACTATTCCACCGATGATATTTTCATGTATATTTTGATCCTCTACGTTGAAAGTTTCATTTTTTTTTTTTTAATGTTAATCACTGTTTTAACATTCATCACCATGTTAGATTTTGGTTAGTTGTAGTTTTACTAGGATTTTGATGTCAGAATAGTATCTGGGTTTGCGTACTTTGCTGTGAAGTCTCGGGCTTTGGTTTTTTTCTTCTGTGAAATTGTTTGTGTTTTGATCGTAGATAGGGCCGCGACTCGTATAACAGTGAGAGGCTTTTGCCAAATTGAATGGTGATGATGTTGGTGGTTGGTGGAAAGAGGGCTTTCAATATTCAAGTTTACCAAAAGTTTTTGGAAAACATCAAATTTTTAGTGTCTCTAGATAATTTGGATGGGCCAAAAGCTTTTTTGCTTTGGAGGGTGGTGCTGGGGAAAGTGTGAGATCATGACTTGTATTGTGGGGGTCTTTTTTATGTGATGGAAGATGATTTTTAAAGCCTTTGTGTTATGAAATGGGGGAGTGGCAAGTGAAGAACAGTCATTCATGCTGCACTGAGTTGACCAATTGTTGTAGAAAACTAAAGATTAGCATTTGAAAACCGTCAACGTGATTTTTACCTTTCTCTGTTTTGTAGGGCATCACAAGAAGCAACAATTGGAGCTAGAAAATTTGACATTAACCACACAACCGTTCAAAACTCTAAGATTCTTCACATTAGCTGTAATTCAATGCTTGAAGAAAACAATATTATATCTGCTGGAAATAGGTGGGTGGCTTGTGCTTTTCATTGCTGTGGTAGGGGCACTTGGTACGATGCTGATTTCCATTGATGATTCTCATGAAAAGGTATTTTCATTTATTCAGTTAGTAACTTATGTATGATAGCTCTGAATGATAAAGAGTTCCATGGAAAATAATTCATTTGTGGTTCTTTTTGGCTATTGTCTGTGATTAGTGGGAACCCTAGGAGTAGGAAAGTGAACCTAGACATCCAAACCTTTGTAAAAATATAACCACCTTAAGTGTTCATTTTGATATTATTTTGTGAAGATTGTGCTTATTAAATTAAAATGGATGTACATTTAACTCTGGAAACTAAATATAGGATCATTTTTCTTTTTCAGTTCAATCTTGATTATCTTAATGATACTAAAATACAGGTGCAACTATGGCCATTCATTTGAGTTTCTGCCTTCAGATTTTATTTGTTTTTTAGGATGTTCTTTTGTTTTGATCAGATACTCTTTGGACAGTAAAAATGTGTGTTTTTCTTGCAGCATCTTGAGGAACTTAATAAATATTTACGCTTTGTACTATGGTGGGTGGCCCTTGGAGTTGCATCTTCAATTGGTCTTGGTAAGTAACATAAGCTTGCATGCTCTTATCCCCAGACCCACATTAGAGCTCCTGATTATGTTATTCATGGTTAGGTAACACAGTTGGTCTTTAGACCGCTGTGTGATTTGAACTTAAAGAAAAACATTTGCTTACAATAAATTGGCTTCATACTTTAAAGACTTACCAATCCTTGTGCTTCTTCCAACATCTTGATTGTATAGCTTCTAGCCCCATGAATCATCATTTTGTCCTCTTATTTTTTTTTTCTTTTTCTATTTTCTTTTTGGTAAGTTTTCCTTGTTGTTTTCTTCGGTTCAGGATCTGGTTTACATACTTTTGTTCTATACTTGGGTCCGCACATAGCATTGTTTACAATAAAAGCTATGCAATGTGGGCGGGTTGATTTGAAAAGTGCTCCATATGATACAATACAGTTAGATAGAAATCCTTCTTGGCTTGATAAAGACTGCTCGCAATTTGGGCCACCATTATTCCAGTCAGCACGTGGTTCACGGGTTCCACTTAGCAGCATTTTGCCTCAAGTTCAGATGGAGGCTATTCTATGGGGTATGGGAACAGCTATTGGGGAGCTTCCTCCATACTTTATCTCCAGGGCAGGTGAAATTAGTATGTTATTATGACATTAATATGTTATTCTGACTTGCTATTCTCTTAATTTAACCAAGTTATTGTAAATTGATATAAAAATCTGACTCCACTGCCATTGAGAAAATATGATTATCATGTGAATATTCTACTTACATTAGCTTGTATTTATATTTCATTACTGGGATATTGTAAGTTCTGAAACTTTATGCCATATGACTTCTTAAATTTTAACCTATTATGTACTTGCACCATCTTTGCCAAGGAAAATGTTTGGCTGTAACCTGTGTCATGGTCAAAATGGTTGTAGTTATTTTTAGTTTGCAATACATCCATTTTGTACATTTCTGACATCTATCTTTAAATTTCTTGTATAACTTTCTGAGGTCTAGTTTGTCTGATTTACTAGGATTATTAAGTAATTTATTTTTCAGCAATTTGGTGCTTTATTAGTTATTTTCTTTAGGAATTGGTTTGTGCATGATTCTACTAATCAAATCATTTGAGTAGCATGCTTGTCTGGGAGCAAATTGGATGCCATGGACAAGTTGGATCCTGAAGATAAAGGAATCATGGCGACCCACTTGAATCAAATCAAGCGCTGGTTTTTATCACACTTTCAACATTTGAATTTTCTTACCATTTTAGCGCTTGCTTCGGTTAGTATCGACTTCATTCTTCTTAATAACATGAACTTTTTCTTTCATTAGATAGACTTGACAGTTTCTTTTGTAAATAAAATTTCTTGATGCATAGCTAGGATGCTTTTAATATTATAGGTCTTTGTCTATTAGCAACATTCAAAGTGGAGCTGTCAGTCCTGACTCTACCGTAAAACAGCTCATTCTTCGTGACAATAAATATTTCGACCCAAGTTTGAATTTGCCTTTATGATTCACCCCAACCATATCAATGAATTTGGTTTTTCTTTTAAGATTCTTTGGAGAGTGGAGATTCTGGAAACAGTGGTTGTTGCTTCTTTTTTCGGGGTTGAAAATGGTTATCACTTTTGGGCATATATCAGTGGGATTTTCTTTTGACCTTTCCCTAGGAGATATAAGCTTGACAGGATAATTTATGCTGATTAGCTTTATTCAATTAATGCTATTTTGCTGTTATGGTTCCTCTATTTTGGTCCCTACTGAATCACTGATTATATTTGTCACTACTGTACCTTATGCTGATTGGGTTTGATGCTTTATAATCCATGAGCGTAAAAGAAATAAATGAGTAATACCCAAACTATTATTAATCCAATTGGATTATAGTTGTCACTATTGTACCTTATAGTGATTGGGTTCGATGCTTCATAATCTATGAGTGTAAAAAAAGTTAATGAGTAATATCCAAATTATTATTGTTCAGGTTGCAATGATCCGTTTTTAATTATTCCTGCGTGTCTTTTCTCAATACAAAACTTGGGATTGAGAAAATAAGGTGGTTACTCCCAAGTTCAAGGTGCATCCTTACTAAAAGTCTAAAATAGAATTTATATTAACCCAAAAAATAACTTTTATATTCTTCATGAACATGTTAACATGCAATCTGCCATTGACTGAATTTATATTTCAGGTGCCAAATCCTCTGTTTGACCTTGCTGGCGTTATGTGTGGACAATTTGGCATTTCATTTTGGAAATTCTTTCTTGCAACTTTCTTTGGAAAGGCAATAATTAAAACTCAAATACAGGTTTGTAATCATAGACTTCTTCTCTTACCAACTATTTTAGCCTTTTTGAAGCTTCTCCTTTGCTTTGTATTTAGAGTCTTAGGCTCAGCTTGTAACTACAATAAAGTGGTATATATAAACTCTTCCCCCTGCGGCTAGGTAACCCTGCGGAAAGAAGAGGTAGTGAAGGCATCTAGTAATTGTTTGCCCTTGTGTGGACAGGCTGATATTTATTGCATCATACTATGATAAAGTGAACTCTGAAGTTGATCTCCTGTTAATATTTGTATAAATAATGTAAAATAGAAAATGTAGCAAAGAGATAAAAGAGATATGGAATATCCACAGGCAAAGCTAGTGGTCTGTATATACAAGCTTTTGATTGACACTGAATGTTGTGCAGACGGTATTCATCATCGTAGTTTGCAATAATCAGCTTCTTAACTGGATAGAAAATGGATTTATCAGGGTCCTCGGCCATATACCTGGTTTTGCTTCTTTCTTGCCTAGTGTGATTGCTAATCTCCACGCAGTTAAAGATAAGTATCTGAAAGAGCCTCATCCAGTTTCGACAAATAACCAGGTAACCATTAACTGAAATGTAACATGTTTATCAATATTTCTGATTTGATCTGAGTGTTGAATTGCTGATTTTGAATAGCAGCCTCAAAGTCTTATGATTTATAGTTATGATTTTTTGCTTATTTTCCTAAAATTATTATGTATCATCTTCAGGAGAAAAAATGGGATTTCTCATTTGCTTCAGTCTGGAACACTGTTGTGTGGCTTATGCTTATGAACTTCTTTGTCAAGATTATAAATGCAACTGCCCAGAGATATTTGAAGACACAGCAGGAGAGAGAACTGGCTGCACCAACAAACACATCTTTGTCAAGAGATTCAGACATGCAATAATTAAATGCTGATGTTCTGCTTGCATTGCCTTCTTTTTTTATTTTCAGTGGGTACTTTTTGCAACCAGAAGCATTGAGATTTGAATTCCAGCTCTTCCTGAAGACTCCTTGAAAGTTACTTATGGAACTAGAGTCAGATAGGTCTAACTGGGAGGTTCTATATAGGAATGAAAATACAAACACAGTAGGCAACAAAAGTTGGAACTCTCATTTTAGGCAACCATTGATTGGGATGGCATTTAGATCTTTACCTCATTTGCTACCTGCTACGTTGGAAATATTGGAATCCTACCATTCTTTTGAAATCGCAAAACTAATTATTGCTTAGTTTATGTGAATTTTAAACAACAGATCTCTCTCTCTCTCTCTCTCACACACACACACACGTGTCATGATTCATCTCTAAATAAATTTGTAGCCCGTAGTGAATAAATGCAAAAAAGAACCCAAAAAAAGGAAAAAAAGATAGACAGACGGAAAACGCAACTCTTGTAGTGCATTTCATTCCGTGTTTATGGCAGGTGAATTCAGTAGAAAATGGAAACTTGCAGACGTAGCAAAGCCGTGAGTGAAAGATGCAAGGTGTAGTGAAGAGAGTATAGATAAAATTATATAATGAAAAGATGGCACGAGTTTCCATCATGCCAGTCACTTAGCTATGCAAGACATACATTATTTTTTTTTTTCCAGCCTTTGATATTTTGTACGGAGTTTCCACACTTTTTTCTTTGAAATAGTAATTTTTGTGTAGTTCACAGGATTTGTTGTGCATATCATATAAACTTTTAACTTTCCTCTCACATTTCTTGTTTCTTGTTTCCTGAATATTCGGATGGTTGTTAATGATGATGATGATGATGACAAAATGGGTGAAGTCCCCATAGTCCTCCTGCCAAAAGATGTTTGTGGCTACATTATGGACTATCTGAGCATTAGACATTATATTAATGTTCATTATGATAATCATAACAATCCAACCAACTAATTGATAATATAATTTAAATGCTCAATAGTGTATAATTATTCGCCACAAGTAAATAATTGGAAGCAGTCCAAGTCACCAAAGCATATCAAAATTTGTGTCCATATGATCCAGATTTTGGTTTGATAGAGTCTATTATAATAATTTCAAACCAGTAATTAATATTGTAATGGTCATATATTTTTGTTTTATGTGTAGATTAGTAGCCTTGGTCCTTGTAGAATATGAGTATCAGCTGGAGGAGATTACTTGTGAAAAAATATATTATCTTTGCTCAATTGAAAGATTTTGAAACTTCGCGTATGTCTTGATGACTGTGTTCAATTGAGACAATGCCAGATTATTAAAGCAACTTAATTCCCTCCATTGGTTAATCATAACTGCTCCTATTAAAATATACGTTGGCTTCACCTAAGGGGCTTTATATTTCTTTAGTATATTTTTGCGCATACTATGTAAGGAAGGCTTTTTCAAGAGCAAAGCCTTAACCAATAGCATAATTTTAAATAGGAGGGCTGCAAGGTGTTCAGATCCCACCTGCATCACTAATATAACAACATCCTGCGGAATCAGTAAAGTAAATATTTATTATTATTGGCATGATCCAAGATCTATTGCTTGTCCATAGGACCTATACAGAATAATGTTTACTTTTAAGGCATATAATATACGGGCATATCTTATTACTTGTGGTTAGAATATTATAAGCTTCAGCCAGCTTACATCAATATCCCAAGGTGACCTAAATATTTTACGCCCATATACAAAACCACCTTTTTTTTTGTCAATCAGAAACTGAACCATGAAAATACCGTTACACTATTTTTTTGGTGTATACTATTACAAATATCGTCATGTAATATTGGACATGGCCTAGGCCAATTGAGTTGGCCCAACATCCTTGTGTTTGTTTTATTTTATTTCACAGACAACAATGGAAACAAATTACGACCAAAAAAAAAAAAAAACAGTGGAAACAAATAAACTAGACAAGTGACTTAAAATATGTTTTATATTTAACTTGTTAAAGCTAAGTCATGATTCTATTTAGATTATTTTATTGTAAATTTAATTTTAATGTATAATTAACATAAAAGTTTTCATAATTTTATTCAATTATTTACTATCATATCAG
The DNA here is from genome assembly GCA_031439595.1 of Pterocarpus santalinus. Classification (NCBI taxonomy): domain Eukaryota; kingdom Viridiplantae; phylum Streptophyta; class Magnoliopsida; order Fabales; family Fabaceae; genus Pterocarpus; species Pterocarpus santalinus. Next base: position 56,559,643 of record CM062526.1, read on the forward strand.
ATCAAATTTAGTTCTCACAACAAATAACTTTTTCTTTTTTTTTTTTTGGATTGGACTCCCGACAATTATTATAAAAGTTATACTTTTTATCGATGTAATAAATTATGATTAACTTACAGCATAAAAAGATAGGTAATTTAATATAAGATTAAACAGTCCAGATCATTGCACAGTCTAATATGAATCGACGTCCATTAAACTAAGTTCATTTAAAATATTTCACACAAGTGTTCATATGTAGGAGCCCAATACCTTTGATGACACAAAAAATAAAGTAAGCAGGTAATTGTTACTTTGATTTGGTGAACACTATTCAGCATCTGGGCAAACATAATATATAGTAACTATGATGCTCTGCGAGTCACCCACCAAAAGCGTCACTTAAAACGACAGCAGTGCCACCGTAGCTCTAAGTGGTGGGGGTGGGTGGGTCCCACCACCGCCGTGATCTACCGTCGGCAACCTGTGCATGTGCTGGGGACCACCATTCTATGGTGGGGTGGCGCATCATTCAATACAGCCCTGCCTCCCAGGGCGCTCTCTCCTCTCTTTCCTTCAGCATTAAATTTGACAATAGCATACATTAATTAATTAATTTAGTTTTTCTCTTTTCAAAGTTTTGGCTGTTGTTATTATTTTTTGGGTACTTGAATACTGTTGTTTGAAAAAAAAATTAATTTTATATATCCAATAAAATTCACCAGTTTATTCAATATATTTATATAGTCAAAATAAAAAAAAATCCCTGTTTTAATAGTTTCTGGGACCACCACATAAATATTTTTAACAATAATTCACCTAACTCAATCAAGTGTTTTAATGTTTTAAATTTAAATTATGTATATATATAAAAGATATTGATAGGAATTTGTTTTTTTGGACAAAACCTAATTGCATCCCAAATAAAACTAACATCATAACAAAATAATGCACACTTGATTGCGGATTGAATAATAAATATATGTTAGTATAATATTATAGGTGGAAGCAGATGATGATGACACATACCTTAGTGAGAGGATGGCATCTGTGTGGAATTTCTAAACCGAAGTGAGAGTAATGGGCGGGGGACCCAATTCCCCGGATTTTGTGGTGTTATCCTGTTTGGCAACTTTGGAGTCCGCACTCCGAACAGTGTTCTCTTTTTTAGTAAGGCTCCAAACACAAACATCAATTGGGACATGGGTCCCCCCCCCCCTTCTCTCTCTCTCTCTCTCTTCCTTTTACCATATGCTCTGCTGGGAGGACTTTTATTCATTTATTTTTTATATATTTATATTTATATTTTGTTTGGATTCATATTCTTTTGGCTCCCCCATTATAAATTGCATGAGAGAGAGAGAGAGTGTGATGAATCAAATAAAGTGAATGGCTCTCACTCCACTGGGTTGGAAGTGATCATAGTGCCAAGGTCTCTGTCTGTCTCTGTCTCTGCCTCTGTCTCTCTCTCTATATTGTCTCTCTTCTCTGGGGTGTTAAGAGGGGAAAGGGAACCACATTTGCTGATCATGCTGCAGGCTTCAGATATTGTACCTCTGGTTGTATTTAATGGCTTCTGCTTTGGTGCTAATGGAGATGTAAGAGCATGGACAAGCCGCTTCAAAGGTATCCTCTTTTGAATTGCATCAAGATTTTGTGATTCATTTGGGAGGTCAGGGGGGCAGGTGAGGAAGCAGATTTTATGGCTGATTTTGAATTTGGAACAGTAGCCAGGTTGAGTTGAATCTGGTTTATAAGTGGACCAAATTACTGGCTCAGTTAAAGAGAGAATTCAGAGTTAAGAGAAGTTTCATCTGCAAACTGTGGTGATCACTGTCATGGATTTGATCTGCAGAATCTGTGCCCTCACTCACTGCAGGCATTAAAGATGCATCCAATTGAGCCAAGTCACTACACCAACAACAGCAATCAAAATGTATGGTATAGTTTAATTTGGTTTGGCCTTTCCATTTGAAGCGGGCTCTGTGAACCTTCTTTTGTTGAGTGGTTTAGTTTTTGCTGGTTTAAAGTTTGAAATATTCAATTTCCATTAAGTAATGGAGTCTTCTGAATTTTAGATATCTCCCATGGTGCTTCTCCCTCTCTTCTTCTCAGCTTCTTCCAGTGACTGTTAAAAAATTCTCTCTTTTATGATGCCTATTTGAGGGCAAATCCCCAAGATCATTCCATTTTAGTTTTCAAGGTTTGAAGATAAACAGAGAAAAAGAAGTCACAAAATTACATTGTTTTTTATTTTTTCTGGTGGCTTGCATTCAAATTGTTCAAACATCAGCTCAATTGTAGTTGACTATAATTGATGTATACTGAAACTTTTATTTCTTTTCAGCAGCGTAAGCCAATGGTTCAGATAAGGGATGGGTCCCCCAATGGTTACTACTATTCTGTGTTGACCGTCCTTTCTCAATTCTGTTGGGGGGGGGGAGAGAGAGAGAGAGAGAGAGAGAGAGAGAGAGAATGAGAGGGACCGGAAAAATAACAGGAAAAACTAAAAATAATTTAGTTGAATTACAGATGAACTGTTCATTATTTGTTCTCTGCCTTGTGGTCAACCACAATTTCGATATTATTGAATTCAAGAGACTTACCAACACAATTTATGCCAACATGAAAGAAATCTTGACAAGATGTTGCTAGATATTGTCCTCAGTTACAATTATTATTATTTATTAAAAGCCAATATGGACCCAACTATTTATTTAAGGGGAGGAACCCACCACTATTTTCTAACTACTCGGTCCCCGTGGCTCTCTCTCTCTCTCTCTCTCTCTCTCTCTCTCTCTCTCTCTCTCTCTCCCCATAAATTTGTTAAACAATGAATTTCAAAAGTCCAACTCACATGATTGGTTGTAGTGGCACTTCGTTAATTTCCCTCTTATGAGTGGTGATTTTCATTGTCTCACACAAGTGACTAAAGAGCCTGCTTGTTCAACTTTCTCAAGTAACCAAAGAAAAAAAAATTATATTTATCTAATAAACACATACTATATACCATATAATTGCCCTCCCCTTCATACCCTTTCGTTTTCAAACATTGTTGGCAAGGCTTCACTCAATTTCTTGCTTTGCTTATCCTATTTATGAACTTTTGAACTTGCACCTATGCCAAATGGAGACAATGCCTGCGACGTGGATTCACCTCGCAGCATCTAAAGGCAAATGGACCCTCCAATTAGGCCTCACATCTTCATTATTTATGCCGTGGGGTGTTGCCCACGTCTTCTCATGAACTTTATTCATCCATTTAACATCTGCCATCTGGTAGTTTTGGCACAACATGTAGTCATTTTCTCTTAATGACAGGGAGAAAGAGAAACAAAACTACCATATTCTTCACTCATGGCGGTTTATTTTATTTCACCACACTTCTAAACTTCCCTCATTAATAGCGTTACATTGAATGTCTAACTAGCTACCGAATAACAACATGCCTTTGAGAAAAGTGCATTATTCCTTTTTTGGGGCAGCATTGATCAGCACTTTAAAAAAAAAAAAAATTAGACTAATGCAATATAATGAAATTAGTAATTGATTGATATTGGATTAGAGGACTGAATTCCACGTTCATCGTATGTAATGCATCAATCAATGGCAAAATATTTTCAGCTTTATAATGTGATGCAAGTAACTGGGATATTGTCATGACTTCGTCAGCATTGCCATTCCAATTTCACTTTGAAAGAGTGTATTATCTCTCAATTTCTTTTTTCCTATTATCCGCCTATCCGATATTACGTATCACACATGTAATGAACTAGGTGAATGATGAAGTGGGTACTTTTGACCTAAGAGTGTAGAAGAGTTATTTTAAAAAAATTTGTAAGCATCCACGTAAGGAAGGGATGAAAACAAAGGGAAACAATCTTAAAGAACCACCAGGAATAGAAACTAATTTTTGTTGAACTATAATTTGATACTTCATACTATCAGGAAGGCATCATTTTCCCAAGATAGTGACACATGGATGAATATTCAACACAATTATGTGGATGATTATGGTTAACTTTAGCCTATACACCTTCAAACTTATGCATCTCATTTTCAATGAGGATTCAGATTTTCAATGGTCGTCATACAAGCACACATGCCTACCCGACCCAAATTTAGCAATAAAAAAAAGCAGAGTTATACGGGTCACTTGCAATTATATTGTAATGTCAGTACTACACCTCCTTAAAAAAAATTAAAAAATAATCTATAATGTATTGCTGAGTATATGCCAAAGGGGATGTGCTTGTGCTAGGTGTCTGATCTAATTAGCAACATGGGGAAAAGGTCAATTTCGAGACTTATGGGAATTTTCAAAATGTGAACAGAAAAGAAAAAAGTTGAAGTAGCTTGACTCTTTGCGATCACTGATCAAAGAGTAGGTTACACTGCTTATGATGCTCACCAGACATAAATAATGATTATAAAAATATAGAGTAGAAGACTTTAAGGAGCTGTTGGAGTGGGGACAGGAAGGTGCGATAAGTCGTAGTTGATTTTATGTGTGGTGCCTTCAGGCTTATCTTTCAGCATTCACAAGTTGGTAACCGGGGGCATGAGGACTTTGCTTATTGCCTTATTCCATTAATTGATTCCTTTCATGGGCCCCCATGAAGGGGAAAAGGACACAAAATATTGTCTTTTTCAGTTGATCAAGAGGGAACCAAGTGAAGATCTGTATGCTTTATCTTTGGCCCCTCGAAAAAGAAACAGATAAGTGAATAAATGAATCACTGAATAAAGGTTGCAATCTGAAATTCCCATATAATCATTTATAATTTATATTTACACCCTTAAAAAAAATGCTTTCCTGCCATTTCAGCACTAGAAGGAAGTAGATCCTTTTCCCTTTATGAGGATGGAAAAGGATATTTATAAAGAAATCCACGTCATCCTCACTCCCTTGCCTATCCTCTTTATTTATCGCCATCTTTTGCAATAGAACTGGTCCATGCCAGAACAAAGGTTAAGTTTTTTTTTTTTTTTTAATAAAATATTATAACTTTTGACAAAACCAATTCCAACAAGGAGAAAAAAGAAATATACAAATGAAAACGGTAGTTTCTTATGCCCCTTATGCGAGCCCTTGTTCATATCATAAAGTCGTAGAGGCCGGAGAAAAGAACCAATGCTAAGGTAGGCTTGTTTGTCAAGGTAGAGATCGAGCCCTGTTGCAACCAGACTAGTTTCGAACATTTTGTTACTTCCGTGAAATCAAAAGGAAATATAAAGACGTGGCACACACGTGTATCATGTTCGACGAGCAAAAATTTTCACATTATCACAGGTGGGATGTCTGGACCCGCAATGTGTTGCTGCTTTGAGTTTGGCTCTGAGGGGCCTAAACACTGTGATTGTTTAAGTGGGCCAAGGCGTTGTCTAACTAGGGGGCACCTCCGTTAAGGGCACAACGTGGAAAAGCAAATTTCTCCCACAAGACGAAAGGAAAAGGAACTACCCTACTAGACTATCATACCCATTATTTATTGGATTTAAAAGATATACTGACCAGTAGGACAATAATCAATATGATTATTCAAATAATAGTTATGATATCAACTACATACACATAAGCCACGTGTGGGAGGGATACTGACACCATTGAGAATAACACTTTTCAGCTCCCCAAAACAACTTGTCTAGGCGCACAGCCGTGGTGTCATGAAACTATCTTTACCACATTATCCGGACCACACCACCCTTGCCCAGAGCCAACCAAAGATTCGAGAAATCAAAGCCTCTGAAAATTATGAATATTCTTGAGCTGCCAACTATTTATCTAACTCAACTGTTTTTCTACAGATTGATGTTACACTCACCATAGCAAAGTAACAATTTGCATCCCATCTGTCACTGCCCACCCAAATTTCGCTTCTATTTAGAAAGAGAGAAAAAAAAAATCAAGGGCATTATAGCCAAACCAGCAAAGGAAGAGGGAAATCATCTTTGATCTTTAAATTAAAAAATGAGGGTTACTGTTATATCTCCAGACACATACATATCCATCCTACCCCACATAGACTTGTCAAAAAGATCTTTACTGCTCTTGTAGCCTAGAAGACAAAATAAAAGAGAGAGAGAGAGTACACCATCGACGACACCATCTTTCACCTCAAAATGCCATGCGATGCCACATGCCAAATCAATCATACTTCTTTACTCGCATTACTTCCCTTCTTTCTCTGTTCACCGCATGCACAGCACAGGGTGCAACCAAGGAATATACATCATTCTACTCACCCGCGGGTTGCTTCTGATCTGCTGGCTTAACTTGGACAGCAGCGGGCACAGGATGAACATAAGTGAAGCCAGCAGGAACAAACTGATGGTGGTTCCCAGATGGTGGCATTGCAGCAAACTGGGCAGGGTGCATAAGACCCTGAGCCTGTAAGGCACTGCCTTTTGTATTGTTCCCAGCTGCGCCATTTGAGGAAGCGCCAGAAGAGCCCGGTCGTTGCATTTGCTCAGGGCCGCGCCGTTGAAGATAGTACCCACTTGCAGCTGCTGAAGTAGTGGAGATGGAACTATTGGACTGTGAAACTTGGGAATGCACATATGGATTTGAGAAGAACAGCTGGGCCTGCGGTAATGTTTGCTTTGGTAGTTGCTGCTGTTGCTTCTGTTGTTGTTGTGGCAATTGGGATTTACTCCCAGTGCTGGAAGAGGGAGTTAGCTGAGGGCCACTGAGGATTGATGGCACATTCCTGCCACCAACAGGCGAGGATTTTCGAGCTGGTGGAGCAGGGGAGTTCTTGGCTTGCTGAGAGGATAAGGAAGAAGTTTGGCTGATCTTGTTGTTGGTTGATGCTGACGTTGTCCTTGGGCTACCAGTGTTTTTGGACACCGAGGAGGTTGTTGGCGAGCCAACCACAACTGGAGGAGATGGGGACTGGGCGGAACTTGAAGGTTGCACCTGAGATGTAGATGGTTTTGGATTTGCAGCAAAAGATATTTGTGTGTGAGCTTGCTGGGAACGAGCCTGCTGCTGTGGAAGAGATTTGACCGATGATGGAGGTGTTGAAGCCATGGATGGAGGAGACTGAGAAGTGGTTGGCCTAGCAGAGTTCTTCCACTGAGCTGACTGAGCAACAGTGCTGCTGCTCTGTACAAGGCTTTGGGGGAACACAGATACAGCGTTGGGAAACTTGGTGGCCATTGCAGATGTACAAGGAAGATTATCAGAGTACACAATGCCATTACTTGTTGATGGTGTCTTATTTCGAGCTGTAGCTGCGGCTGCAGCTGCATATTGATTCTGCTTCTGAAGCTGAAGAATTTGCTGCTGATTTCGCTGCATTTGTTGCTGAGAGCTGGCTGCATTATTAGTGTTGATGGCAGCAGGCATGACAGATACAGAAGCCCGGGATGATGCAGAACCGAGGTTGAGACTACGGCCTGAGCTATCAATGACGTTGTTGCCAGCTAATGACGTTATAGAGGGATCAGACACATCTGGCCTTGAGAATGCAATGGATTGCCCCACTGATGCTTGAATTTTTCCTGATATCGCTTTCCTATCTTCTTCATTTGAAGAATTACCTGCCGTTTTCCCTTCTTCAGGGACATGATAATTCTTCTTATTCTGAGCACTGGTGGCTTGTGCAGCTGCCATTAGCTGATAGTTATGATGTTGCACAATTGAATGATTCTGTGCAATAGAGGAGAGGTCAAGGCCAGGAGCAGCAGTAGCACCATTGAAGGATGCAAATGACATGGCAAATTCACCTCCTGTCTTTGAACCAGGATGCTGCTGCTGTTGCTTCTTTTCACTGCCATTAGACCCAGCACCACTAATCGATGCAGGTGTCATCAAAGCAAAGTTCGGTGTCTGCATTGGCATTGCAAAACTTGGGCCATAAATATTCATGGTGGCTCGAGCAATGCGGCTATCAGCAGTTGACGGACTTTCTTCACCACCCATCTCAGGCTCAATTTGGCGAGCTGGATGAGAAGTATGATGATTCTGCAACTGCTGCCTGGGCTGCTGCTGCTGTTGCAACTGTAGTGGCTGTGAGGGTGGGTTTTTGGTGACAGGAAAACCTTGCAAGCTTCCACCACCTCCACCAACACCACTACCACCACCATTGGCACCACTAGCAGTATTAGGCTTTTGTTGCTGATTCTGTGCATGCTTTTGAGAAGAAGAGGACCCACTAGAAATACTGGTATTTTGATGGCCCTGCTGTGATTGAACCGGAAGTTGTTGCTGCTGAATCTGTGAAGGATGAAGCATTTGAGAAGAATAGAAAGATCCATTGAAAAAAGGAAATGCCTGAGCATGGGTTCCTCGATAAGCAGGTGGACTGCCAACAGGAGCTGGTATTGGAAATGGGTAATTATTCTGCAAGATGGCTAAGTACTGAGTTTCATTGCCAGACATATTTGGGTAGCTGAAGCTCATTGTTGGTGCAGCAGCAGCCCCTGCAGCCGATGCATTTGGTAGAGCTGAATTGGAAGTACAGGATGATGCTCCATTGCTTGTAACAGGCAAGGACTTGACAGATCCAGGCCGAACAGATGCCGCAGCAGCTGCTTGCTGCTGATTCAGAGGGAAGATGAAAGCAGGGCCATGCTGTAATTTGTGACAAAGTAGAAATTAAACTTCTTTAAGAAGAGAAAAAATCCATTATTTAAGAAGAGAAAAATTAAAGCATACCAATATATTACTAGGTGCTGCTCCTGGGGGTAAAGCTTGCTGGAGCAAAATTTGCTTTCTTGTTGAATTATCCACAGTGGCAGGCTGAGCGCCTTTGTCCTTCCCAATATGTCCTGGAAACATGGCAAGACTGTGCCCCCCCTTGTCGTGAGTAGAGTTGGCAGCCCTGCCGGGAACATTACCGTGCAATTCTGTGGAGGGCACAATGTTAAGATGGCCAGGCTTGGCCCCATATAATGATGCAGAACCTGCTGCTGCTGGCCAAAATGGATTCATCCTTGCAATTTGCTGGTGATACAATATATTACGAGCAATGTAGCAATGGGTTGCACACCGTTTAGGCCTTGGCTGATTGAAGAGAAGATGGGGCGGCTACAAAATTATATTTAAAAAAAAAAAAAGAAAAAGAAGAAGAAGAAGAAGAAATCAATAAAATATTCAGTTTACACTTTTTCAAATCAGAAAATCTCAAGAGGAATATACCACATACCGTTATAGCTGCAGAGGTCACGGTAGTTCCGTCCATGGATACAACTCCTTGTAGAGGTGTCATATATCTGAAAATGAGAAGAGAATAGTCAGATCACATCCAAAGAGAAAAGCAACAAAGAACTAAAAACTAAAATACTGCAGATTGGATATCCAAGACAAAACAAACAGTGAACACATGAGAATTAATCCGTCCGTACCCCATAGGAGGAAGCCCACCAGGCCAGCTGGGAACAGACATTGGAAGAGGCAAAGAATTTGATTGTGCTGCAAAAATGAAAAAGTAGAAGAGAAATAAGCTCTTGAGCCACCAGATCAGCAAGAACTGAACTGAATAGAGGGATGCCGATATAACAACGTCCCCCCGCCCCCCCCCCCCCCCAAAAAAAAAAAAAACTTCAGTATTGAACGTACCATTTTTATCTGAGTTTGTTGTTTGTTGCTGCTGCTGCTGCTGCCTCTGAACGGTTTGATATTGCTTCTTGTTAACCACAGTGCCATTTCCACCAGTGTCTCCCTTATCAGCTTTCTCCAAGTCAAGATGAAGGTCGATACCCCTTTCCTTCTGCACACTAGCCGCTTTGTTGGATTCAGCTTCTTCCCCCATTGCTCTCACTTTCTCCTTTTCTACCTCTTCCTTGTTCATTCTCACTGATTTCTCATCCTGCTTCATAGCCGGCTTCACTTCCTGCACAAACCGCACCCCAAATCTCTTGAGTACCACTTATCCTCCAGCAACATAAAAAGAGCTACTTGCTCCAAGCCATGCCATGGCCAACTTACCTTCTCAGCGTCAACAGCCAAATTAATCTCCATATCCCTTTCCGGAGAAGACCTCAACGGAGGAGGTGGCGCCTGAAAACCCCACCGAAAAAAAAAATGAAAAATACAGAATTTTAGAGACATTGAAGATGAAGAGATGACAAAAAAGGGATAAGCACCATCAGATCTATCTGGAACTTCTCTTCTCGCTGGTTGTCAATATCTGACATTGTTGGATTCCTGAAGAACCAAGGGGTTAAAAAATCAATAAAGCAAGATCAGGATTCACCGTTCAGACCCAACCAACCAAAAAGCTAAGAAGGGAAAACAGATAAAAGAAACAGTAAAAAAAAAGCTGATGGTGCTTACGCTTTAGTCGCTTTCACATCTTCACGGTCATCATCTACTTGCTGAACAGGAGGAGATTCCTTCTTCGGTGACTGAGGGGGCACCACCACCTCCTTAATACTCAATCCCACATCTTTTTGCTTCTCTGATTCCTCCGCCAAAGGCTTAGAATCCGACGAAACGTTGCCGTCCGGCTTAATCGGCTCCGGCAGCGATGACCCAACCGGTTGCGGATTGGCCAAATTCTCAGGCGCAGATCCTGCGTTGTTCTTATCTGAATTCGACGAGCAAGTTTCAATCTTTGAAGGCTGATCGCTCTCGGCTTTCATCGCCGACGAAATGGGGCTGCTACGAACCCCGAATATCGCCGGATTCTCGTCCTCTGGCTTCACCGGACGCGGCTTCTTCCTCTTAGGAGCTGGGGAAAAAAAATCAAAAGAAAAAACACATCACTTTCAATCTCAAAACAGAGCCTTGGTGAGCTAAGAAAAAAAAGAGAGAGCCGGATTTGATTTTTCCTTCACTTTCCCTCATTTTCTCGCCAACCAAACAGGTTATTGAGCTGAGAAAAAACCCAAAGAACATGAACACCCACCAACAGCGCAAACGGGAGTAGCAGAAGAGCTTGAATTCTGAGGCGGCGCGGATTGGGAGTTGGAGATCGGCGATGAAATCCTCGACTTGCCATCACTGGAAGATTTATTACCTTCCCTTGAAGAATCAAGGGCCATGATTTCTTGCTTGGATGGCCCCTGCGGCTGTCTCATCATTCCGTACAGCACCTCCGCGATCTCTATCTCGATCTCGTCCTGCGCTGAAGATGATGACTTCGACGACGATTTCGGTGGCCGAAACTTCGGCCCTCCTCCATTCGGCTTCTGAAAAAAAACAAAGTCACTCACTGTTAGCACTTCACACAGAGAGTGAAGAAGAAGAACACCGAGAACAGAGAACTCACTATCTTCTTCCTCGCTGATGCATTCGACGAGGAAGGCGAAGCCGGAGCAGCCGTCGCCGCTATCGCCGTTCTCACCGGCGAAGTGGAAGCCTGCCGGTGATTCTGCTCCGCCGGTATCGCGCTGCTCGAAGCCCAGCATTCGTGAGACCTCTTCGTCGACGCTAAGAACAGAAAAAACACAATAATCAGAAGGTGTTGGAACACGGCGAATTCCGTGGAAAACTCTCGTGTGGAGAATTGAGTGGGCTTTGTGTATACCTGAGCGTGCCTTTCTGGGGACTGAGACTCCGATCATCTCATCGGCGGCCTTCCACGTCGTCGGCGGCGCTGGTCTAAAAACTTTCGCCGGAGGGAAGCTCTTCCGATGGTGGTTCAAGGAGGAGGAGGAGGACGACATGGACGAGGGATTCAGCGGGAGCATTCTAACTGAACCGCCACCGCTTCCTCCACCCGCGCCGCCGCCACCGCCGCCGTCTCTACCGCCTAGTCCTGCGTCATCATCATCATCATCCTCTTCATCGTTAATACTCTCCTCCGAAGTGTCGTCCCCTCCATCCTCCCTGCTACTGTGCATCAACCTATCGCCCCTCCTCCGCTTGCTCCTCCCCAACCGATCCCTCTCCCTTTCCCTCTCCCGATCTCGATCCTTCTTCCCGCTCCCTCGATCTCTCAGCCTCGTCGGCTCCTGAAGCTCCATCGCTCCATCTTCCTCTGCACACAAAAACAAAACAATTAGAATCGATGAAAGTGAAGGTGTTTGAAATGAGAGTGATTTTTAGATCTGAGAGTGGGGAATTGAAACCTGGTGAGTCCCTGAGAGTGTTAGTCCTGGGTCTTCTCCTCGTCAAACCGTTTGCTGCCATAGTTGTTCTTCTTGCTTCCCTAATCCTGTCCATTCCACACCTGGATCCTCCTTTCCCAACCAATCAGCTGAACCCACCTTTTCCAGATTTATCTCATCTCTCATCACTCACCACCACCATAATCACCACCCCCACCCACTCACCCCTTCCCAAAATTCCCAAATAGAGAGATAGATATTTTCAACCCTAAATTGATTCTCACCTCTCACACAAGATACTCTCCCTTTTTCAGAGATCTTAGCGGGGTTGGCTTATCTTCTTTCTCCTCTATTCTTTCACGCTGTTCTGTGATGCACCACTCTCGCTTCTCTCTCTCTCTCTCTCTAGGTTTGTCAATCTTTCTCTCTCTTCCCCTTTCTTTCTCCGTGCCCTCTTTTTGTGCTCCAATCTCATCTCCTTTCCGCTATTTCATTCTCCGCCAAACCCACTCCAAAGACTCGTGGACGATCACGATTCTCCACCGCGTCACCTGTTCCCATCCCAGCCCTTCCTTCTCTCCCCCGCATCCAACGGCTCCCCTTCCCTCTATCCAGCATGGCATCATCTGCCCCGTCCATCCCACCACTCATGCGAACACCTCTTTAACCTTTTCAGCGCGTCACCTCCACGTGTCCCCCTCCTTTCTTTGTCTGCAAGCTTCCCATCTTTACTCACTACCAACTTGGCACAATATCTGTTTAATTATTCAATCAATGGGTACAAATATGTTACACTTTATTTCTTGCCATTAATTTATAGGGAAGACTGATATAAAAGAGGTGACCGGATATCACCGGTTGCCGGGACCTTGGTAAAAGCAAACAAGAAACGCCACGATCACAAGGAATCTAGGTGACCGCAGAAAATATCGTTCCCACCGGTCAAATTCATTATTTCGTTTCCACGTTTCCCTTTCTTTAATTTTACTTTTTTAAAATTAATTTATTCTCTTTCTATAATTTCAGAAATGGACTAGACTAGTGGGCCCACCACTGGAATAAACAAATGGAAACAAAATATTTTCTATTCGACGGACCAGATCCTCGCATTATCAGTAGCATGAGCTTTCTGCGTCGTTGGATGGGATCCGACGTGGCACCGCATTCATTAAAAAAAACAAACAGATTCCAACGGACGAGCAAGTCCTACCTGGCACCTACACCGAGAGGTTCGGGCGAGTTCAGCGTCAAATCCGAATCTCAACCGTCGAAGCACTCTGATCTAACGGCTTATACAAGCGCCGAAGCAAGAGTAACTCGGAGTCACGGTCACGGAACTTCCAAGAAGCGTGGGCCCCGCAATAGCTGCCGATCTAGAAATTATTTTCTCTCGTTTGGCCTAATTGTCACGTTCGCGAGATGTAGCAGCTTCATGACATGTACTTGGGTCCCACAACTTAAAAAAATATTTTTTAAAAAAAGAAAAGAAAAAAAACCTTATCTGCGATGTCTAGCTGCAGAGCAGTCAAATTGCACATTCACAGCGCTGTTAAAAAATTAAATAATGTTTTTAGTAATATAGAAACATTTTTTAATAATTTTTAATAAATTAAATAATAATGAGGGAGGCAGCAAAGCCAAACGGGGCTCGCTTTTACTCCACGCGCCGGCAGCATGAATTGTGGGTGGACAGCGTTGCAACCATGTCCAGTTGACGTGGCAAAGGGAGAATGCGACACGTGGAGGCTGTCCTCGTGCTCCTTGGTGGCCTCGGATCTTGGTATTGGTTCCACCTCTCTCTGCTTTTGATCAGGTAAATATCCTTTTTGTGAATACATAATGTGAAGGGAAAAAGATAACCTCACTGGGGGAAAAAGGCAAAGCCATTTTTTTCACGGCTTAACAAAGAAATATAATATCGGCTTGGAATGCGGAGAAGGTGTTAAAAAAGAGGAAATGGTTTTTTTGTACTATTTTATATACTATTTTGCAGAAGAAAAATTAATTTGATATGAATGCAACGAAATTGAACATGATTTGGCACAGACAAGTGGAGTTATCATAACTTTTGGTAATAATGTATTATATTTGGGAGTAAGTGTGCCACGTCATAATGGGTCCACTACTTGCTTAGGTGGACCCTACATCGTAGCTTGTCCTTTTGCGACGTGCTTTCGTATTCTCTATCGCTCACTCGCTATCGTGATATCCCACGGTGCTGCCACGTGTACATTGAACTGCTACGTCAGATAGTCTACGTGGATTGGTTAGGACCGTAGACAGGAACAGAGAGAGAAAGAAACCCTAGCCGTCACAACAGAGCCATCCCGATGATTCTCTTGCTTGCTTTTCCTTTTTCTAATTTTGATTATTATTACTACTGATTGTCATTGTCATTACAAAACTCACTCACTTCCTATTGATTATTAATTAATTTGTTTGTTTATATAAAAAATTGAATGAATTGCATTTCTTTAAGTGAGGGCTATTTCCTTTTCAAAGTTTTCCTATTGAGTGGATTAAAATCTTTCGAAGATCGTCTTCCATTAACCAATGGCTATTAATGTCGGTATATTAACATATTTCCTAATATGAAAATGGATTTGACAAAAACCACACTATCAGTAAACAATTGCTTTAAAATATGCTACAGCCTTGTTATTATTTTTTTTTTCGAACGCAACCAAAAAAGGGCATCTAATAAGGACGCGTTGCATTTAATTATTGGTGGAATAGCTTCTCCAATATTTAAATTTTATTAAATAAAAATGATATCCTTTCATTTTACTCAAAAGTAGTGATACCAGTGGTAAGAGTTCATCTGTCTAAAATGAATGTGATTTTCATATTTCAGTGGCAACTATGATTTCGTTTAAGTGATTTATGTTATTGACGAGGGTGACAATTATTGCCTTGTCCTTTTCATATCTCACTTTTTTGTTATGTACTCAATATTATTCAATTATGAAGAATTATTATTACATACGTTTTTATTTAAATAGATTGTTTTTGTGAGAAATAAAAGAAAAGAGAAAGGGGAGGGGGTGGACTAATTTGACTAACCACTAATATAAAGGCAAGAGAAGCAGAATTGGCTAGAAGTCTCAAACCAGTGAATGAAGGAGAACACGAGGATTATCAACATAAACATTATGCCTAGTTGAAAACAGATTGTGCATTGGTTTAACGTAGTGGATATGCTTAAATTTTAAAATGAAATTTTGAATAATGCCGGGCAATACGAGTAGAGTCCGTTTGGTTTACAGCTTAGAGGTAAAAAGATTTTTTTATTGATTTGAGAAAAAAATATATAATAATTAATATATTTAAATATGTAAGGGCTGTTTTTGAAATTTTAAAAAAATTTAAGAGATGTATTCTTAAAATTATTTTTATTTTAAAATTAAGTTTTTTTAAAAAAATCTTATTAGTATTTTTGTATCAACATCAAAAAATTATTTTATTTTATTTTATTTAAATAAAAATTATTACCTTAAATTCATTTTTGATATATTTAAATTAAATATAAATTATTTTTCAAAAAATAAAAAAATAATTTCTTTAAATTTTTTTTAAATAATTCTACCCAAAAATAAACCCACCATACCTTATATCGCCGACTGTAATAAACAGTGGCGATAACTCGAATTACATGTACCAAAGAAAATGGAACTTGCACACACAATGGATAAATAATTTCCCTGCAAGTACATTGATCGCGTGGTTTACTGCGAATGTTTGGTTTCAGTCTAGTCATCTTAGTTTGACAAACAAGTACTGTTCAAATTATACTACGTATACTAGTACATATAACTAGATAAGGAACGCCATGAATGCAAATGTCGTGTAAATATAGTAATACAATAATACACAATGATCCAGTCCAAAACCTGGACACTAATGTACCAGCTTTTATCCGGTAGCCATTAGATAATTTACTGTACAAAGACCATTAAACCAATTGTAGAGGCTATATTACAAGTTTGCCTTTGTTATCAAAAGCTTATTGTATTGTGTAAGAATTGGTGGTTTTTTAATTATTTTCTTATAATTATTAAATTAATTGCTCTAATAATTTATAAATGATTTTTTATGTATCTTTATGAATAATTTATTTTAAAACAATATAAATAAAATTATAAAACTTTATAGGAGAGGCATTCTATGGAACCCAATAAAATTTATAAGATTTTTAAAACTCATGCTGAGTCAAATCAATTGTAATATGACATATAATTTAAATATATTCGGTATAAAATTAAAAAAATTATTAATAATTATGAATCAATCTATTTAAAAAATTTAACATTTGCTATAAGTTAAGTGATTAGAGTGGTTTAGTGATGAAAGGTTTGATAGTTTACATGAGATCTTATATTTAAACATAATTGTTGTCAATATACCCAAAAAAATTTTTTGCTATAGATTGATCTAACATATTTAACTAGCAGGCCCAAATGAGTTAAGTTTAAACAACTTGAGCCAATATTATATTGTCTTGTTAATATTCGTTATAGGCTAATATGACTTATTTAACTAGCGAACCCAAATAAATTTAGGTTGGGTCTAAACTAGTGGAGCCTAAATAGATTGTAATAGCCTATTTAAGTCTATGGGCTAACTTTAAATAGGTCAGTCCAACATTATACTGGCTTGTTAATATTAGTTATAAATTGACCTTCACCATTTAACTAGCGCGCTTAACTCGATTAGGCCTAAACAGCTTAGACCAACATTATGTTGGCTTATTTATATTTGTTATAGATTGACCTGTCCTATTTAACTAATGGGTTGAAATAGGTTAGACCTAAAGGTATCAGGCCTAAATGTGTTGTTTGGCCTAAATGCATTGTCTAGCTTATTTAAATCTATCAACTAAGATAAAATGAGTTGAGCTGACATTATGCTTACTTGTTAACATTTGCTATAGACTGGACTAACCTATTTAACTAACAAACCTAATTGGACTGGGCCTAAATGAGCTCGATTGACCTATTTAACGATCTTATGGGTTAGCTCACATGAGGCAGATCAATACACCACTATAGGCAACTGTAATCTAGAATCATATTTTTGTATTTTTTTTTTGGTGTACTTTAATTCATTTTTATAAAAAAATAAGCATTCATTTTTTGTAAATATTATTTCTTTAAACACTATTTTACAAAATTAAATATTGACATAAACACAATTTACATATCATTATTATAAATCTATATTGATTTTTTAATTAATTTATGTATGCAAGGTCTTGGAACCCAAAGATACACAGGGACTAGATATCTTTTTATACTATCTTAAAATTAAGTAAGTCTAATTCAATCTAAAAAATTAGCTAGTGGAGAAGAGTTGCCTAACTACTTATAAAGACTATCATAGTCATGTTCCTATGCAAATATGGGGCTCTAACAAGGATTGAAAAAATAAAAAATACAATAAATAATTCCCAATAGCAAAATAGAAAAAAAAACTAACAAATAAATTATCATCTCTCAAGCGCTATTAAACATATTATCAAATGAATAACAAAGTGTAAATTGACCTATTTAGCTGTTTGTTAGCCTTCTTCAATGGATAATGAAAATGTAAAACTTTCATACCTTATTAGATACTAGGGTTCTTTCAAAAAAATTTGAAGAACCTAATTTTTCTTTAACCTTTGTGAAACTTTAATGATGAAAAGTTTCTGATTCTAGAAATTCTCTAGAATTATATTTTTTTTAGGGCTTTAAAATTTTGTATGTAACAAGTCTTTGGTGAAATATTAGCATTCAATGAGTGCATTAGAATGTCACGACATCACACATTAAAAAAATAATAATAATTATGTCAGTCACATTTAAACTATCAAGTTAAGTATTTTAACTTTACAATCCATATTTTAAACTGTTAGTTATTGACATCTTGAAGATATATGAGAATCTAACGTATTGCTTAAGAAGTATTTATTGCATGCATAATACAATATAATTAACTTTTGTTAGCTTACCATATTCAATAACACTAAAGTGTGTTTATTTATAGTTTGAAAATTATAGTTTAACTCCATAGGAGAGTATCCATTTTCTTTTTTCAGATTAAAAATTTTATTAAAATATAGTAAACATTATTTTTATTACTTATTATCTGACTCCAATTGCTCATCCTTGCAACTTCGTAACATCCAACCGTAAAGAGTCCATTTTGGACATTTCAAAAAGTTTTAATTTTTATTGTTTAAATCATTAATCCAATTACCGATTCTCCATCCATGGTCTAAAATTCTGTTGTTACATGTAAGATTTATTTCAAATTATCTAAACTGTTCACTTTATTTTAATAACATCTCAATGGCCAAAATTAATTGAATCATCAATGTCCAAATTTTAGACTGGATCATTTTAAACACTGCATGCATTGACATTAAAAGTCTAAGATATTCATCTAAATTCTCAATGACTTGTTAGGAGATATAACACCTCACATGTACAAAAATTTTATTGTAATGGACATTAAGTTCGACTATTTTATTTTTCAGTATAATTATTATATAAAATCTCATGAGACTCTTATTTTCGTTCAATTTTGGTAAATAGTTTAATGAAAAATTTAAAAAATTTAAAATTTTGATGTTTAGTATTTATTAACTTTCTCTTTATTTCCAATTACCTACCGTTTTCCCCCCTTCCTTTTATATTTTCTAGCTAGCCTTATCTCCTTTAATTTTCGCATTCATGCCACGCTTACTGCTCCTTTTTGCAAATGGTTGTGACCGTCATATTTAATATGCAAAAAAATGCAAGTTTTTAGCATATTAATAACAACTAATAACTGTTTAATGTTTAATAGTTATGAGTTTTAATTAATAAATTTATATATATTTAAAACATTAAATTCTTTTTTTGGGATTTATTAATCTTCTAATTGTCTTAATGCTAGCTACACCACATCCATAAATGGTTGGTAGCAGTAGAAATAAACTTTGACTCTAGATAAATTTTACCTACAATATCAAGACTTCAAATTATAGAGTCATCATTTTAGGAAGAGATTTACTTAATCATAACCTCACATCTAAAATTACATGAATAATTCATTAAAAAAAAAGAAGAAAAAAAAGGCTAGTTCCACCACAAAAAATAACCAAGCCAATCGCGTACCTGCCAATGGTGTCGCTTTTTTAGGTACGGATAGAAATTGGTTACGTTAGACTAAATTTTAATGTAAATGGGTCTAGTTTATATTTTAAATATATAGTTTAAATTTAGGTTTATTATTTAATATAATCATTTTTTAAGATCTAACATGATTTTTTTTAAAAATTTAGCCTAATCTAAAAATTTATTCAAAGGTATACTTGATAATAAAATTTTTAAATAGATAAAAAATTTTGCTCTTAAATAGGCCAAAAATCTTTCTAATATAGATTAAAATACCTATTTTTAAATAAATCAAAAGATTTATATTATCAATAATGTTTTTGAAATAATAATAATAATAATAATAATAATAATAATACAGTATAAATAGACCAATTTATTATACTTAATAGACTTTTTTATAGTATATAATTTGATCTTTTTAATTAAAATAGTTTTCTTTAAATAAAATCTTGACATAACTTATTTATTAAATAAACTTAACTAATTTAATGTCTAGACGAAGAAAAAAAAAAAAAGAAAATAACAAGGCCTAATATGAGTTGGGCCAGAGACTCTCGATGAACTCTTTGGCCAACTTCCACCCCTATTTTTAGACAAAACAAATGGATTAGCTTGTCTTCATCTATTTTATCCGCCAAGGATTCGCTTTAAAGTATAGTGGGGCGGGTTGATCCATATTAAAAATAGAAAATAGGTCAAAGTTTTTAACATGTCTTTTCAAGTTAATTGTTTTTAAAAAACGAGTTAATAAATTGGCAAATCAACCCACTTAAAGGCCGATAAAAATAACTGATTAACTAAGATAACACTTAAACGCATAGAACATAGAAAAATAAAATAAATTACTTAGGATTAACATGTGCCGTCTCGCCACAACTCATAAGTTACGTGAAACAAGTTAAAATAATTCATCTATAAAATAGTTACAGAATATAACTTAATCGATTATTTTTCAACGTATTAAATGGATTGATGCATAAGTGTTCAACCTGTTTTGATTATTTTCCCCGTACTTTTATGATATGTAGTCACATTTTTGGTTATATATATAGTGTTGATCGACACAGGTCGTATTTCACTGGGGAGAGTTGTGCTATTGTCATCTATTTGGAACTTTTTCTTCTTCTGTTTTTTTTTTTTCGCGTTGGGGTGGGGTGCATTTATTTTTATTAAAGTGTGTGCTGTTCATTCTTTTGAATGATATATAGGATAACTCCTTGTTCAAGTATTTGTTACTTCAGGGATTGACTTCAAATCCTAGGTATGCGAAAAATCATTTACTAATAAATCACCTGATTTGCCCATTTACATTTCTTCTTTATTGTAGTGAGACCGTGACAGAGTGCCGTGATTATACGAAATACCGCCTCATTCTTATACAATAAATTGGAATTGCATTCTAGAAATTCAAAAATATAGTCACTGAAGCTGCTGGTGTATGGGCAGGATTAGCTTGTTCCACGTGTGATAGTTTGCATGATTTACAAAGAGGTTGTTACCTTGTAGGTATAATTAAATCATGGAGGATGTATCTTCCTCATGCAAAAAATTTATATAATTGATTATATGTTAATTTCTACTATTGATTAATTTTTTCTTTTAATTACATATATGATCCAAATTTGTTTAGCTAATAGTAAAAATAAACATATAATCTAATTATGTGGAATTTTTACATAAAATGATCTACTCTTTGGTAGCTACGGGGTTGTCTAGCGACGAGGATGGATATATGTATAGAGTAGTGAGAACATATGTCTCTACTATATTTTGAAAATTTTGTTAATAGTATATAAGTATGTATATGTTTTTCCCCTACTAATTTATTATGCTTAACCTTATATTGAGATAAAAATTATATAAAACTTATTGTTATGCTTATATATTGTTTTTGTCCACCTTATTTAAATTTTATGGATTTGTCACTGTCTTGTGAGTATATACAATATTGCTCAGTGTGGGCAATATTTACAAATATGGCTCCATTCTCCCTTCAACTTGTGTCTATAAAATTTTTAGCTCATCTACTTCAAATTGATTGAAACACACATACATGCATATATGCGTATTAAGTAAGAGAGTTATTTTTATGTAAGCAGTGAAAAGAATAAATCTTGATTATTAAATATAATTATATATAAATAATTTCAACTAAAAGTTATTTAAAAAAATATAAGATAACTTTAAAAAATCATATAATTTTATAAATTAATCTTGATTATTTCTATAAAATTTAATAATAAATATTTAATTCACTCGTATGTATATATATATATGAAAATTTATTGTATTTTTTTTAATAAATATTTAACAATATCTGATCCTTAAACTTCAAGGAAGTAGGAAGTTTCTTCTTGTACATTAAAAAAGTAGCTAACAAGTGAATTATTTGTACATAGCTCATTAACTTTACCTTTTGTCTAAATTTTGCATTGGTGGCCTACAAGTGACGTCTACTAAGATTAGCATTATTTTATATTCAATCATATTAAGCTATATATATTTTTTAACTGCATAATTCTCTAGGGACATACTTTGTCACTGCTAAGAGTTAATAATAGTAAACTTCGCAACACGAAAAAAAAAAAAAGATTTCGTAGTATTTGTTAATATCAGTGAAAAGTACTTAAGATATATGAAATCCCTAAATGTATTTTAGAAACAATTTTCTTATTTCTATTTATTGAATAAGAACACCTCTCTTTAATTTAGCACTATTTAATTTGAAAAATGAAGTACGATGCCCAGCTGAAAAATAATCTTTTAAACAAGTCCTTTAATTAATAACCCTACTTGTTTATTCATATATGTTATATATTATAATTAAACTTACGTATATCTAAAATTTTAAAGAATTCTATTTCTTTTTTTTTTTTATCGACCTATTTTAAAAACTAACCAATTGACCTGTTATTATTTTTTAAGACACATTACTAGCGTATTAAAAAGGTTTAGGGCTCATTTGGATGAGCTTATTAAAAAAATATATTTTTTCAATTTTAAAAAATTTAAAAAAATAAAAAATATTTTTTTAATATAATATTTAAAAATAATTTTTAATTACATTTTTTATTGCTTAGATAAAAAAAAATATAACAGTACTTTTTAAATTGTAAAATTACTTAAAAGGATATACAAAATACTTTTATGAACAATATTCAACTTGGATAAAAAAAAAAGTACTCACGACATATTAAAATCCTAAAAGAAATGTAATATTAAAAAAGGAATCCAATAAAAGTAATTTAACAAAGTTAAATTAGATGTCTCCCACATTAGAAATTAAACGTGTTATATAGATTTGTTTTGAATGTCAAAATTTATAAATAATATATAATATGGAATCAACCATTTGCCTTTTGAGGTGATGACATGTCCTCATTATTCAAAGTTTTGAATCATACATATTATCTCACATAAAAATTAAGCTAGTTAAAAGAAGAAGAAGAAGAAGAATGAATAACAACAGCAGCAACAACAAAAATAATTTAAGCGATATTTTGTTTAGTGTTTAATTTATAATGTATATTCAAAAGAATAAAATCATTTAAATCAAAATTATCAAAGTATCAATAGATGAATTCTCTCTTCGTTTAACTATCAAGTTAATATTTGATCATGTTATATAATACTATTATTGTTAGGTCCGTTCAAACGTCGGAATTAGAATTGCAACGCAACCGGCCATAACATAGCTATCTTGTATTGGAATTTAAACTCTGTTATTTTCTTTAACAATATGAAACAGTGGGGTTTTATGGAGGAAAAAGATACTGCCTCTTTTCCCTCCCAACTGGTGTTCAACCACTTCTATCTCAAAATTGTCCTAGCAATGGTGGTATTAAGGCAATTTTTAAAGGAGTATTTCATTAATCATGTGAAGTGTAGAAAATAATATTACTGTTATCAACCAACTACCTGCACATCATGTTAGCTGTGACCATCGACCACTGTCCTTTAACATTGGTTGTCAGAATCGACCACCATTTATTGTTACCAATGAGTGTTGATACTCTTGGCCTATCATCAGAATGCGATCATCCTTCGTTGTTCTGGATACTGAAAGGAATTTCTTGCAATTTACTTGTACGTCCATGGCATCACGGTTACAATTTTTGTTGGTTCAATCATCTTCAAAAATTATAAGAATTAAAATGAAGTTACATCAAAACGATGTAAAGTCTTAGCTCAAGTAATATAAAAAGTCTTTTGAGAATTAGTCGATTTTGGAGTTTAATTTCACTGAAATTTCTATGCTTCTACATCGTATAACAGATAGGGAAGTGTAGAGTATCTCAACGAGGTTTAAAGGGGGAAAAAAAAAATCCAAATAAGTGGTTCCCAACCAAAACCAAAGGGGTATATACAAGTTTCAAGGGTATTGCAATCCTTATTGGTCAAAATTAGTCGATCACTAAAGGGGCTTTTTGGCCTTTGCAACACTTACAGTAAAATGTGTGCAGAGAATTGCCACTACTAAAAAATATTTGTGGAAAATTAAAAAGAAAAAGTGAAATAGAATGGAGTATAGTGAAAAAAAAAACTTGAATGGAATAAAAATAAAAATTTCATATCATCATTATTTAGATATTAAAGTATTAAATGAAGAAAAGTTTCCCCTTATATCTTTTGAAATACCAATGAAATATAATGGAATAATGAAAATTTTAAATTATTTTTTTTCTCATCATTTCATTTCATATTCCAAATTTGGAATCCAAAAGTGGTTGGTCACAATATAAATAAACTGTAATTTATGATAAATTTTATACACAATGTTAAGCATTCAGATTCTGAAGCACATTTTTGGAAAGAACTTTATTTGATTACCACACTCTCATTTTAAAATTACATGAGCAATCGTCAATAGAAAAATAATGCCCCCATGTTTGGACTTAAAAAAATGCCATATATAATGAAAATTAGATGAACTGAATTCTTTTTTTCTCTTAGGAATTGCTCACATAATTAATTTTGGGTTGGGAGTGATTGTTAGATAAAATTTTTCCCAAAATAGTGACTCCATAATTTAATCTCGTAAAATTGCATGTAAAATTTATCTGAAATTGCAGTCTATTTTTATTGTCATCAATTAATATTATTTAATTATATTTATTTATTGTAAATATTCGAATAATAAAATAATAGGTCATTCCATCTTTCTATTCTATTTCCCCTTTCACAGCCAATCCAAATAAAGACATAAGGCATTGTAAGACAAAAACCAATTGACCTCTAATTTTGATTTTGTTTTTGGTAACTAAAGTTACATGCTCGCAATCAAGAGGCACCGTCTGCAATACACTGGCTTGAAGTTGGTGTATCATACATTGGGCTGATCTAATAGGAAGATGGTGGGGTGTATCTATGTATCAAATTATATATGGTGCATTACAATATTTTATTAGTTTTATCATATCTAAAAAATAGTTAAATATATTTTAAAAGTGATTAGAATTTTTTTTAACCTAATCCTAAAATTAACTGAAATTTTTTGGATATCATACAAATAAAATTTTATTCCTTTTAAAATACAAAATATACTGCATAAATAAAATCTAATCAATTCATAAGTCATCAAATTTTATTTATATTATCATATAAATAAATTTTTTTAAAAAATATTTTATATAAATATTTTGACTATTTTTAAAATATATTTAATCACTTTTTTAAATTTGGCAAAATTGAAAAATACTGCAGTGCTCCATATATGATTTGGTGTATGCCCAAGTATCAAACGCCAACTTCAGGTTGGCGTACGGCAGCATTCTCCCAATCAACATGGATACACATCCGACAGCAATAAAGGTCAACAAACTAATTTTTGAACCAATCCAACTACAGAAAAAATTTGTTTCAGGCGTATAATAATACTTTAGCTTTTGTTTAGTGACAAAAGGTCAACAAACCTATTTGTAGCCTTCCTTTAACAAATAAAAAAATCTATTTTTCAACCAATTCATGACGACAAAAAAAAAAAAAAAAACAATTCAAGCAAAATCTCCTTCATTAGCACTATAGAACCATATATTAGGCTGATCTTAAGCATAAGTCAATAACGCATTGATTCCATGTCAAAAAATAAAATAAAATAAAATAACACATTGATAAATTTTGGTTAAATAGCATGGTACGTGACGGCTTATGGGCAAGCAAAAGTTTAGTGACTCGTATTTGTTTAGAAGAGTGTAATTTATTCACTTTGAATCGTTAGTTCTAAATTTTAATTTTTAATACAAAATATTTTCTTTTATCATTTTGTACGTTATCATTTAATTTTAATGAAAGAAAATGTTTAAGTGAGAGCATAATCTTTATGTGGGCATTGTCATTGCCAAATTGTACTTTATAGCAGGTCTCATGTGAAGTTTATAATGGTATTACTAAAATCGG
Source organism: Pterocarpus santalinus (assembly GCA_031439595.1). Lineage (NCBI taxonomy): Eukaryota > Viridiplantae > Streptophyta > Magnoliopsida > Fabales > Fabaceae > Pterocarpus > Pterocarpus santalinus. The sequence goes on from CM062526.1 coordinate 56,585,160, forward strand.
GACAATAATGCATAAGATAGATGTTGTTTATGTGATTTTTTTTTGTTTTGTATTTAATTGAAATGCACTATCAATGTAAAAGATTTTTATACAGACACTTAATCATAAGTTACTATATCAGCAAAATTCTTTGATATAACTACCCATTACTTGAATAGTCATGTAAATAGAAGATTTTGATAGAATGATAGTATAAAATTTTTTTTACACTATCAATACACCTAAATTAAACTCTTTTTTTTTGTTCCATAAAGCATTCTTAATTATTTCAATTATATTAATTTGATAAGTTTATATGGAAAATTTAAATTGAACTCCGATTTGCTTATATCTACTTGTTTATTAGGATGTATACCCCACACCTTGATTTAAAAGACCGTTTTGACATTGCACAAGTTGGCTTTAAAATTCCGAAGTTACAATATTCAATGACAAACATTTAAGAGAAAAGGTTCGCAGGGTGGGACAAGGCGTGTAGCATCATACAGTGACTTTTACATATTAATCTGCTAACTTCAGTAAGCACCAAACTTTGTAATACTCTATGGGTTCGAGTATTTAAGCCCAATAGGGGAGGTTATCCTCTCCTTGATTTACTAATAAAGTACAATAGAAGTAATAATATTCATATCAAAGTGAAAAATGGACTAGAATATTATACTGTATGTTAGGGTCTCGTTCATTCCATGTAGTGGAACTTGGATTGTTTTGACCCAACTTTGCTATGATTAATAATAATTTAATGGATTAAAATAATTGAAACTTTGATTTCCGCTGGGGCTGTGGCATACGACAAGTTCCTTCGTGTCTTGTTTGCTTTAAAAATATGAAAGAAAAGAACATAGTTATCGTGTATCTAAATAACAGGATCCAAGCCTATGCTGTGGACAAATGATTCTTTTTTTTTTTTTTTGGGGGTTTAGACTAATTATTGGGCCTTCTTTTTTGGGTGCGTCTGACATGACACGTGCTGTGTTTATAAATTATGCGTTAGTGCAGGGTGGCGAGTGGCAATGGTGACGTTGGGGTTAAGGTGTTTCAACCATAAATAAGCCATCGTACCAAAAAGGGCATTGCAACCAAAGATGTAAAGGATGAGAAACTGTTGCCCTAAAACAAGTCAAAGGATTTGATTCGATGTATGGAACCATAGTGCTTTCAATTCACTCCAATCAAACTTGGCAATTGCATGATAAGAGCTTTTAGAAACGACGAAAGATGTTTAGGAATCGGATATTATGGTATTCCACGCTCAAATCCAATTTGACACAGGAATAATTTTGAAGCTAATTTTAATATAAATTAATTATTTTATTCTGCAATAATGGTTGTTTTAAATTTAATATCATTGACTTTGTATTTAATTGATAACTATATAATATTATTTAAACTAATCATTTGACCTCTACGGTGTATGCGGTGATAAAGAAAAATATTTTGAAATTTAGTAAATAGTAAAAATTATTTGATGGCAATTTTTTATAAAATAATTAACAATAATAAATAATAAATATCACAAATAATTATTTACATACGAGTTTTGTTTCAAATTTTGATATTATTATACCATCCTATATTACAATAAAAATAGATATTAATAATGAAATATAAAAAATTTTGGTAACAAAATGTAATGAATATTTTATTTAATACATTAAATAAAAATATAAAATATAAATTCATATATAAAATTTAAATCTTTTGAAACACCTCTGGTAAATAATAATTTGAGTTATGTTACAAAGATTTTTATTGTTATCTAAAATTAGTATTTTTAAATCACTTATTGATTTTACTCTTAATATAACCCCATAAAATTGTCCATAAATGAAGATGGATTTGGATAAAAATAATCCAACAAATGACAAAGATTACTACAATTCATAGATAAATATTTCAATCAATTATTAAATTTGATCACTAAATAATAGTAAACAAAAACACTTTCAAAGATAAAGTAAATAATGCTTTTATATCACAATATAATTATGACAAAAAAATTGTATATATATATATATGGGAAAAAGGAATTTTGGTCCCTTACTATTATTTCTTATATTTTTTTCTTGACATGACTATTATTTTGTATAGATTTAGTTGTCTTACTTTTATTTTTGAAAATTTAGCCTATTAAATTTGAAATTGGAGCACTGAATTTGTTGGACTAAAAATATAGATTTAGAAAGGAAATAACTATTCATTACATTAAATGTAAATTGCATAATGAAATTTGAATTTTATTTAAAGTGATTTTAAAAATTCCTATATGACTCAAACGAAAAGGTATAGAGATATTTTAGTATTATATTATCTAAAAAGATTTATTAGAGGAGATAATCAAGATAATATTTATTGCTGATTGATTTATGAAATTATTTAAATTTTTTAATAAATAATTAGTAATTCGTAAGAAGTTGGTACGTGGCATTAGCTTCCTTATTTTGAGTTTAAGTTATTAGAGTTAGTACAAGTAGATTAATTTCTTTATTTATGAAAAATTATTTATAATTTAAATATTTCAATAATATTTTGTTGAAAAAAATTTTAGTACTTAATAAATTGATATAATATTTTTAATTAGTGTATTGATTACTTTTTTCTGGTCAACAATGTCTTAATTGCTTAATAACGGTTTTATTTGTTTATTGATGCTTGTTGGATTAGCCCAACCAATGTGGGCTGGTTGGAAAAAAACATAATACAGGGCCGGAATGACCGAGCTTTTTTTAAAAAAGACGTTATTTTGATGATTAAAAAAAAAAAAAAGAGGTGATTTCTAATTCTTAAATTGATGTAACTATATATAGTAATTTGTTTATAATGTTGGCACCCAAAATTCTAATTTAGAGGGTACAAAATGAGCTCTTTTCATACATAATATTGTTTGTCAAAATCATGAGTAAACGGTATCTGAACATAATTTTGTATTTCAAACAAATTATAATTTAAATAGCTACAAAAGAAGTACTCCTCCATTATGTCAAACTATGATTTGGAAACCTTAATCTGAACGTGCTAATAATACAAGCTAGCTAGTTTAGACTGTAATCGATGACTTGCGTAAAGTGGTTATTATTTGTTGGTATATTACCTGATAAATCGTTTAAACGGTGGAAGAACATGAATCCATAAACAAAGGCGAATCTGGACTATTCTACGACGCAATTGGGAAGTGATATGATTTTGAATCATGTTAAGCGCGAAAGTAATTAAAATACATAAATCTTATAGCCAAAGATGGGTCCTCACTGCTGCAGCTCTTCATATGAGTCTTTCCACGATGCTCTTGCTGTTCAAATTCTCCTTTTCCGTTTCTAATATTCTTTCTCGTATGCTGTGCCAAAAGGGCAAAAAAGAGACGACATAACGATACATGCTTAAAGATATGTAAGCTTTTGTTATTAGTTTAAATGTGAAATAACTATCTGACATAAATTTAATAAAAATAGTATCCAAATATCATTGTCTTCTTCGAAACATAATAGACCAATCTGATCTAGCATCCACTCCTCCTCAGGACCAAATCCTTCCAAGGAAGAAGAATCCTTCGGCAACAGTTATTTATATACGCACCAGGTTTTTTCGGAGTACATATAATTGTGATCATGATCCAGCCCTAGTTCCATTAAGATACTGTTTCTTTACAATACAAGTTAGGCAATAAGGTACCCAGATAGCAGGCCAGATTAGGCAGAAAGTCTAATTACATAGAGAAGCAACACCACTTTATACGGAAAAATATTCCTGCTATATATGTTATTTTTTTGGCTAGCTGTTTTTTGCTAATTAAATCTTCCATAATAGGAATAATGTCTTGTGAACTCCATACGAAAAGATATTATGTGGACCACCACATATTGACGTAAGAGTGTCTAAATATCAAAGTACGTGTATGTGAAATATATATTTTGTATTTATAGGGTACATACTGTATTGGACATCCTATTGTAATGTATAAATAATGTACACCAAGTACCACACCAGAACTCTGTCAATTGAAGCTATTTTCCTTGAGTGGAAAAAAAGAAAAGAAAAAAATGGCATTGGTAGAACAAAAAATTTTCCGATCAATTGAAAACCCGGTTAAACTTGGCTTTTAGTCAATAGTCAAATGAACTTATCTTCTGGCTAGGAATGAAAAGTAGAGAGAGAAAAAAAAAAAGAAAAAAAGAAGGAAAAAAAATAATAACCAGAGGATTTACGTCTATCCGCGCCATACACTTATAGTCTTCTCTATAATTAGATATAACTTGCATGGAATATATATCTGTTTAGATATAATTGGATATAACGAGTGGATTTGTTTAGACAATCCATGCAGGGATCTAAAGATATTGATCAATATCCATTCGGTACGCGGTCAACTTCTTCCCATGTGGAAGCAGTGCAATCCCTGTATATAATCTCCTCACCTTGACACATTGTTTAGAAACGATTCAGCGAAACCATTTTGCTCTTGCGATTCTCAACCCATGCAATTAATCCCCTCGCCCTTAACGCCCTCAACACTTTGATATACATTCAAATCCTTTTAAGAACTTAATTTCCTAGAGAGGCACTTGAGCTAGATATCATGGCGGGCGGAGGATTTACAACAGCTGCAGGGGACACCCAATTTGAGGCGAGGATCACATTCACTGTCATAATATCTTGCATAATGGCCGCCACCGGTGGTCTTATGTTTGGTTATGATATTGGAATTTCAGGTACGTTACATATGTATAACTTGTACATGACCTTGTTTCTAAAGTTTTTTTAATCACATTCAAGATTAATTAAATTAACAAACCAATTAATCATAGCTAACGTGTGATAATTGCATGTGATGTGAATGAAGGTGGTGTCACATCAATGCCTAGCTTTCTGCAAGAGTTTTTCCCAGAGGTATACAAAAAGACACGAGAGAAGGGGATTGAAAGCAACTACTGCAAGTATGACAACCAAAAGCTTCAATTGTTCACATCCTCTCTCTACCTTGCAGCTTTGATAGCCACCATTTTCGCCTCTCCGGTCAACAGAAAGCTAGGCCGTAAGCAAACTATGTTGATTGCTGGGTTTTTCTTCATTGTTGGAACTGTCTTAAACGCTTTGGCAAAGACTTTGGTCCTTCTCATTATAGGCAGGATCTTACTTGGCTGTGGTGTTGGTTTCGCCAATCAGGTCCTTACATATTCCAATTTTTTTTCATTCATTGTTTTAATTTTTATTATTATCTCCATTTTGAAATAACTGTTCATTTTTTAAATTTTATTTGTATATAAATAATTATCTATTTAAAATATCTAAATAATATTAATTTTTTTCAATTATACTCCTATTAAATAAAAGAGAAAGAGTAGTGGAGAAAACAGAATAAATGAAAAGAGATAATTAAAGAAGAGAGAATAAAGGAGTAATGATAATTTTATAAAATATACATAATTTTAACTAATATTAAGACTTCTCTAATTATTTCCTTAATTCTTGTGTACATTCAAAAGTGAACAATTATTTTAGAATGGAAGTTGTATTTATTTCATATTTTTTCATTATTCATTTTTGGATACAATTTTAGACACATTAATTCTTTCACCTATATCTAATGTTGCTGATGCTTGATTGTCATTAATTATCACAATAGGCTGTTCCAGTGTTTCTTTCTGAGATTGCACCCACTAGAATTCGCGGAGCACTTAACATCATGTTCCAGCTCGACATCACCATTGGCATTCTCATTGCCAACATTGTCAACTGGTTCACCGCAAAGTAAGTTTAATAATCCTTATTATAATAATTTGAAGGCGCAAAGACTCCATAATTTTGAGTAATATTTTAAGATTTTCGTATAGAATCTAATTGTGTATATATGTGGGGAATTAATTATAGGATTGAAGGTGGAAATGGGTGGAGGATATCATTGGCTCTGGCAGGCATTCCAGCAATTTTGCTAACAGTGGGGGCACTCATAGTGGATGACACTCCCAACAGTCTTGTTGAGAGGGGTTTCGAGGATGAAGGGAAGGCTGTGCTCAAGAAGATTCGTGGTGTGGATGATGTTGAGCCAGAGTTTCAGGACATCCTCAAGGCCAGTAAAGTGGCTAAAGAGGTCAAGAACCCCTTCAGAAGCCTCCTCAAGCGACACAACCGCCCTCCATTGATTATTACCATCCTCTTGCAGGTACGCACCACTTATATATTATCATTCATATTCATATAAAGAAATATAGAAATTTTATCAGAATTTAATCATCAAAATGATATAGCATGATTTTGGACCCTATTATTTTATCTTTTGTTTTATAATTAATCAGTATAATTTCTGTCCAAGATTCTGAATATATTTTTCTCGCCATGTAATATTAGTGTATTCATGTTACTTATAAACGATGTTTGGACTTATAAACATATTCTATGCAGTTTGTTAATTGTATACCAAGTAATTGGTCTCTAGCTAGCTACCATCATACTAATTTGTTGCCTAGTGTTTTGACTATTAAATTAACGCTTTTTTTTTTCTTACCTTGGGTATAGGTGTTCCAACAATTCACCGGCATCAATGCGATCATGTTCTATGCTCCAGTGTTGTTCAACACATTGGGATTCCACAGTGAGGCTTCCCTGTACTCAGCAGTGATCACAGGAGCCGTGAACGTGTTATCCACCTTTGTGTCCGTAGTCCTTGTGGACAAAGCAGGGCGAAGGGTGCTCCTATTGGAAGCTGGTGTGCAAATGTTTGTGTCCCAAGCGGTGATAGGCATAGTGCTTGGGCTAAAGGTGCAGGACTACTCGGACAACTTGGGCAGGGGCTTTGCCTTGTTGGTGGTGGTCATGGTTTGCACATTTGTGTCATCTTTTGCATGGTCGTGGGGCCCACTTGGGTGGCTAATTCCCAGTGAGACTTTCTCTCTAGAGGCTAGGTCAGCTGGTCAAAGTGTGGCCGTGTTCGTCAACATGCTCTTCACCTTCATCATTGCGCAGGCTTTCTTGTCCATGATGTGCCACTTGAAGTACGGCATCTTCTGGTTCTTCTCGGCTTGGGTGGTTGCCATGTCCTTGTTCACTGTGTTCCTAATACCAGAGACAAAGAATGTCCCCATTGAAGAGATGGCCGAGAAAGTCTGGGGACGGCACTGGTTCTGGAAGAAATACATGGATGATTGAGTTCCAGGCCTTTAACAAAGCCAACATGCATGTGAATATGTGATTCAATTGTGTTATTTGTATTTATATTTGAGATTCATTTTATGATATTTATTAAATTAATTTTTTATTATTAATTGAGAATAAATTTTATTTTTTTAATTAATAATTAAGTGACACTTAATATGACCCTTAAAATAAATCCTAACCTTGAGTATATGTGATATTAATGGGATTGTTGTTCCATCGTACGTTGGTACTTGAATGTACATAGGTGTCAGATCCAAGTGACCATAGAGTCCGAGTTAGCCTCCCAAAATTGACATATGCTCGAATTTTAGACGATATGATATTTGCACACTGTTCCTTTTTTCTTTTTATTTTTTTATTGTGTGCACTGTTTGCACCTTGTTTGTGTCGTCCGGAGTACGTTCAAGTCGAGCACAGATTGGAATATGTGAAGTACATTTATTAATTCTTTTTTGGGCAGCATCTGTGGAGCTGTCTTTGGGCGCCTTTGTGTTTGTTCTCTATTGTTCTGTAGTCTATATTCTTCCTCTTATTTCCTTCTCTAATTAATGTTCACCTTGGTGTGAAAATTATATAATAAAATTACAAAACTAATGAGACAATCCATTAAAAAAAGAGGTTACAGGTTGTATATTTTGTTCTGGGGAATATACGGATTCCATCGCAACTTAATTTAGTCTTCTGCAAGTAATTTAAACTCCTTCGGTTCTGGTTTTAATTGGTTTCAACTAGTGAATTACACCCTATTATTACGAATTGGTTAAACTGATGGTAACAAATTGCTTACAGTTTTTTCTTGAGTTGCATTACAGTTTTGGTCTTTAATAAGACATCCTAGTGATGGGTATATTATTTAAAATATATCTTATAATTTCTATCTTCACTACAAAAAAAAAAAAACCTATTAGTTAGTTTGACATTGTTTAGGGGCTTGCTAAACTTAGAATTGAGTATACCTAACTCGACTCCAAAAATTCATTTACAAGAAGAAAGTTATTTAAACTATTATAAATGCCATACCCTAATGCTATCATTACAATATCCTTGAACAATGTTGGACTTAATAGAAGGTCTATGGTTTATATATACTTTATTTAAATTAACAACAATGCTTCAATTGTCTATTTGAAGGAAAATGAATATGGGAATTTTTTAAGGCTGTGTTAGCAAAAATTTCATACTTCAAATTATATTTGATTTCAATGTGTAATTGAAATTGATTCGTATTTGCCAAATTTAAATGAGTAAATCTTTGACATATTATTAGTGTAAAAAGTTTCACATTATTATCTAATTATAAATAACTTTCAAGATAGTGATTCTAAGAGTTGAACATTTTTACTGGGTAATATATGACTAAACAATTGTATTTGATTTCAATGTGTGATTGAAATTGATTCGTATTTGCCAAATTTGTCAAGTTAAAGGAGTATTAATGTATCGAATTTCTGATTGCAACATATTTACCATTTGATTTTATATGAATCGATGGCACCATTATCATCAGATTCTATTTGGAGCGGTATCTGTGGCAATTATGCACATCATTGTTAATCGATGTTTTCATCCAAGTTTATACTAATTTAGTTACAGATATTTGGTTCTTTGTCTGACAACCATTTGTAAATATTCTTCGCTAGGATAATATTTGGGTAGATCTAGGTGACTTTTGTACCTAGTAGTGAGTGAATCACGTATAAAATAAAACTTCTGATATCTTTTTAAGAAATTTGAGCCGAAGAACTTTGAAATTATGTACTTAACATAGTGATTTCACTTTGGAATTGATTCAACTTCTATTATATTTGATTTTCTGTTTAGAGACCTCCAAACCGTGATTTGAGTAAACCTTTGTCTTATTGCCTTTGCTTAATCCATAATTTTGAAATTGCAAACAGAAATTCAAAAACACTATTCTTATCTTGATACTTATTAGCATTCTATTTTGATGTTATGTCTTTGTTCTTTTATTATTATTATTTTATTATTATTATTATTTTGATGCCACATGGTAATGTTTGGCACATGATACAACACGTGGAATACGTAAGCTGATTTCTCGATCCAACTAATTTGAATTTTTGGTGGTACTGCTGCTGTTGTTATTTCGCGATAAACATATCTTCAAGTTCCTCCAGCCCAATTTAATTTGCTGTGCCATGTCAAATGTCAGTTAATGTTGCCATGATTTCAGTGTCCATAGAATCAACGCATCATCATTAATTACAGACTGACTGTACTGCATTTTAATTTGTGGACGGGAAACGGCCACAAGATTCTGCGATTCATTTCTCACTGCAACATTTTTTTCTTCTGAGTTTACGGTCTTCAATTCAATTTTAGTAGTTACTTTCGCGTCCAAAAAAAAAAAAAATTGTTACTTTAATAAGAAGTAAAATTGAAAAATTTAAAATTCAAATTCAAATTCATTTACATTTTTTATTAAAATAATATTATTACTTAATTTCCAAAATTTAATTATAACATTTTATTAATGTCATATTATTTTTTTAATTAATTATAAACTATGAAGATAAAATAAAAAATTAACAATAAGTGTTTTATTAATATATGCGAATAACAATAATTATTATAGACCATTTTTTTCAAATAGCAGAAAAAAAGGACTAGAAGGAATATATTAAAAGATAATTAATATTATAAGTTCATTTATTTATATATCATTTTTTTTAACATTTACAAACCATAGTACTCTTTATAAATATTTGCAGAGCTCAATTTTACTAAAATTTTTCACCAGTTTTTCATAAATAAATTTTTTAAAGATTAATTTTGATATATTGTCAATATTATCTTTTACATAATTTTTTAAGTAATTATAGAAATAGTTAAATTTTTTAATAATGTGATTATATACATCATTGTATGATTATATAAAAAAATTTACATTAATATTAATATTATATCAAAATTAAATCATATTTTTTTGTTTTATGTTTAATATTGATTTTGTTTTAAACATATTTTTAATAATGTTTATATATTGTGGACAAGGAAACCCAAATATCTAGGAGAAGCAGCCTCTTTGACTATTAACAATGTATTTGGAGACTTATAATTGATTAAATTTAGAAATGAAAGTCTTTATTGAAAACGTTCATTATAAAATTTAATTTTAAATATTTATAATTTTAATAAAATATGTGCACATGAAAATCCATTTTAATATAATTATATTTAATTTCAGTTTTAGTTATCTGAATTGATAACTTGTATTTATTAACTTGCTCATTTTACTTATTTTGTGTAAGGAAGATTATAAAAAAATATGCTAAATAAAATGGATTTAATTCATCTACAAATGTGTTTTTAACATATAAAATTGATTTTAAAATAACTTTCAATTATTTTTATCTAATGAGTTTTAAACAAAAATTATTCTTTCAAATTAACTACTTTTTATGAACCACTAAAAAAATATTTTATTCACGAACAAATGATCATTGTTTTGATATAAATGAATTGTAAAAAAGTAATAAAGGAGAAGGACAAAAATGTGCATTCATGGACATATATATAGTTGTGCATGTGATAACTTATAAGAAATGACTTAGGTGAAATTACTAGAAATGGATTAGTAGTGAGAGGTTTGGATAATTTGAATAAAGTTATAAATTTAAATCTCAGTATCATTAATATACTTGAAAAAGAAATGACTTAGGTGAAAAGAAAATTCAATGGAACTCTATTAGAGCATCTATAATAGTGATCCTATTTTGATTCTAATTTTGGTCTCATTCTGGCATATCAGCACTACCTAATCAACATGTCACAACAAGTAAATTAAATTAAAATTGAGACTTTTTTTTTTTTTTTTCTAATGGAAGAGACTAACTTTGATCTTAATTTTAGTTCCATATAAAAAAATTAACATGCAAAAAGGCTACATCTCCTACATGTCACATTTTTATTACTTAAGAATAAAGTGGGATTGGTCCCAACTAGTGGGGACGAGTCCCAATCCCACTTCTTGCTCCAATAGTATGTGGAAGAGTTCCAAAATCCGAATTTTAATTTGTGAGATCTATAAAGCAAATAAGACTCTGTTTTTGAGTAATTGAAGATGCTCATATCCCTTCGTAGATTTTAGATTTTAGGTACTGTTGATTTGATCTCCACTATTATTTTTAATGATTATATATATTTCTTTCTTCTTACTTTGAGGGACTTTACTAAATTTAGTAAGTCTTTTTAGAGTTGGGACTAAGTCCCGTGATCTTCACTTCTTACCTTAAGGAGATTTTTCATATTAAAAATTGTGTGTTTCTATAACTATCTATTATATACATTCATTGCAATATCAATTATGGAAATATTTTGACATGTCGTACATTTTGTTCTTTACAGATTTTAAGCAAGAAATGTTTATCTTTATCCATCATAGTGCGTATTTAATTCTAATGGATGGACACCTTTTCATATACGCCATGGAAACAAAGCATTTTGACTTATAATTATTTTAAAACAATTTCCATTAATTACCTTCGCTATTGATGACGTTTAAGCCAATATGAGAAAAACCAAAAACAAATAAAGCGCGTTATGTGGTTACACTATAGGAATTATGATATAAAAAGTGTAAACATAATCCCTGAGTTGGAGGCACCGAGTCCAGAATTGACCAGTGGAAATTCCTTGTCCAAAACAATTTTTGATTTTCGGAAGGTTTGAGGTGTAGTGCCATTTTAGATAAAGTTAAAACAGAAAAAGTAAAAGAGACATAATTAAGAAGAAGAATACGAGTAACTATGGTAATTGAAAAGCATTGGTGCAAAGTACAAAGTGCAAACTGCTTGGCGCTCACGAGATCACGAGAGTTTAACGAAAGCAGAAAAGCAAGGCACGAAGAATGCAGTGGTGCTCACTCACCAAACAAGGCACGAAGAATCTTATTTTCACTCATCAAACACAACCCCAATTTGGCGAGGCTTATAAATACATGCTCACTCGTCACTAGCTCCCACCATTTTCATTGCCTTATTTGCTTTCTCTTTGTCTTAATCGGTTTCAAGATTGATATGTACGTGTGAACATCACAAAAGCGTCGAAGTGAAGAAGTAAAACTAGCGGAAACAACCATGGCTGGTGGAGGTTTTGTCACGAGCGGTGGTGGCAGAGATTTTGAGGCAAAGATTACTCCCATCGTCATTATTTCATGCATAATGGCTGCCACAGGAGGCCTCCCCTTTGGGTACGACATTGGTGTTTCAGGTAATGGTTTCTTCCCTTATTCCATCTCTTATCTCAACAACATAAAATAAAAGCTGTTGCATGTTTTCTTAAACTCGGCATGATTCAGCCAGAATCTTTTCACTGGATTCATTCTTTTTTTTTTTTTTTTGGTCTTAAATTGAATTTCTTATGTCGAGTATAGGAAGCTGATTTTTTTAAATCCACTTAAGAGGAAAAGAAAAAAAGAAAAAGAAAAAGAAAAAGAAAAAGAAAAACTGATAAGAGTTGTAAATTATCAATTATATATTTTAATCTATTATTTACTCTATTATGGATAATGAAATCTACATATACATTCCTTTTTATTTTCTGGGAAGGTCTTCAATTGTTTTTGCTGATACATTTTCGATGACGATCATGAAAATTTAAGATTTATCCCTCTAGAATGAAAATCCTACTCCCAACACCAACCCAACTGCTAGTTGTCCCATTTTATTGTAATTGTAATAAGCCAGGCCACCATGTCCATGTCCTTGGTTTAATGAAATTAAAAATACAATTAAGCAATTATTAATAATATAATTAAATGATAATTTTTAATTTTTATTTTTGGGGGGTAATGTGGTTGCGGGTTGGAATGAATCATCAGGTGGTGTGACGGCCATGCCATCATTTCTGAAGAAGTTCTTTCCGGAGGTGTATAGAAGGACAGTGGAGGCGAAAGCGGCGGACAGCAATTACTGCAAATACGACAACCAAGGGCTGCAGCTGTTCACGTCGTCTCTGTACCTGGCGGGGTTAACGGCAACGTTCTTAGCGTCGTATACGACTCGGAGGATGGGGAGAAGGTTCACCATGTTGGCAGCAGGCTTCTTGTTCCTCGCCGGAGTTGTATTTAACACTGTTGCTGTCAACCTTGTCATGCTCATTGTTGGCAGGCTCTTACTTGGTTGTGGAATTGGTTTTGCTAGCCAGGTATATTTGCATTTTTTTTCCTATCTTTTTTTTTTTTATATTTTGCAAAATAGCTTCATGATTTTATTTTTTGATTAACAAAATAGCTTCATGATTAAGAACATAATTTAATAATCTTAATTTTTTTTTAAAATAATCATAAAGGATTGAATTACCTTTTAACTTACTGAAAAATCATATTAATTAGGTTATATTAATAAAAAATTATGATAAACCAATAAGAGAAAAGTAATAATTAAGGAAGAGAAAAAAGTAATTACTAAAAAGAAAGATAAAATTAATATAAAATATTTAATCTTTCTATTAAGATTTTAAAATAAAAATAATAATTTTTTTAAAATGACTATTATTATATAATGAAAGAAGTATTCGTTAATATGCAAACAAATGGAGTGTTGAAGACAAGTTTGTACTTCAACTAGCATCGATAAGTAACATGTTTGTGATTATATGGATGAGTTGTGATGTATTTATTATTATTATTATTATTATTATTTTGTATATGCATATGCACGATTACGGTAATGATATTTATGCATGGTTTTTTTTTCTATTGGAGATATTTATACATTATTTTATTATTGCCCAGCTTTTTAATTATTATCTTTTACACATAACGGAGAAATAAATATATAGGAAATAAAATGCAATTGTTGTCCTTTTCTTATTGACTATTCTACATGTGATTCACTTGTTGTTAATTAGCATGTATGTATAATATTAACACATCATATGATATACAAAGATTTGTGGCCACGTTTAAGATTTGAAATTAATTTTAGATTATTCGTATTTTTTCAACAAATGCCCTTCAATAACTTGCTGAACAGAATCAAGGGCTTGTTTCCTACGGAGTTTAAAATTTTATTTGTCATTTTATCTTATGAGTCAAAACTTAATTTGCTGATGTGAGATTCGTGTGTTTTTGTAGTTTTCGTGACTTAATTATTTTGACTCATTGTTGTTTTATAAGTCAAATAGTTTTCGTAGTTTCTTTTTTTTTTTTTTTTTTAACTAGGTGTGGTATGTGCATATATATATATATATATATATATATATATATATATATATATAAAGAGAATTGCACATAGGTGATTCCACATAGGTTTCCTAGGGACTCCCAAAGTCTCTCCCACTAGTTTTTCCAATTTCAGCCCAACTTTGTGGCTTTAAATTATTCTTACTATTTGACGTTTAATCTTTTATGGCACTTGATGAAGAAACTTTGTGCTTTCTCTCATTTAATTATATGAAATCACTTCCATTTTAAGAATCTCTTAAAAGACATAGAAATTGCCAACCAAAACTTAATTTAGTCATCTTTTTTGTTATTCACGAATTCTATCTGTATCTTATCTTAAAGTTGTCACTTGGACCTTAACTTTGATTCCTTAGGTAACACAATTCAAACGATACAGGTAAGCTGATTCTGATCTAATTCAATTTATATTGAAAAAAAAAAAACTAACTATTTGACTAATAATTTAATGGTGTGAGGAAGTAAGTTCACATTATTAGTGATGACAACGTTTTTGTGACTCACACATCTTTGTTGCATCAATTTGATGATGACAGGCGGTGCCAGTTTTCCTTTCTGAGATCGCACCTTCAAGAATACGTGGAGCGCTGAATATACTGTTCCAGCTCAATATCGCCATTGGCATTCTCTTTGCTAACCTTGCCAACTATTTTACAAACAAGTAATTGCCTTGCGTGTTCCCTTCCTTCTCTTTGCATCCTTTTTGTTTTGATTCATTATCAATTGAAACACAATAAATCATAGCCAGTAGAAACTTGTTAGTAGTCTCCCCAGTGCTGACATATTAATATTTATGCATGCCCACGTGAAAGCGCCACTAGAATAGTTGTCAGCAAATTCATTTGATGTGTGTAGTTTGGTCAAAAGTCAAACTGTGGAATTGATGGGCATCACTGGAGCTGCTGTCCTGAGGCATACTATGCTGGATTGAAAACCAACAAAATCATAGCCAATTTTGTGACTATCTTCCCATACCCAAAAATCTAGCACATGGTTTGACTCTTCTTGTTTTGGACTTCCAAAAATGGCTCAAAGGCAAGAAGCGGCTAACGGGACACGTGTCTGCTTCTGGCCATAGGACAAAGGCCGTCCAACTGAGAAATAGCCACACATTTTATTTTTCATTTTTCTGAGAAAAAATATATAAAAAGCCACCTATCATTTTCATCAATTGCTTCCCTGTAAATCATGGTCTTGGTCCACCATCTTTCTCAATGTTCACTTGGTCAATTAACTTGCATAATGGTTGATCAAATAGGACATAAGAGTAATGGTTCTTAGCTTTTACACCAATTAGCAAAGGTTATCGTCAATGAATTATAAAAGAAATCATATAGTCTAGAATTTGATGACAGAAAATGCTAAAGCAGAGCAGTCTAGCAAAATTACTTTGGTTTCATGCAAAATCACTGCTAATTTGTTTCTGAAAAAACAACTGAATTCCGAATCTTATGTTATTCATTTTGTTTTTGATAACTCTTGTTCATTGCTGTTGTTGATGCTAACTATTTTTGCAAGTACAGAATCAAAGGTGGGTGGGGTTGGAGGCTATCTCTGGCTTTAGCTGGTGTGCCATCACTGCTCCTCACCCTGGGGGCCTTCTTGGTGGTGGACACCCCAAACAGTTTGGTGGAACGTGGTCGATTGGATGAAGGAAGAGCCGTGCTGAGAAAGATCCGCGGCACTGACAACATTGAACCTGAGTTCTTGGAGCTTGTTGAGGCAAGTCGTGTGGCTAACCAAGTGAAGCACCCCTTCAGGAGTCTCCTCAAGCGCAAGAACCGACCCCCACTTTTCATTTGTATTTGCCTTAATGTCAGTGCTAATTTCTCTAACATTTTCCTTACATACACTTAACATCATTTTAGATGAACAAATTGTAATATTATTTGTACTATTTTTTGAGATTTTTTTAAAAAATATTTTTAAGGTATTCTTCAAACATTAATTGAAAGTAAGTCTTTAATATTTTTCGTAATTAATTTTTAAGATAAGGTATCTCTTTAAAGATATCCTATAAAAAATAGTATAAATAACATTTCTCACAAATGAATTATGTGCTATATCCTGTACAGCATGCTAAACTGTATTTTTAATTTGGTGATATTGATCTTATTCCATTTGGGGGTGTTAAAACAGGTTTTTCTGCAATCCACAGGCATCAATGCCATCATGTTTTATGCCCCGGTTTTGTTCAACACGCTGGGATTCGCGAATGACGCTTCCCTCTACTCTGTTGTGATCACTGGTGTTGTCAATGTTGTGGGCACACTGGTCTCAATCTATTCAGTGGACAAACTTGGACGCCGAATCCTGTTGTTGGAAGCTGGGGTTCAAATGCTCATATCTCAGGTGTTCATAGCAATTATACTGGGAATCAAGGTGAAGGACCACTCCAGTGACCTCACAAAGGGTTTTGCAGTGCTGGTGGTTTTGCTGGTGTGCACCTATGTGGCTGCATTTGCGTGGTCATGGGGCCCTCTTGGGTGGTTGATATCCAGTGAGATATTCCCACTGGAGACTCGCTCAGCAGGTCAGAGTATAACAGTTTGTGTCAACTTGATCTTCACCTTCATCATTGCACAGGCCTTCATCTCCATGCTGTGCCACTTCAAGTTTGGCATCTTCTTGTTCTTCTCCGGTTGGATCTTGATCATGTCCACATTTGTGCTCTTCTTGCTCCCCGAGACAAAGAATGTCTCCATTGAAGAAATGACTGAGAGGGTATGGAAGCAGCATTGGTTGTGGAAGAGGTATTTTGAAGATGATGATTATGTTGAAGGTGAGAAAACAGCCAATGGCAATGGCACAAGGAGAAATGGCTTTGATCCGGCTTCTCAACTGTGAATTAGAGGATTTTGCCTATTATAAATGCTATCATTATAATATACTAATGCTATCATTACAATATCCTTGAACAATGATGGACTTATTAAAGGTCTATGGCTTATGTATACTTTATTTAAATTAACTACAGAGCTTCAATTTTCTATTTGAAGGGAAATGAAAATGGGAATTTTTTAAGGC
Source organism: Pterocarpus santalinus (assembly GCA_031439595.1). Taxonomy (NCBI): domain Eukaryota; kingdom Viridiplantae; phylum Streptophyta; class Magnoliopsida; order Fabales; family Fabaceae; genus Pterocarpus; species Pterocarpus santalinus. The sequence continues at coordinate 56,602,543 of CM062526.1, forward strand.
TATTGTAGGAAAAATTTCACGCTTGAAATTATATTTGATTTCAATGTGTGATTGAAATTGATTCGTGTTTGCCAAATTTGAATGAGTTCAAGTTGAAGGAGCATTAATGTATCAAATTTCTGATTGCAATGTATTTACCACGTGATTTTATAAGAATTAACTGCAGTATTATCATCAGATTCTATTTACAATGGTATTTGTGGCAACTATGTGCATCATTGTTAATCGATGTTTTCATCCAGGCTTATAGTAATTTAGTTACATATATTTGGTTCTTTGTATGACAACAATTTGTAGACATTTTTTTTCCAATAATTGGATAAAGATACTCTACTCACCAATACAAGTAAGGATTCGTGTATACAATGCTCCATTCAAAAAACTGGACATTGATGATCCAATTTTTGTTCGGTCATTAGAAATTTTTTTTGTCTTGAAAAGACAAAATGAACCACTTTAAAATGGAATATTACAAGGCTAGACACTGAGATGTGAGATCTACTTTCGTCCTCTGTGTCAAGGCCAACTAAACCACTAATGAATCTTATAATACAAGCTTGACAAAGTACATTTTGTAATTTTTCCTGTGACAAGAAATGCCACTCACAAGGCATGAAAAAAAAAATTCTCCGTCTTTATTCTTCAACCAAAAACAAACTTTTTCCATAATAATATTAAAATTATAATATTATTTGGTTTAACAAAATTTATTTGCAGTGTTTCAATTAGGCTCTGTCATTTATATATGGGATTAGTGTATTAATATACTGAGAATATTAGGTTTTGAATTTTATTACGGGAGTATGGGATTGATATTATAGATTTTGCCCTCAAAGATGTAGAATTATGTGACATGAAAAATTTGTTAGAGAATTCCTCGCCTAAATAATAATCTGACATATTTCTACTTGCCGAATGATGAAATGTGAGATGGATTCTGACTCATTTGGATTTGTGGCAAAAGAGTGGCATTCTTTTGAAAAGCATTTAATATGGTTGGGCGAAAGTTTGGACAGTGATCCAAACTTTTGTAACTATTGAGATATTAATAAAAATAATGTAATGATTTAGATGCAATAAAATAAGTTTAATGTAATCATATAGAGTAAAAGATCATCAATATACCTAATTAACTAGATAAATAATTTATTCAAGACGACAAAATGGGTTTAACTCGTTGGGTTGGCCTGCCTAACCTACCTTTTTTGGCATGGTAGGATGATATTTTTAGCCCACAGAAAAACTAACCTATTGGGCCCAAGCCTACATGACTTGTGGGTTGAGGCGAGTCGGTGCGAGTTGAACACAAGGGTCTTTTTTATAAAAAATACAAAAAAAAATTCAAGCTACCAAGGGAAAGGGAGTCAAAGAGTCATGTTTTTAGGTTTTGACCCAATCTTGACCCAAAACCACACTTTGTTTGTGGTGAATGCATTACCTACATTGAGACTATGAAAATTGCCATTACATTAGTTCGATTAGTTTTTTTATATTACATTAGTCATTAGATTAGTTATATCATATTAGATTAGCCGTTGGCCTATTAAATTAATTTAACACATAAAGTTTGACTTTAATTATAGTATGAATTAAATCGTATTGGTTTGCAAAATCAGGTCGCAATTAAAATGCTATAGCGATCATATAGCAGTCAATATTATATGCATATCTCATTTTTTTTCATTATGTTATAATGCAATCGTAATTTATGTGGCATCTTTATTATTCCCTCCTCCCATCATGTAATTGCATGCTGCAATCAAAACATTGATTGACAAGTGTATGTCGATAGTATTTATAGCATGGAGAAGGTTTGTAGAGTGTAAGACAGGGAGTTTCAAGTCGTGGGGAATCGAAATACATGGCCGCCATATAATGGATCAATGATTTGTCTTAACCCCCAGTTAAAGCAGAACACGAAAGATTGGCTAAGATCAATCTATTTTCTAAAGGAAATGAATCTTCGTGAAATGTGAGGACCAAAATGATGTGGTCTATGGTTTGGTCTATGCCATGGTGAAGGACAAAGTCGCAGACAATGTCCACTCAAACTTAAGGCTAATTAGTATTGAGCAGTAAATTGTTCTTATTTGAATATTTGTTGGTTAATATAATTTGGAATTCTAGTTATTTATGAGTGAGACTACTTGCTCTTTTTTTTTTTTGTGTCTATTGATACTCTTTCGTATTTGCTTCAAATTCTTATTTTCCTTATTACCCTTAATTAAGAATAAAGTTTACTATATTGGATAGAATTAGATTATATTAGATCAAATTTCAATTTTAATTTTTAAAATCATTCTCATCTAGTTTAATTTAAATTGATTAATACTATATAATATTTTTATTATTAAATTTGTACTTTATTTTTTTATTTATCATTTTTATTTTTATGAGTTAAATTACTTTTAATTCATAATATTTTAAAGTTTAATAAAAATTGATTTGCATTATATCAAACACAAAATTCGAACTATCAAAATTGAATGAACCCGTTTTAAGTTAATGTAATTTGAAATTTTAGTATGTTAATTAAATTTAAAGTTTGATATGTTTTTACTTTAGCTACTATTGACTATAAACAAAAAATAAGTTTATAAAAAGCAGCTATAATTAAATTAAAAAAAAGCAGCTATCATTATTTTTACCCAAAAGAATAAATAATTCAGTATTATTACTTCTATTTTTAATCTTTTTACAAGTTGAAAATCTAATCTAATAAAGCAAGTATAACAAAAATAATACTAATTTATTAATTAAAAATTATATTCTAAAATATTAGTGGATGACATTACCACTCTTAAATATTTATTGAATTTTACTACTGTTAATGTAATTAACAAATTAATTATTTTTATATATAACACAATTATTTAAATTTAAATATATTTTTTATTTAAATTTTTTTCTCAATATAATAATTATCTAAATAATATAATAGTGAATATAAAAAAAATACTAAACAGAAGTTAATATCAATGACTAATGAATTAATATATTATAAGATAAATTGTCTTTTTTATATATATATATAACCATGTTTTAAAAATTGCAGGTTTAGGAAGAGTTTTAAAATTGGAAAATCACTATGGATTCGTTTGATTTAACTTTTGGGACAAAGTCTTTTAAAAGAAGGCATTTTAGAGGAATTACTTTTAAAAGAATGATTTTTGTTTGGTTTGAATATGTCAAAAGTAAATCTAGGAGAATGAGTTTTATTTGGATAGGATAAAGTAAAATTACTTTGGTTGTTCATGTGAGAGTAATAGCAAGATTCCTTTTCAAAAGGTCTTTTTCTCGAATAAAAAGTAATTTCAAATATACTTTTTCTAGAAGGCTTTTTAGAAGAAGTTAAACCAAACACTATCATTTACTGTATAAAATCATTTTCCTTCTCCTAGAAGACCTTATGGTAGATGCAAACTGCAATCCAAACAGGCACTATATAGATGCTGGTTTGCTGCACGTGTCTCAAGGACTTGTCCATTGCCTTTCAATTACCTTTCAAATTTCGCCCTGACCAATGTAGAGTTCAATTAAAAAATTAATAAAATCTAATTACTACTTACAGCATAGCGAAATATGTTAAACATTTCCGCCAATCCATATTTTCATAAATTATTCCATATTATCATAATTTTAATCTATAATTCTCATATATAAAATAAAAAGCCTTTCAATTACATATCTCTACTTTTTTACTGTAAACCGATTTTTATTTTAATTGCAAGAGTTTATTTTAATGAAAAATATTTGTTCTGAGCTTTAATATTCCCAATTTTTATCTTTATGTTTTATTAGCACATTTAAAACAATTTTTAGAATATTATTGGAGAATCTTATCAACATTTCCATATGTATTTACGAGTTAGCTCCCCCAGCTTCAATTCTTTTTTTCTCACCTCTCGTTTAGATTTCTTTTAAATATAAATGTCAAATTATTTTTTAAAATTTTTATTTAATGTATGTACACTTTTATCACTAGTTAACTCTGAGCCATTATAATTCTTTAATTTTCATTTAACGCATGTATCCAATTTTTATTTAATCTTTTCCTACAATAATAAAAAATTTTGGGTCCACTTACCACATTGATTTCCAGCCCTCCCTAAACCAACCCTTTGCCACAATAATATCGCAATTCAGGTTTTATTTTGCTTAACAAAATAAATTTGTAGTCTTTCCAATTTCTATCTAAGATCTGCACTTTCTAAAGTCTAACATCACTTTAATTCTTCACCGATTTTATTATTTCGAAACCACACTAACATTTCAACAAAAAAAAAAGGCATTATTTGTTCGCCAATTTTGTGTTTTTTCAAAATTAACTTATGCAATTACATAATCTTAATCTTTTCCTACATTAAAAAAAGGGTTTTTGTTTAAAACCATGCCTTGCATGGTCCAACTGCAAAGTAGCTTAATTTCAGATACATTACATTTGCCCCATTAACTAAAACTAATACATTAGAAACATTAATACTAATCATCCACTACATGGTGTTATACCACACTTCTCCTCCACATTAATTCAAAAAGTTCAATTTTCATCATTTACATGAATAGAATTTTTTTTCTTCCGTTGATTCTTCCTCAACCCCCTACATTACATAAAACTGATAAATACACTCAACCAAGCAAATTAATAACTGCTCAACAACACAGTATTTATCATTTTCCTGTTTACATATTTAATATAGATTTATTATGCCTTTACTCTATATTTTGTCCCTCACCATTGACAATTTTTACCAACTTTGTATACTCTTTTAACAAAAACAATTACATTTTATTAACTGTTTAAGTTAGCATTATTTTATGCTAATTTAAATTTTTATAATATTAAAAAAAATTATTTTCATTTAAAAAATTATTATATCAAACAAAATTTGATACCCAAACAAAAATAATCTATTCATATTAACACTAAGAAAATGTTCAATCCATACAACTACATGCCCAACATTTAGCACGAGACAATCTTCCTGCATGCGGCTCCTTTCACAACTTTCACTATCTTAAGCCCGTATCATTTCTATTATTACAAAAATGAAAGATTTTCTATTTTTTCTTTTATTTGCCCATTAACCGGATGCTTAAATATAGACTTCAATTATATGCTATCATCACATATTTGCTCCATACATATAAGCCATTAGATTTACTTTTTCTTGATCTAGATGACCACAAAATCCTGGATCATCAATGTCCAATTTTTTAACTAGAGCATTGTAAATATGATATAGCAAAAATCCTACTAGGAGCTTCTAATCTTAAGTAGAAATAAAACAACACCCAAGGTGGATGACCTTTTTGACTAGATTCACTACACCAAGATCGAATTCCCCACCCATGTACCAACATATCAGGAATTCTCTATTGCTGTATATGACTCCGTTGATTAGTAATAGCTGCAACTCCTTGCAAACTTTAAGAAGCACAAAACCCACCACAAAAGCTTGAAGCATTTCGCATCAAATGAAAGCAAGGATAAAAACTTAAAGCTATGCACCACATGAAAATATCAGCAGAAGATAAACAATGAATGAACCCCAACCAAATGACTCCATCATCAATCAAACGATTTGACCCAAAACACCACCATATAGCAATAGCAACAGCAACTCCAACTAAAGCCACAACCTACAAAACATTACCTAAAAATATTCCAGCACCAAAAAGAGCAAATCAAAACTCATTATTAGAATGTCTCAGTCAGTTAATTAACATATCAAGATTGTTAGAAACTAGTCGTTAGAGTTAGTTAGGATGACAGCTAAGAGTAGGGATGTAAGCAGATTACATTGATCTAATGAACTCGAAGATCCAAAATAAACCAATAGAATTGGTTTGGATCGGTTCAGGTAATTGATTCATTTTTAAGGTGGAACTAAACCAAATTAATTGTTATTGGTTCAGTTTCAGATTTATGATTTTTTAATCTGACTACCCAAACACCCAATCCGATCACCAAATCAACTAATTTATTTTTTTATTTCTAATATTTCAAAATTTTACACTTAAATTTCTAGTAATATAGTCACTTTTTATCTTCTTTATTGATATTTGTTTAAAAAATTTATCTATTTATATTATTATTAAGTATATCATAATCAAGTTTTATTTAAAAAATATATAATTCTTTATTTTTTATTTTAATCTGATAACCCGAACCAAACCAACCCAATCTTAATCGGATTGATTTGGTTTGGATTTATTGAAAAAAAAATTAAAATCCAATCCAAATCAATCCAATTAAATTTAATCAGTTTAAATTTATTTTTCATTCAAATTCGATTCAAACCAACCCATTTACACTCATAGCTATGAGACAGAGTTCTAATCAGATGTATCATGATCTCATAGGATACAACCTCACTCTTGTATAAATATGTACCTTTACTACCGTAATAAGACAAGTTTTTACTTTCTCGATTTTATGGAGTTTCCATCTCAACACTCATTCTCCCCCGTCTTCTTTCCTCGTTTTCTAGTTCTAGAATACTGAATCTTCTTCTTGTCTTTCTTGCTTCTTCTATTCTTAGCCACTGCCCAAATAATGTCAATCTCTTTGGTTGAAGAATGACCCAAACACTTCTCCAACTCCCAAGCTCTTCTTGCTTCATCCCACTCCGACTCCTCTGAAAAAGTTCCCAAGCTTTCACACTGAATATTCCTGTTCACTTCAGAATCCACCTCTATGGCTTTCGGACCATCACCTTTAAATGAACTCTCCATCAACGATTCAAAACCCGGAGGGACAGACTGAACCGAATCTTCAGCCTCAGCAACATCCATTGGCTTAAATGAGACGGACCAGAATCTTCCAATGCTCGGTCCTTTAACGGCATGTGCTCCCATTCAGATTTTTCATCATCGTGATTCTTGGATGTAGCACCCATCATGACCGATTCTGGCACTTGCGAAACCGAGAGGTGATGAGAATATATCACTACTTTTCTTGGCTGGGAATCTTGGACGCACAGAGTCCCCATTCTCGGAGCCTCCGCAATGCTCGCAGTAGGATTCTCACAAGGAGAAGAATGAACGCAGAGGGAACCGGGCTTTAGACACCTTTCCAGCCACAGTGTGGGCTGGTTCCTTCCTCAATGGTGGCCCAAACCCAAGAGAGAGCCACTTCTTGCTCAAACATGTTGCTAGCATAGTTGGGCTCAAGATCCCTAGCCCAAGATTCCCCTTCAAAGTCCAACCTTACTTGATTCTCCTCATTCTTAAGGCCACGTGAATTCTTTGAAAAGTTCAAAATCACATCCCATCCTATCATCATGTAAGGATGTAATTCTACATCCCCCATTTGATGAACACTTATTAATCGCCTCATTTATCAAAGACGCATGCTCCGCTTGATTCACGTCCCTGTTATCATTATACTCAATTCCCAATGAACCGTCATAATTATTCCTTCCAATTTTAGACCTTGACTTCTGGCAGGCTCGTCAATTCCTCCTCTTGCCGGAATATTCTCGCCAGAGAAACCTTCACCCTGAACCTGGTCTTCATTCTCAGAATGCTCTCAAATCCATGACTTGGCGTTTGGGTTGCTTCAGAGCATGATAATTCCAAACATTGCAAAGATCACCATCAAACTCTTTTTAACCATTTGTAGACGTTATTCGCTAGCATAATATTTGTGTAGATCTAGGTGACTTCTGTGTACCTAGCAGTGAGTGAATTACGTATACTAGGAAAAAAAAAAAAACTTCTGATATCTTTTTAAGAAATTTGAATTGAAGAACTTTGAAACTATGTATTTAACATAGTGTGTGTTTGGATTAGCGTTTACAAACAAGGGTTTACTTCAACTTGATTTTACAAAATTGATTTTGATAAAAAATGAGTTAGTGTCAACGTGATTTAGGTTTGAAAATTTTTATATTAAAAGTGATTATGACATAATGAATGGTATTTGGATGATATAAATCAAAATTACTTTTGAATGTATAATTACTAAAAAAAGTATATGTTATAATACAAAGATAGAGAGTGGTCATAATTTTGTAGGAATAGAGTTGAAAAATTATTGATAATAAAATACACATAGAAATTGAACGGGAAAATTTCAACGTAAAAGCAACAATATGTTGCTTCCACTCTAACTGTGGTTTGGGATGAGAATTGCTTTTGATAGAAGGTAGCCAAACAACAATTTTTCTTCCAAAATCTCGTTAGACATGATATGAACATGATGAGAATTGCTTTTGATAGAAGGTAGCCAAACAAAAGTTTTTCTTCCAAAATCTCATTAGACATGATATGAACATGGGTTTGTATCTAGCAACGCTAAAACAAACACGCTCTATAGTGATTTCACTTTGGAATTGATTCTACTTATTTGCTTTTCTGCTTAGAGACCTCCAAACCATGATTTGAGTAAAACTTTCTCTTATTGCCTTTGTTTAGTCCATAATTTTGAAATTGCAAACAGAAATTCAAGAACACTCTTCTTATCTTGATACTTATTAGCATTCTATTTTGATGTTTTGTCTTAGTTCTTTTATTATTATTATTATTATTATTATTATTATTTTGACGCTACATGGTAATGTTTGGCACATGATACAACACGTGGAATACCTAAGCTGATTTGTCGATCCAACTAATTTGAATTTTTGGTGGTACTTTTCGTCAATAAACATGGCTCCAACGGCCTCCAATCCAATTTAATGCGCTGTGCCATGTCAAATGACAGTTAGTGTTGCCATGATTTCAGTGTCCATAGAATCAACGATCATCATTAATTACAGACTGACTGTACTGCATTTTAGTTTGTGGATGGGACACTGCCACAAGATTCTGCGATTTATTTCTCACTGCAACATTTTTTTCTTCTGAGTTTACTGCCTTCTATTCAGTTTTAGTTGACACTTTCGCGTCAAAAAAAAAAAAAAAATTGTCACTTTAATAAGAGCTAAAATTTAAAAATTTAAAATTAAAATTGAAATTCATCTATATTTTTTATTAAAATAATATTATTACTTAATTTTCAACATTTAATTATAACATTTTATTAATGTCATATTACGTTTTTTAATTAATTATAAACTATGACGATAAAATAAAAAATTAACAATATGTGTTTTATTAATATATGAGATTAACAATAATTATTATAGACCATTTTTTTTAAATAGCAGAAGAAAAGGACTAAAAGGAATATATTAAAAGATAATTATAAGTTAATTTTTTTTAAATATTAATTTTGGTATATTATCAATGTGATCTTTTATATAACTTAAGTAATTATAGAAAGAGTTAAATTCTTTAATAACGTGACTATATACATCATCGTATGTGTAGGATCTATAGTGATCTTATTATTAATGATGATGCAAATTATGTGTTAAAAGTTCTTAGCACTTGATCTTTAAAAGGGTTATTTTTTGCAAGTGGAGGAACTAGAAAATCCAACAGCAAGAAATAAAGAACCTAAAGCAAAATTCTACTAAAGAATAAGCAGCTGGTTAAGCTACTGTTGAGCTCGAAGTTTCAATGTATAACGTTCAAAGTTTTGACTCAAGAATGCAGTTTTTCAATGGCTATATTATCTAAAGTTACAATATCTTTTGTATTCTTCTAGGTTGTTTAGTACTAGGATAAGAATGTAAAAGGCTTAAGCCAAAAAGTAACTTGATAAAATATGGATAAAGAACAATTTAACTTGTATCATGAGAGAAAAAAAGTCATGGCATAATGAATAACATATAGCAGCAAGAAATAACAGCACACTGGGCTCTTAAAAAGCTTCCCAACATTCAAATCTTATGGGTGGAGCCCAACTTGCTTGCATGGAGTGAAGCTTCAATAAATACTTGTTTTCTAAACCTAGTTTAGAGTCTTTGTGACATTTGTCTCAATAACATAGTTCATATGACTAAAGTTCTTTGTGAACTCTCTTATGAGCTTTTGTATTTCTTGTACTCAATATTTCTTCTTCTCATTTTGTATTTTAGATTGTTGCAACTCAAGTGAGTGAAGCTTGAGAGAAAAGAGAAAATCTTGTAAGGTATACAAGTGTGTTACATATCATTGAGAAAGGTCTATTAGTTGGTGAGAAAATAGTAGCTCAAGGTTGAGTGAAATTATAATAGAGTTTCGAGAGGCTTGTTATAATAAAGAACACTCACAGTGAAAAATCCCACAAGGTTGTGGGGACTGGATGTAAATTCCAAGTTATAGAAATTGAACCAGTATAAATCCTTTATGCAAGCTTTTCTATCCCTTATATTTTACGTTTCTATTTTTAGAATATATCTCTTAAATCTGAACTCGTATTGCTATAATATTTTGAGATATATATTCTGTTTATATTTCAAGTTTTTGGATAACAAAGTGTGATAAGCATTTACTAGATTTCTACTAATTGTATACTAGAAAATCTAGTTGTATGAATTTTCTAAATTGTGTTAAGTGTGCCAAAAAAGTTTTAATTAACCAAGAACTTAATTTAACCCTCTTCTCAAATCTTTTGGTACTATCAGTATGACTATATAAAAAAAAATTACACTAATATTGTATCAAAACTAAATTATATTTTTTTTGTTTATGTTTAATATTGATTTTGGTAAACATATATTTTAATAATGTTTATATATCGTGGACAAAGATACCCAAAGATCTGGGAGAAGCAACCTCTTTGACTATTGACAGTGTATTTGGCGAGCAAGACTTATAATTGATTAAATTTAGAAATGAAAGTCCTTATTGAAAATTTTAATAAAATTTAATTTTAGATATTTATAATTTTAATAATATATGTGCACCTGAAAATCCATTTTAATATAATTATATTTAATTTCAGTTTTAGTTATCCGAATTGATAACTTGTATTTATTAACTTGCTTATTTTACTTATTTTGAGTAAGATTATAAAAAAATGCTAAATAAAATGGATTTAATTCATCTACAAATGTGTATTTAACATATAAAATTGATTTTAAAATAACTTTGAATTATTTTTATCTAATGGGTTTTAAACAAAAATTATTCTTTTAAATTAATTTTTTTTATGAACCACTAAAAAAATATTTTATTCACGAACAAATGATCATTGTTCTTATATAAATGAATTGTAAGAAAAAGTAATAAAGAAGAAGAACAAAATTGTGCATTGATGGACGTATATATAGTTGTGAATCTGATAACTTATAAGAAATAACTTAGGTGAAATCACTGTAACTGGAGTAGTGAGAGGTTTGGATAATTTGAATAAAGTTATAAGTTTAAATTTTAATGTCATTAATATGTTAAAAAAAAGAAATGACTTAGGTGATAAGAAAATTCAATGGAACTCTATTAGAGCATCTATAATAGTGATCCTATTTGGATTCTAATTTTAGTCTTACTCTTTGCTATATTAGCGCTACCTAATCAACATGTCATAAAAAGTGAAATTAGTTTAAAATTGAAACTCTTCTTTCTAATGGAAGAGAACAACTTTGATCTTAACTTTAGTCTTACATGAGAAACTTAACATGCAAAAAAGCTACATCTCCCACATGTCACATTTTTATTAGTTAAGAGTAAAGTGGGAATGGTCCCAACTAGTGGGGACGAGTCCTAGTCTCACTCCTTGCTCCAATAGTGTGCGGAAGAGTCCCAAATCCCAATTTCAATTTGTGGATCTACAGAGCAAATGAGACCGTATTTCTGAGTTATTGAAAATGCTCTTATCCCTTCATAGATTTTAGGTATTGTTGATTTGATCTCCACTATTGTTTTAATTGATTATATACATTTCTTTTTTCTTACTTTGAGAGACTTTACTAAATTTATTAATTCTTTTTAGAGAAGATTTTTTTGGGACTAAATCCCGTGATCTTCACTACTTACCTTAAAAAGATTTTTCATATTAAAAATTGTGTGTTTCCGTAACTATCTGTTATATACATTCATTGCAATATCAATTATGAAAATATTTTGACATGTGGTATATTTTGTTCTTTACCGATTTTAAGCAAGAAATGTTTATTTTTATCCATCATAGTGCGTGCTTAATTCTAATGTATGGACACCTTTTCATACACACCATGGAAACAAAATATTTTGACTTATAATTATTTTAAAACAATTTCCATTAATTACCTTGGCTATTAATGACATTTAAGCCAATATGAGAAAAACCAAAGCCAAATAAAGTGTGTTATGCGGTTACACTATAGGAATTATGATATAAAGTATAAGAGAATTGATAGGGGACGCATAAATAGTGGATGCATATGCAACACATATCGAAAAGTGAAAAAAATGACAAAAATATTTGGATGATGGGTCCCATATAATCATTATTACTTTTATTCAAATTTTTTTATTCATAACTTACCAGTGTAAATAGTGCACTTGCTGGTAAGTTTTATGTAATATACACAAAACTTACTAGCATGTGTATTGTTCACGCTGATAAGTTTTTTTTTTTTTTATAAAACTTACTAGCATGAACAGTGCATACGTTGATAAATTTTGTGTAATATACACAAAATTTTACTAGCTTGTGAACTGTTCATGCTACAAAACACGCTAATAAGTTTTGTTTTTTAAAAAAGAAAATACTAGTGTATTTTGTTAAAAAAAAATTTACCAATATATTTTATAGAGTGAACAGTTCACACATTGGTAAGTTTAGTTAAAAAAAAAAACTTACTAGCGTGTTTTGTAATATGAACAGTACACACACTGATAAGTTTTATAAAAAAAATAAAACTTACCAGCGTGTTTTGTAGCGTTAACAGTACAAACGCTAGTAAGTTTTATGTAATACATACAAAACTTACCAGCATCTATACTATTTATGCTGGTAAGTTTCTGAATTAAAAAAAAGTTGAATAAAAGTAGTAATGCTTATGTGGGACCTATCATCTAAACATTTTCGTCTTTTTTCTCTTCTTCCCTTTATATGTCGCATAGTGCATTCCCAAAAAGTGAGTCCCCTAATCATTTTTCGAAGTATAAACATAAGAAAAATACTTGTATAGTCTGGGAGTACTGCGTAACTGTATTTTCAGCCAATTATGTAAATACATTTTATATGAAATTATGTGTTAGTAGTAGGTTCTATTTAAAATACACTTATATAATTGATCCAAGAACACGGCCAGGGTACTCTCGGATGATTTAAGTGTTTCTTTAAACGTAATCCCTGAGTTGGAGGCACCGAGTCCAGAATTGACCAGTGGAAATTCCTTGTCCAAAACAATATTTGATTCTCCGAAGGTTTGAGGTGTAGTGCCATTTTAGATAAAGCTAAAACAGAAAAAGTAAAAGAGATATAATTAAGAAGAAGAATACGAATAACTATGGTAATTGAAAAGCATCGGTGCAAAGTACAAATTGCAAACTGCTTGGTGCTCACGAGACCGCGAGAGTTTAACGAAAGCAGAAAAGCAGGGCACGAAGAATGCAGTGGTGAAAATCCCGCAGCCGAAAAGGATTGAAACTTTAATCTGATCCATTAGGTTAATGGGTCTGAAACTTTCACTTTCTTGATTCCTCCACACATATTCTTTCTAAAACAATCATCACATTTACATTTGGATGGGTCAAAATCTATGACAGGAAGGGCTAGTTTGATTTGGTTCTAGATAAAAGTGGAAGAAAGAATTAATATATTAGATTTATGAATAAAATTATAATTAAATTTCATTTATAAAATTTTATCTTTTATTTTTATTCTCATACTAAATTCACTCTAAATATATCGGTTGATTTGGGTATCCATTAAAATGTAAGAAGAATTTAACCATGTTTTATTTTTGGTTTTGACTATGGCTATGCCGATCTTTCTTTCTTTGTTGAAATATGGTGGTGAATATTATCACCCCACTGTTGATATTTTTTTCCCCGTATTATCATTGAGTTATATGTTGCATGGCTAGTATCTACCAAGCTCCACATTTCTATTTTAGACCAAAAAAAAAAAAACTCATATCTTTTTTAGAATCAACTTATAATAATAGATAGTTTTATAATTTTATTTTATCTTCATTAATAATTAGTTTGACATTTTCTCTCATTTTTATAATATTCTCTCTCTTCTTTAGATGTAAATAAAATAAAATTATAAAATTACCCTCAACTATAAGTTAATTTAAACAAGAGAGAGATGGGTAGTTGTATAATTATAATTTTATTTTATCTGCATTAATTATTTTGACTTTTTCTCTTATCTTAATAATAATTTCTCTCTCTCTCTCTCTCTTTTTTTCTCAGTTGAAACTATAAGTACCCTCCTATTAGAGACAATTCTACTTAAGCCGAATAAAACTATTTGAATGGCAAAATTTTTCCTTCTAAATTTAAATGTGGTTGCATATTTAAGATTTAAATCCGAGACCTTTAGTTAAACTAATACAGTCCTGCTGACTGAACTACGCTTATTGGTTCTCTCTCTGATCTTTTTTTAATGTAGATAAAATAGCATTTCAAAATTACACACAACTATATGTTTATTCAAAAGAGAGAAATAGGTAAGTTCTTTTTATTCAAAATGAGTTTTAGAGGTGGATAATTTTATAATTTTATTCTATCCATATTAATGATCACTTTGACTTTTTTCCTCACTTCTATTTCTTTCAGTTTAAATTATCTATTACTTTAGCTATTTATATGCAAATTAAAGAATTCAAAATCAAGAGTTGATTATAAAAATATTTATCAAAATATCCTTATTTAATAACTATGTTATTGTATTAATATTTCATTATTTATTATGCTTAGAATTATGTATAGAGAATGAAATTAAAAAATTTATAATAAATATTTCATTAAAATATAAGAGTTGTAGATAAGTTTTTATTTTTTTTGGAATAAAAGTTATTTTAGGGGTTAGATCATATTTTGTTTGGAAAAATAGATGAAAATGCTTACAATCAAAATAGTATTTTTCTTACAATAGAAAATTTCCTTTTTTTTTTTTCAAAAGCAATCTTATCAACATGATGCGATGCTTACAATATGCTTGATCATGTGAGAATAGTTTTATCCATTTATTCATTATATTTTACTATATCAAATATCGAGTATTATACATATAAATAAATAATTTTATAACTTTTATTCAATAACTTGCCATGAAAAATCAATCTTTTTATACAATTTAATTAAAACATACTATTAAAATCACTTTTCCATTTAACATCTTCAAATATAAAATTAATTTAATCCAAATTAATAATATTTATAATTAATTATTAAAATAATCTTATTTTCACTCACCAAACACAACCCCAATTTGGCGAGGCTTATAAACACATGCTCACTCGTCACTAGCTCCCACCATTTTCATAGCCTTATTTGCTTTCTCTGTCTTAATCGGTTTCAAGATTGATATGTACGTGTGAACATCACAAAAGCGTCGAAGTGAAGAAGTAAAACTAGCGGAAACAACCATGGCTGGCGGAGGTTTTGTCACGAGCGGTGGTGGCAGAGATTTCGAGGCAAAGATTACTCCCATCGTCATTATTTCATGCATAATGGCTGCCACAGGAGGCCTTACCTTTGGGTACGACATTGGTGTTTCAGGTAATAGTTTTTTTCCCTCATTCTCTCTCTCATCTCAACAACATAAAATAAAAGTTGTCGTATGTTTTCTTAATCTCGACGATGATTCAGCCAGAATCTTTTCATTGGATTCATTCTTTTTGTTTTTTTTTTGTCTTTAATTGAATTTCTTATATCGAGTATAGGAAGCTGATTTTTTTTAAATCCATTTTAGAGGAAAAGAAAAAAAAAAACTGATAAGAGTTGTAAATTATCAATTATATATTTTAATCTATTATTTACTCTATTATGGATAATGAAATCTACATATATACTCCTTTTTATTTTCTGCGAAGGTCTTCAATTAGTTTTGCTGATACATTTTCTATGACGATCATGAAAATTTAAGATTTACCCCTCTAGAATGAAAATCCTACCCCCAACACCAACCCAACTGCTAGTTGTCCCATTTTATTGTGATTGTAAAAAGCCACCATGTACATATCCTTGGTTTAATGAAATTAAAAGTACAATTAAGCAATTATTAAATAATATAATTAAATGATAATTTTTAATTTTTATTTTTGAGGGGTAATGTGGCTGCGGGTTGGAATGAATCATCAGGTGGTGTGACGGCCATGCCACCATTTCTGAAGAAATTCTTTCCGGAGGTGTATAGAAGGACAGTGGAGGAGAAAGCGGTGGGCAGCAATTACTGCAAGTACGACAACCAAGGGCTGCAGCTGTTCACATCGTCTCTGTACCTGGCGGGATTAACGGCAACGTTCTTAGCATCGTATACGACTCGGAGGATGGGGAGAAGGTTCACCATGTTGGCAGCAGGCTTCTTGTTCCTCGCCGGAGTTGTATTTAACACTGCCGCTGTCAACCTTATCATGCTCATTGTTGGCAGGCTCTTACTTGGTTGTGGAGTTGGTTTTGCTAACCAGGTATTTTTGTATTTTTTTTTTCTATCTTTTTTTTAATTTTTTTTTATTTTGTAAAATAGCTTCATGATTTTTTTTATTAACAAAATAGCTTCATGACTAAGAACTTGATTTAATACTCTTAATTTTTATTTTTAAAAATAATCATAAAAGATTGAATTACCTTTTAACTTACTGAAAAATCATAATAATTAGGTTATATTAATAAAAAATTGTGATAAACCAATAAAAGAAAAGTAATAAGGAAGAGAAAAAATTAATTACTAAAAAGAAAGGTAAATTTAATATAAAATAATTAATTTTTATATTAAAATTTTAATAAAAATGATAGAAAATAAATTTTTAAATGACTATTTTATATAGTAAAAGAAGTATTCGTTAATATGCAAACAAGTGGAGTGTTGAAGACGAGTTTGTACTTCAACTAGAATCGATAAGTAACATGTTTTTGATTATGTGGATGAGTTGTGATGTATTTATTATTATTATTATTATTATTATTATTATTTTGTATATGCATGATTAACGGTAATGATATTCATACATGATCTTTTTTTATCGGAGATATTTATACATGATTTTATTATTGTCTAGCTTTTTAATAATTATCTTTTACACATAACGGAGAAATAAATATATAGGAAATAAAATGCCATTGTTGTCCGTTTCTTATTGACTATTCTGCATGTGATTCACTCGTTGTTAATTAGGATGTATGTATAATATTGACACATCGTATGATATATGACAATATGAGATTTGTGGCCACGTTTGAGATTGGAGATTAATTTTAGATTATTCGTATTTTTACAACAAATGTCCTTCAATAATTTGCTGAACAGAATCAAGGGTTTGTTTCCTACGGAGTTTAAAATTTCATTTGTCATTTTGTTTTATGAGTCAAAACTTAATTATGCTGATGTGAGATTCGTGTGTTTTTGTAGTATTCGTGACTTAATTAGTTTGAGTCATTGTTGTTTTGAGTCAAAATAGTTTTCGTAGTGTTTTTTTTTTTTTTGCTTTAACTAGGTGTGGTATGTGCAGATATTATATAAAGAGAATCACACATAGGTGATTCCGTATAGGTTTCCTTGGCACTCCCAAAGTCTCTTCCACTAGTTTTTCAAATTTCAACCCAACTTTTTGGCTTTAGATTATTCTTACTATTTGACGCTTAATCTTTTATGGCACTCGATGAAGAAACTTTGTGCTTTCTCTCATTTAATTATATGAAATCACTTCCATTTTAAGAATCTCTTAAAGACATAGAAATTGCCAACCAAAATTTAATTTAGTCATCCTTTTGTTGTTCACGAATTCTATCTGTATCTTATCTTTAAGTCATCACTTGGACCTTAACTTTGATTCCTTAGGTAATACAATTCAAACGATAGAGGTAAGCTGATTCTGATCTAATTCAATTTACATATATTGAAAAAAAAAACTAACAATTTGACTAATAATTTAATGGTGTGAGGAAGTAAGTTCACATTATTAGTGATGACAACGTTTTTGTGACTCACACATCTTTGTTGCATCAATTTGATGATGACAGGCGGTGCCAGTTTTCCTTTCTGAGATCGCACCTTCAAGAATACGTGGAGCACTGAATATACTGTTCCAGCTCAATATCACCATTGGCATTCTCTTTGCTAACCTTGTCAACTATTTTACAAACAAGTAATTGCCTTGCGTGTTCCCTTCCTCCTCTTTGCATCCTTTTTGTTTTGATTCATGATCCATTGAAACACAATAAATCATAGCCAGTAGAAACTTAATTAGTAGTCTCCCCAGTGCTGACATTATTCATGCATGCCCACGTGAAAGCTTCACTAGAATAGTTGTCAGCAAATTCACTTGATGTGTGTAGATTGGTCAAAAGTCAAACTGTGGAATTGATGGGCATAACTGGAGCTGTTGTCCTGAGGCAAACTATGCTGGATTGAAAACCAACAAAATCATAGCCAATTTTGTGATTATGTTCCCATACCCAAAATTCTAGCACACGCTTTGACTCTTCTTGTTGTTTGGGACTTCCATAAATGGCTCAAATGCAAGAAGCGGATAACGGGACACGTGTCTGCTTCTGGCCATAGGACGAAGGCCATCCAACTGAGAAATAGCCACACATTTTATTTTCCATTTTTCTGAGAAAAAAATCTATAAAAAGCCACCTATTATTTTCATCAATTGCTTCCCCGTGAGTCATGGTCATGGGCCACCATCTATCTTAAGGTTCACTTGGTCAATTAACTTGCATAATGGTTGATCAAATAGGACATAAGAGTAATGGTTCTTACCTTTCAAAACAATTAGCAAAGGTTATCGTCAATGAATTATAAAAGAAATCCTATAGTCTAGAATTTGATGATAGAAAATGCTAAAGCAGAGCAGTCTAGCAAAATTACTTTGGTTTCATGCAAAATCATTGCTAATTTGTTTCTAAAGGGCAACTGAATTCTGAATCTCATGCTATTCATTTTGTTTTTGATAACTCTTGTTCATAGCTGTTGTTGATGCTAACTATTTTTGCAAGTACAGAATCAAAGGTGGGTGGGGTTGGAGGCTATCTCTGGCTTTAGCTGGTGTGCCATCACTGCTCCTCACCCTGGGGGCCTTCTTGGTGGTGGACACCCCAAACAGTTTGGTGGAACGTGGTCGATTGGATGAAGGAAGAGCCGTGCTGAGAAAGATCCGCGGCACTGACAACATTGAACCTGAGTTCTTGGAGCTTGTTGAGGCAAGTCGTGTGGCTAACCAAGTGAAGCACCCCTTCAGGAGTCTCCTCAAGCGCAAGAACCGACCCCCACTTTTCATTTGCATTTGCCTTAATGTCAGTGCTAATTTCTCTAACATATTCCTTACATACACTAAGCATCTTCTTAGATGAATAAATAGTAATATTCTTTGTACCACTTTTTGAGATATTTTTTAAAGAATATTTTTAAGGTGTTTTTCAAACATTAATTGAAAGTAAGTCTTTAATATTTTTCTCAATCAATGTTTAAGAGAAGGTGACTTTTTAAAAATGTCCTAAAAGATAATACAAATAATAATTCTCATAAATAAATTAGTGTGCTTTATCCCATATCTAGCAT
Source organism: Pterocarpus santalinus (assembly GCA_031439595.1). NCBI lineage: Eukaryota > Viridiplantae > Streptophyta > Magnoliopsida > Fabales > Fabaceae > Pterocarpus > Pterocarpus santalinus. Next base: position 56,622,080 of record CM062526.1, read on the forward strand.
GCTAAACTGTATTGGTAATTTGCTGATGTTGATCTTATTCCATTTGGGGGGTGTTAAAACAGGTTTTTCAGCAATTCACCGGCATCAATGCCATCATGTTTTATGCTCCAGTTTTGTTCAACACACTGGGATTTGCGAATGATGCTTCCCTTTACTCTGCTGTGATCACTGGTGCTGTCAATGTCGTAGCCACACTGGTCTCAATCTATTCAGTGGACAAACTCGGACGCCGAATCCTGTTGTTGGAAGCTGGGGTTCAGATGCTCATATCTCAGGTGTTGATAGCAATTATATTGGGAATCAAGGTGAAGGACCACTCCAGTGACCTCACAAAGGGTTTTGCAGTGCTGGTGGTTGTGCTGGTGTGCACCTATGTGGCTGCATTTGCGTGGTCATGGGGCCCTCTTGGGTGGTTGATATCCAGTGAGATATTCCCACTAGAGACTCGCTCAGTAGGCCAGAGTATAACAGTTTGTGTCAACTTGATCTTCACCTTCATCATTGCACAGGCCTTCATCTCCATGCTGTGCCACTTCAAGTTTGGCATCTTCTTGTTCTTCTCCGGGTGGATCTTGATCATGTCCACGTTTGTGCTCTTCTTACTCCCCGAGACAAAGAATGTCCCCATTGAAGAGATGACTGAGAGGGTGTGGAAGCAGCATTGGTTGTGGAAGAGGTATTTTGAAGATGATGATTATGTTGAAGGTGAGAAAGCAACCAATGGCAACAGCACAAGGAAAAATGGCTTTGATCCGGCTTCTCAGTTGTAAATTAGAGGACTTCTCTCAAAGAAAAATTCTTCCATATATACAAATATAACATTATATATTTAGATATATTCACAATAAAATTAGATTTCACTAACTTTATTGTGAGTGCAACTAAATATGAAGGGTTAAATTGTAATGCAAGCATCTCTCTTCTAGCGATAATTTGGTTTGTCATATGAGTACTTTAGCAACTTAGTACATTGTTAGCTTTGGGGAGTGGCTGGTACCCCTCGTATATGACTATTAATTACTAGATCAATTCCCGTACATAGTACGGAAGTATTTATAGATTATTTTTTACATATATTAATTGAGATTTGTTATTTTAATTTAATAATATTAAGATTTTATAAATTTTAAATTTATAAATAAATAAATTGGATATTTGATATCTAATAGAATAAAAAATGGGCAGGAAATATCTCTCAGTAAGTAGGTGGAAAATTTCTTACAAAAGAAAAAGCAGAAAATCTTTTGCCCAAAATTTTTTCTCTCAAGACCCATTTTAAGAAAATTACTCAAAATAGCAAAATGTTACTTTCTTATCAAAATTAAATATGTATAATAAACTTACTTAAATACTAATAAAATATAAAAGTAATATACCATTTAAAAAATCCACTATCACTATTCGACATAGTGCAAAATCACAAAAAAAAAAAAAATGTTATATGCTTGTCTTCAACTTAATGAAAAAAAAAAGAAACAAAAAACCATAAGAAAATTTATTTTCTTCCAGCAGAGAAAAAAAAACTTATCTTCTCATAATTTGAACATCCAACAACATAATAAATTCTCAGGTAAATTAATAAAAGCTTAGCAAACTTGTCCGTTCTGGTAGTATGAACACCCAATAGTATACTGAACTCCTAATTTAATTTATAAAAGTTTTTATTTTTAATAAAAAAAGGCCATTTAATTTACTCAACCACCTATAATCAATAAAACAAAAAATAAGTCGAGCGATTTTTTTTTTCAAAATATAAAGTATAAGGCACAAAGTTTAAAAATACTTTTAAAAAATTGGATAATAAATATTTTCACCGAAACAATAATCTCTCGCCAAATATCCCTCAGGAAGTAGGTGGAAAATCCCCTCCCGTCCCAAAAAAAAGTTCCTGCCCAAATTTCCTTCTTCCCAAAGGCTCAATGATAGCAATAGTAAATATTGATTAAATTTGTAAGAAAATCATCCAAAATTATTAAAAAAAAAAATTACTGTCCTCCAAAATCAGATTTATATAGTAAATCCAAAAAAATAACTCAATAAAATATGAAAAATTTAAAATATAGTTAATCCAACCATTTAAATGCAACAAAAATAAAAAAGGATAAAAAAGGAATTAAAAAATATGTATGATTTAAAATACCAATTGAATTCTCAATCTAGTAGTTTAATATTTGTAGTTCATTTAAGTTATATGGCAGAATTATAATTTTCATATAACATAAACAACATAAAAAAAATCTTTGGTGGAAATTTTTTTTAAAAAAGTAAAATATAGGATGAAAAATTTGAAAATATTCTCAAAAGAAATAGGTAGCAAAATTTCCACCTAAAATTTCACCAATGAGTAGGTGGGAAATTTTTCCTATAAAGTGAGTCCCACAAAAAGCCTCAATTATAATTAAAAAATAAATATAGAATAGAATAGAAATATAGATTATAGTAAATAAATATAGAAAAATTGAAAATATTTCTAAAAAAAATGGGTGGGAAATTTTTTGCTTAAATTTCCCGATCCCCAAAACCCTCAAATATAGTAAAATATAGATATGGATAATAGTAATTTCTAAAATGCCCTTCTTATTTTTAATTAAAAAATCTAAAATTAAATATTTATTGTCAATAGTAAGTTTATTTAAATTTATTATTCTTACTTCGATTAAAAAATATTTTAAAAATATTTACTATTATAATGTCTTATTTTTATATACAATTAACTTGTTTAACGCAATATTTAGGTTTAAATACTAATTTTTTTCTTCAAATTTTTGCTTAATATAACAATGATCTAAATAATATAGCAGCATATATTTTAGCAAAAACGTGAAAAAAAATGAATAACAATAAAGACAAACTAGTATATCATAATATACAACACATATCCAATATTTTGTTTAAATATATTAGTTCAGATATTTTAACAAAACTTGTTTTAGTATTCTATTATTTTTTACCTTTGTGTTTTATTTATTTATTTATTTTTGGTAAAAAGTTTCATTTTTCACTTATTCTCCCTTTGTTTTTTTCATAAAATACGCTGATTTATGCTTTTAAATAAAATGAGAAAATATATGAAGCTGAATTTGAGACTTTTTTTCACTGCACATGACTTCTTTAATCATGATAATTTCTCTAATTTTTATATTTTAATTAATATTTTACAGATATTATATAAAGGAAAAATAAGCTCCATAAATTTTTATTAACATATTATAAATTTTAAATTCAATATAATTACCCTCTATAATAACTTTAAAGTTTAATTAATATGTGCCATACATAAGTGTAAAAAATTTACATTAGGAGCATTAGGAGAATCATATTAGGAAAACCTGGTTGCTTGCCTCCATCGCTCTCCAGTCATGAGAAATCCGACCCTTTTGTGCAGTCCATATACATATATACATGCTAGTATCTATGCTTGCTAAAAGAGCTTATATATTCCTACCAAGCTATTTGTCTTCTGTTTAAATTATTTACGCTTGCTCATTTCCTTCAATGTCTATTTTTTTTTTTTCTCCTCCTCCTTTTGGTTGAAGAACCTTTTTGATGCAGCAGCTTAAGAGAGGAAGTCGAATGTATAGTAGAACCAACAAATAAATGAACGAGAGTTGGACGCATGCTTGGTAAGTAAGAATGCAAGTTGGAGGCAGAGTGTATTACATGTCAAGAAATATGTATGAGGAGGGGTTCTTTATGAAGCCATTTGTTGTTGGAATACGATAATCTAAAATTACGTTTTACCAAGGAGCCTTTGAAAACTTAGATGACAGTACCTAAGGAAAGAGAAGGAGCACGATAAATAAAATAACTCTAAATGGATAAAATAAATCTAAAAGGTTTAAAAAAAAAAACAATAGAAGTATAATATTACAAACTAAATACCAACAAGTTCTTGTGTAAGTGGTAAATAGTTTAGGCTCCTGAAAAGATAAGAACATAAGTTCAAATTATGTAAAATGCATTTATTAGGAGATGGATTAATTGTAAATGCTCCATCCACAAAATTATGTCAAAAAAAAAAAAAAATAGAACAAACCAAATGAAGACAATAGATTGAAGACAGTGAATAATACTAAAACATTATGAAATTCTAAATGACTATAATTACTTGCGGACGTGGTACATTTGATGTTGATAATTGGTATTAAAAAGAATTATGTTCAATAATAACAGCAGGGTAGAGCAATCGATGTAAAGAAGTACGCTGATTTTGATTAAAATCAAAGTTACTAGCTTTTCCTGATAAAACAGTTTCTTATAACAGTATCTACCAATAAAGGTATTTTTTTTTTAAACCCCTTTAGGAGTGTTAAAAGGAAAACTAGTTTAATCAATAGGAAGAACTAATGGCAATGTGTTATATGCGTTTCACAGTCAAAGGTGTATAGTACATCTTGTGACTGCAACACATCTGATAGTTTAGAGTTGTAAGGTATATCGATATATCAATCATTTATCCACTGTACTAATATACTAATTTTAAGAAAATTTAAAAATATGATGAAATATATTTTAGAAATTAATTTTTATATATTAATAGTGTAAAATTATACTGACAGAATTTTTCTAATTACATTGATAGTATAAAATTATTTTATACTGTCAGTATAATTTTACACTATTAGTGTATAATAATTAATTTTTAAAATATATTTAATCATATTTTTAAATTTTCTTAAAATTAGATATTACTATAGTGCATCACAGGATGATCGGTGTATCAATGCATCTCACAATCTCACCATCAAATTACAAGGTACACCATGTTCCTTGACCAGCAAGGAGTACTGGAGATAGTGCCAGAACTAATTTGTATTTGAGAACTGCTTAGCACCCGAATTTGGCAAACATGAATAATGGTATTGTAGCTTTCAATTGGAGTTTGCATAAAGCGAGTGCCATGCTTAATACTTCTCTCATGTGCAAAGCAATGTGATCACCAAACGGAAACAATATATGGTGGATACCATTTATGATGACACGCACCGATCATTTGTTACAAATAAAAATACAAAAATAGTTATCGCGGCACCCACAAGTTTCTTTTGCCATATAAAGTGCAGTAGCTGCACACCCATACTATATACCCCAACATTCTTTCCTTTCAAGGCTTACAACCATACCCACAACCAAGACTATCAATGTTGCAAATAGTAAGGATATAGAAGATCACAGAATTAATATCTTACCAATAATCAACATTCCATCAAATGTTACTTTCAATTGAATATATGGATGTTTTTCGTAGACCATGCTTGCATTTGTTTCCTCCTCAGTATAATTGTACATGTACGGGTAATGTTACATGAAAGTGACACCAACTACTTAAAATCATCAGATTGATTGTGATCTGTACAATAAAATTTAAATGCTATACTACACATGTCTAAATTCACTATAATAATACAAAAACCGAAAGTTTTTTTATACAACATTAACCTCTCAAAAAATGTATAATTAGTTTTTTCGTATACCCTTATCCCAACAAGATATGTACAGTAAGAAGAAGGATGGGGAAAAAAATAAAGAAAAGAAGGATAAAGTAAATTTTAGCCCAATCAAGAAAGCAGGCAATGACCAGAGAACTTTTTAGCTGTATGTGGAGTAACCCAGAGTAAGAAATTTATTTATTTTGTTCTGTATCAGTAAATATGTATTGTCTGAATGTACTACCTCAAATATGTATTTTATGGATGTTTCTAATTGTAATTATACTATTTTTATTTTATAACAGAATAAACTAGTATATGCAGCAAGAGTTGGGGCTCTTTTTCATTTACTGGGACCTACCGCAACTATCCAAGCTATCAATGTAGTGAGATTAATTTAAGTATGGGGGCCACATGTCGTTTTGTTCATATTGGAAAGGAGGTTTCCATCAAACCAATTAGTAATTAACAAAAAGACAAGGACACAATTAATTCCATTTAACATTCTTCAAGTTCCAACTTCCAACTCCCTAAGAGCCAGCTAGTCAAAAGGATATACATATATAAAGACCCCAACCTTAGGAAAAGAAGACACAAACAACAAGGAAATAGGATCTCTAATTGCTTAAAGCCATGGCTTTGGTACAGAGAGCTGTGGTTTTGTTGATGGTGATGGCAGCAGTGCAGGTTTCACATGCAGCTGTGTACAAGGTTGGGGACTCTGCTGGCTGGACTACCCTTGGCAATATAAACTACAGAAAGTGGGCTGCTCCCAAGAACTTCCAAATTGGTGACACCATCAGTAAGTCCCCTAAATTGAATCCAATTGCATGGTCTATTTATATGTTTATATTTGTTTAAGCATGAGTTCAGAATTTTCTGGAAAACGGAGCTGTCCTTTCAATAGTTTTGCACCCTTTTTTGAGAGTTGGAAGAAGACAAACAATCTTCACGCTATTTTCACAATTCCATGATGCCCTTTTCTGGTAGCACCCAATTTGGTGTTAAAAAACTCAAATTGATTGTTTTTGCTTCAAGTACCCAACCATTTCACATCCACGGTGAGCATTTCTGTTTCTAGTCTTGCTACTCTATAGTCTATATTATAGGATAAAATCTAAGTTTAGGGAGGGCCCCTACATTGGACTCTTATTTTTCACTCAACCACACAAAATTTTCTTTTCTTATGGCTTTTGTTCTTTTAACAGCCAATTAGACATCAGTTTCATGATGATATATAGCATGACCCACCATTTTCACTTGCATTCAGTTTTTGTTCTCCGCTGTTTTGCACTAGCTCTTTTGGATAGGATGAAAAGAAGACAACATGCAATGAGTTTGTTGGTTGGCCTCAACCTGGACACTTACAAATAGTATATTTCATAAGCATTCAGGCCAAAATCATTATATGGAGCATGGTCTTTACTTAATTATGATTATTAATAAAAGTGAGTGAACTAAAAATGGTCGATAATAATTTGTGCTTTCAGTATTTGAATACAATGCCCAATTCCACAATGTGATGCGAGTAACGCATGCCATGTACAAGACATGCAACACATCATCCCCTATTGCCACATTCACCACCGGCAATGACTCCATAAAGTTAACCAATAATGGTCACCACTTCTTCTTCTGTGGAGTCCCAGGCCACTGCCAAGCAGGGCAGAAGGTTGATATTAACGTGCTCAAGGTTTCTGCAGCAGCACCTACTCCCTCAGCTTTGGCTTCTCCTGCAGTTTCAGTTGGCAATGATGTGCCTGCGCCTTCCCCAAGCAATGCTGCCCCATTGATTGCTCTAAAGGGAGCTTATGGTATTATGGGTTTGACCATGGCATTCCTTGCACTTGCTGTTTCAAGCTATGCTTAGCAATGAAGTGTTTTCTTTAGTTTGGTTTGTGGGTCTTTCTGGTTTGCTTCTTGTATTGGAAGTGGTCAAGGGAATTTCTCTAATTCCTTTGCCTAGGTAGTAGGCACGTTTGTATACCTTTTTGAATGAAAAGAAAAGAAATATATTAGCTGTATTACGATGTATTTTCCCTCTACATGTAGGATTTATAAGAGTCATGGTTGTGTGAATTTACTAGTGTAGCTTGGAATAAACAGAAATCTGAAGATCTAAATTTCCTCCTTATAAACTTTAGGGAAATAGGTAGATATGACAACTTTTATCTTTTCTTTCGTTATCGCTTAATTCTGTTGTCTTTGTGACACATATTAGTGAAGGGTTTAAGTTAAAATCTGACATGGAGTTTTCAGAGTTCTAAAGATGGATCCCATAGAAAAGGTTGAATTAATGTATCTATGATCACAACACAACATAGCTCCTATTGTTGCGGTAGGAGCCTCGCGGGGACCAGGTAAAGCAGTAGAGCGTGCTGTGCACATCACGGTCGTAGGTCGATAAGTGATAATAACTCGGTTTATTTTGGTATTTGCACGAAGGCACGGGCACCAGTTAAAGTCAAAAGGCATTATAGAATGATGATGCCAAAAATTAACAATTTTAGCCATCCAATTTAAGTTTAGGCATTGAATTTTTGGTTTACAACGGACTATAATGTTACAGTTAATTATTAAATATTAAAATTTAATTTTGATTCATCTAGAAAATGAAAGTTCTTTTCACAATTATTCTGTTTAGTCATATTACTAAAAATATTTGCTCAGCACAATTATAAACAAAAGTACATAATCCAAACCAAATAACTCAATTTCAGATTGATTTTATTTAGATTTACAGGAAGAACCAAAAAAGAACTAAAAACCAAAACCAATTAAATTTAATCAGTTAAAAATTTTCTTAAACATAAATCAAACCCAGCGGAAGTGTACTTGTTTGTTTTAAGGTCCGTTTGAAAGAAGTAACAAAGTTTACTTCATATAAAAGTGTATTAGGAAGCCTATTTCCTTAACATACATCTCGATTTTTTTAAATGTATATTATTTTCATTAACAATTAATAAAAAATTAACAAAATGATCAATTTATACATATAGAAATATTTAGAAGATCGATTTACACGTGTTTAAAATGCAGAAGTTAAAATACACATAACATATAATTTAAAAGGTTAAAATACTTTTCTCCCTAAATAAAACTACATAATTTTAGAATACCTAAAAAAGAGGAGGAGCATAATAAATAAAATAACCCTAAGAAGATACAATAAATCTAAAAAGGAAAAAAAAATAACAACCGAAGGATAATAGTACAAACCAAATGAAGACAACAGATTGAAGACAGTGAATGATATTAAAACATTATGAAATTCTAAACGATAATAATTACTCGCGGATTTGGTACGTATGACGCTAATAATTGGTATTAAAAAGAATTATGTTCAATAATAACAGCAGGGTAGAGAAATCTATTAAAGTAGGGCACCGATTTTGATTAAAATCGATCAAATATACTAATTTTGGCCACACCGAATGCATCTTTCTCTCTCCTTTCTATTCCCTTATCTGTCTTTCGTCAGTAGAATGGTACATTTACAATAAATTACTATAATACAAAATCCTAGGGCATGCTGCCAGCAGCCAAGTCCCCAAATATACGGGGTTTCGAACACATCAAAACATGCACACAAGAAATAATAAAAGAATGAACTTGCAAGGAAAATTGGAAGCTGAAATTCCTAATCTTGGGAAATTTGCAGGCTTTACACCTGCTCCGGAACCAGAATACCATTTAGCAATGGGCGCTCCGCATCTACATTCCTTGTTAATTTTTTATTGCGATGCCGAATTCTGTGATCAGAAAAGCATAGACAAGATTAAGTCAATTTATTGCAGTTAGCATGTGAATCCTAGCAACGTAATCATATTCATACTGCAGAAAAATGATAACAGAAGATGGAAATCACAAACTAATTATACATCTAATTCACCCTAAACAAATAGGCTTCACACCATAGTTAAATTGGAAATTTGGAACAAGTTAATAGATGTAGCATAGGTGAAGCATCAGAGACCTTACACTAGTTGACTGGAGCTCTACAGTATTCACATTTTCTGTGTCCTGCTCACAATTGCAAAAGTAAAGTATAAAAGAATCCTCTGCAGTTCCAACACTTAAAAGTTCAACAGTTGCCGAAAAATCTATTACCTCAATCAACAAATCTTTTCGGGTTATCAAACCAAGCACACGAGATGGACGAGGAACGACAAATAAATGCCTCAAACCAAGTTGGCGGAAAAGATTGTACACCTGTGTCATCAACACAGTATACTAAGCATCTGACAGCACAGAATGGAAAAGAGATAAACGTCTATTAAGGATTTGAAACCACACACCTTTGTCAAAGACATATCTTCAGGTACAATATACGGTGAGGGATTCAAAAACAGGGCAAGATCTATGTACATTTCCAAGTCATCTGAACTTAAATGTATATCTTCTATACGCATTCCTTTAATAGAAACAGGCTTTGCAAATTCACCAGAAGCATGCCTAGAAGTTTAGACGAGTCATCAGAATGCAGAAAAAAAAAAAGACCAAAGCAAAAATAAACAAATAAACAAATAAACAAAAGCCCATGAAGCCTTACCTTATTGACCTGTCCCCACCTCTCGGATCAGAGGGTAAAGCACTAGGCTGGAAATCAACCTTTGACTGCAGAATTACCAATAAATGACTGCAGAAGAAATAAATATAGGAACTCTCAAGTGACGCAAGGTTAACCTCAACTCCTCAATACACAAGCAATTTGACTAAGAGTATATACAGAAGATGATAAAGTCAATCATACTGACCTCCGAAGCACTAATCCAATAACAAGTGGTTCTCCACTTCTTGTGTGGTCAATCACCTGTGAATAGTAAAATTACAGACCACAACCGACAAAAAGAAAAGGGCCTGGTACCATAGTGAAAGGAGGGATCAATATAAAAGTTATACATACTGGAAAACCATTGTGGTTGTTGCTCCGCAAAATAGAAACTACATCTGCAACCTTAGCAACACGAGGGAAGGAGACCACCTTCAACAGAGTTGAGCAAACAATCAGTTGCCATAGGAATACTTAAAAACAGCAAAACATGTGAAACATAGTATAAGCAGAGGCAGCCCCATTTTTCATACATGTTACAATGTTCGGCATTATGGGTTGTAAGCTATGCATTACCATTATTTAATGCATAAATAATTAAATATTCAGCCTGGCTTTTATTGTTAACAAGATGGCACATTCTCAACCAGCTCCTTTTTTCCAACTGGCTGCAGAATGCAGAAGTCCAGGGAGTATATTATGAAAAAAGTCCGGTTTCCTCTCCCTATCCTTATCCATCTGCCCTTTCTATACCCTGGAGGATGAAAATATTTTGACCTTCATTGAACACAAGGCAACTTCATTTTTACTCTTAGCCAGTGATACTTGAAACTGAAATAATCTGGAATGGTTGGTAGTTCAACTAGGCTTCCTTTACACTTGTGTGGCAAAAACAAATTCTTAATGTTCCAAACAATTTAATTGCTTGAAATAACAGAAAAACATAATTAGTTGGACAACAACTAAATCTAATAACAATTTCTTAAAGAATTTCAAAACTGCATTCACCCTTCCACTCCCACAAGCCTCATTTGCTGTCATATTCCGCATCGCATATTTAGGCCTTGACTCTAGTAATGGGATACCCCTCAGTCGTGCCTGCTCTTCATAGAGACCCTCATTAAAAGCATCACCAACAGCCTGTAGCAGCAAAATTTAGTGCATTTCGAAGTGACTTTTCTGTGGAAAGGGAAGTTTTGATATTCATACCTTTGATATAAGAAGAACAAGCATAATAAGAGGCAAAAGCTTTAAGTTATTTGTGATTTCGGCCATAATGACACAGAGAGACACCGTCATCCGCATTGAACCTCCAAGAAAAGATGCAGCTCCCAGCAGAGCATACCTGGAGAAAAGAAAAGTATAACATGTAAATTTCACAGAAAAAAAATAGTGCAACAGCATAGCAAATAATTCTTGATAGCAGGGGTTCCACTAGCAAAAAAAATAAAATAAAATGAAAAAAAAAAATGGAGGTCCCATGCCAAAATACAAGTTAGTCAGCGAAGCATAAGAGAACAGTTAAATACTAGACGAGGAGATCATATATTTTCAGAAGCACAAGTTTGTGTTACATAACCTTTATAGAAGCTTTAAGCTTCTAATATTGACATGGTTTCTACGTTTCAATCACCCTTTTCTCAGTTAAGACTCTGAAATTTGTGCATTTCTCTGATCTTCTCATCTCACAGCTAATGTGATTTCCAAGAGAAAAACTAATTCACATACATAGTAGGGAGGAAAAACATCTATATTCTTGGATAGAAAAAGACATATCTTGCTATTGTTAATCATGATTTTAAAGAAAAGCAACAAGCAACAAGCAACAAGCAACAAGCAACAAACAACAAGCAACATACTCACGTTCCCTCTTCAATGTTGAGCTTTCTGTAATATTTCACAACAAACATGCCAACAAGTCGTCCATATGTTGATCCTATCATTATACCAGGAACAAATTGCCCAGCTGGAACAGCAGTACCAAACGTCACCACTGCTAAAGCATAAAACATAACCTGCCAGAAAATAATCATTGGAGAAACATGTCAAGCATATAAAATGCCAACTCTCTGTCAAATTTAAGAACAAGAAGATAAAACAACTTAATTTGGTACTAACTGAACAGGGCCCCCATGGGAACAATTTACACCTTGCAAAGCCCAGAAAACAATGCTTCGATTAGTTACATATAAATGAAAAGAAAAAAGGCCTATTTGCAGTAGAATAATCATATGAAATATGTTGCACATGCTTTTGAAAAATTCTATCTCAATACTAAATATTCACAATTACATTATTTTAACATGGAAAACCTCACAGCAAAAGTTCTCATGTTTGCTAAGTCCAAGCAGCAGGTAAGAACAGTAACACAATACCAAAAATGTTAATAAACTTTGGGCGCTGTACTCATTTATTGTTTTTGCGCTGAACAAATTCCTTATGGCATCATCCTGAAACAACAGAGAATCAATTTGATGTAATGGAACAAGAAAATAAAATAAAATAAATGAATATCTCTACAAGTTCATCCAAAACCTGTGTATTGAAGAAAATAGTTGCAAGATCATTGTACTCCTTGTCTTTGCTACAATGGAACTGCAAACAGCAGAAAACTACAATTGAATGTTATCAAATCCAAAAATATGATTTTAGCCACTAAGATAGGAGACAACATTCAAAAGAACATCTATACTCTAATTGGGAGGGAAGAAGGGGAAAGACATTTGGAATAACAAATATTAAATGAAGAGAGTACGAAAGACAAAAAAAAGGCGCATAAAGTATTTCTTTCTGAATATTTATTAAATAAAAGAAGAGCATGGGAGAAAATAAAAAGAAAGGGAAACAAATACTCCAGCGTATGTTTTGTTCCAAACTTCACATTAAATGGTTTCTTAAGACAAAACTTCAGCATTTTTCAAGCTCAAACTCATGGGACAGGTGATTCCTTGAGATGGTATTAAACCTCTTCAAAGAAGTGATAGAGTTTGACAACAGGCATCCCCATTCTTCTAAGTAGAAGAACAATTCAGTAAAAGGTAATGCCAATCATGTAAGAGACAATTACAGAAAGAAAACCTAAACCCGAGTCTACAGCTAACAACTCATGAAGCAAATAAAAATATAAAGCCAACAGTCTTACATTTACATAATTCCCATACATTCCAGGAGGTCGTGGACATTCAATACCAGATTGAAGATCAGGTTCTGGGCATGGAGTACATTTTCTTAGAAGGGGCAAGGCAAATGAAATAACAGATGTTAATATGGAGACAAGGCAAGCTTCAACAATCTGCACTTTAGAGGAAGGGTAGAAGGGAAGAAAAGAAAAGTAAACAAGCGTGAGTGAGAATAAAAAAATATATACCAATGACAAAATAGACAAAATAAACAACAATCTTTCACTTTCTTCACTTCAGTTCTTTCCTTCTTTTGTTACCCTTTCCTCCTACATTTTTTCACCCATTTTATTTTCTTTATTTTAAGGAAGCAGAGAAAGATGACAATTGGACCAAAACCAACAGCATACCTTGACTCGGGTCCCTTTCTTGTGCAGACGATTTTGTCGCCAAGTAGTAATATAAAGAGTAAGCTGGTTAAATAATGCTCCTGCAGATTATTGACACTAAATTATCAAATGAACCAAGACTAACTAAAATGCACAACATACTATTATTGAGGAAAAATGCTCCTACCTAGTAGACCTCCAATAATCCCAATAATAGCCATTGGAAATAGCTCTGCAAAGGAATAATCCTCTTGACCACTAAAAAATAAAATCAATTAAGGAGGGGAAAAGGGGAAAAAATTCTTAATACTCAGCTGGCAACAAAAAGAGTGAAAAGCAAAGATCTTAACTCTGATATATCCCATATTATGAATCCGCCTGACCCAAAATGTCCACATTTCCCACTCTTACACCACCCCATTACAGTTTGCACCACAACAGCCACAATAGCAGAAGTGAAAAAGACACGCCACAGCAATTGACTCCTCCACCTTCAAGAGGACATGCAACAAATTAGTGCACAAAAATTGAATGCTTGTACATATGAATGTATGTATTCACTGAATAGCACATTACAAATATGCATTTATACACAAACACAAAGCACAAGCTTCTTCATAACAGTGATGAAAATACAAAATAATACAGCTACATACTGTACATGCTTCTGAGCAAACAGAATCATGTAATCAAGAATTAAAAATCCTTACCAGGACGTGACCTCTTCCAATGCAAACAATACACCACCAACTGGAGCTCTAAATGCAGCAGCAACTCCAGCTGCACACCCGCAGGTTACCTTACCAAGAAATCAGCCAAAGTGGAATGATCATTTACTTTATCGCTTTATAGGGTCAGAGGAGGGTTGTTGGAATAAAGGTTGATGTATTTTTGGGGGGTGCGGGTGGGGGTATCATGGAACACAATACAAAAATTACAAACCCTGCTCTGCTCAGGTAAAATTTCTGACTAGTAGATTAAAAGGAATGAGCAGTTTACAAGATCACGGCAATCCCGGTCACTTTTGAATACTTGTAACCACCTTGAATTTAGATGATATTTAGTGGATCCACCCTGCGCAAGGCATGACATCAAAAGATGATTACAGGTTGTTGCATGCAGACACATACCCATACAATTCAAAGCAGAGAAAACTCAACTTCAAAAATTGAAGTCCTTTAGGTATAGTTTTTATTACAACAATGTTAGAAAACGGATAGTTCTATTTGATGTAAAGCTTTGACTGGTTCTCAAATCTATAACAGAGATATGATGACTCAAAATTTCTACAGAAAGAGATAATGTGTATGAGGTTCCCTGCATCTACTATCTAAATTGTAGATTTTCTACTTTTAACACATATATTTTTAGCTGCTTTTACCAGATTCTGCTCAACAAGAAAAAACACATTGATAATAATAATATAATATTGAGCAGTATGTGCTTACTTGTCCAAGCAAAGAAGCAATACAAGCACCAGTATGAACAAGAGGACCTTCTTTGCCCAAAGCAAGGCCTCCTCCCACTGAACCAATGCTTCCAAATATCTGTATCACACAAGAAGAATCTTGCAATTAACAGACAGACACACTTTTTTTCAGATTAAAAAAAAAAATCCTTGTATTTAAAAAACAAAAAAATCCTAATCAAAAAAGGGAAAGGATAGTGCAATCCATCGCACCTTTCCAATCAAAGTTCTGAAAAGAAGGATGCCATGAATATCAACTCCTGAACATAATTGAGAATTGGCAGTTTAAGATTATATGGGACTTTTGGAGAATCTGCATGAACACATACCAGAAAATACATGGAAAGTTTATCTCACCATTTAAGTAACCCTTGATCTCAGGAATACCAGATCCAGCAGCTGCTGGTGCAAATTGAGTGATGATATATACAGAGGAGTAGACCAAAACCAAGTTGATCAAGACATATATCATAAAGCCAGCCAGGTATGATTTCTGAATTATATCAAATGTCAATGAGAACTTCCATCCAGCAAAGTTTTCAACAGAAATATTGATGAAAACAGCAGCAAGTCCAGTACCTGAAAGCAATCAGAGAAAAAAATGTATATTACAAACAATTTTGAAATGTTAAAAATAGCTATCAGATTAGAATAAAAGACACATGCAAAACGACCAACCTTAACAAGACAAAGGTGATATTGTCTCTAAATACACTAACAGAGAATTAAATTATTGCACTTCAGAACCAATAGCTAGTGGAGTTAAACTTCAAAAGCTGAAAGGCAAAAACCCACAAGCATTACCAGCAATGGTGGGGGAGAAGGATAATTAATTTTATCCTCCCTGTACTTTTACGTTTTTTCAGTTGACCTGTCCAAGTCTTTTTTTTTCTTTTTGTGGGGGTTTCGGGAACTCCGTCAACTCTAAGAGTAGTCACATCACGTGACATGCACATGGTCTTTTGCTCCAATCAACCCATTCCTTCCTCCATCAATAACCACTCATGTTGCAACCAATCTCTAACCTCTCACTCACATATCATAGCACCTTGTTCCGGACATCACCCACATTGAACAGACACCTGATCCATGTCAAAGCACCCTCATCTACAACCATAACAGCCAAGAAACACCATGCATAAGACCAACAAAGACCCCAACACAATCAGCATGTGTCTTATACGTCCAACCACTGCACAGCTCCCTCGTGCTCACTTTGGCACCCAAAAAGCCGACACACTCATGCACAATGAGCACTGTCTCATGTTGCACCACACAACTAAAGCACCCTTCCATATACAGCCTCACCCCTGCACTTAAACACCACATAGAGCACAATCACAGCAGTCTTGAGCACCTCCAATAGCAAACACACACATTACACATACATTCAGATCTTGCCACCACTACCACTGAGCACCCCAAAATCTCGAAGACACCACTTGTGCCACTGAGACTATTGTAATAGAGATGCACTTTAGCTCCCTTTTTTTTTTTCTTCCCTACTGATTTTCATTACTCTTTATTGTACAAGCTCTTGATTTTAGGCATTGTCTCATTCAGGCTCGAGTCCAGGGAGTCTTTAATAGAGGAAAGTTTAATATGAATTTCTCTTTAGGGGCCAGTGAATTAGACTTTGTTGTATATATGGGTCTTAGTGTGTTTCAAACTTAGTTTGTCTACGTATATTTAGCTACGGAAGAAGTCCCACATTGCTCATGAAAATGTTTTAATAAGCATTTATATATGATGGTACTTAATCGGTAAATACCTTACGGTATTGAGGTAGCATTGTGGACTTGGGCCTTAGTTAAATACACACACACGCGCCCCGCCCCGCCCCGTCGCGTCTCGTCCGCGCGCGTGTGGGCCTGCCAAACTTTTACTACCCATACGAATTTATTTTAATTCTTTTTTACCGTTGCAGCTCTTTAATGCTCCAACGGCTCTTTTTCTAATCATTATTCAACGGCTAGTTGCAACAGCTCTTTTACAACAGCTATTTCTTTTACCTATATAAAGCCTGCTACATGGCTCAACAAAAACACAGAACTACAACCACCTCTCTATTCTCTCTTCTGCGCAGTAGAAGCTACCCCCACTACTTCTGCTGCGTTTTCTACTTCTTGCAAGGTCTGCTGCTCAACATACCGGGATCATCGTGTGGACGAGTTCCTGTGGAGACCCACGTCTAATCCTGGAGGGTTAACCGTCAACGCCATTCCACCGAGCATAGCTTTGGATAGGGCGGAATTAAACCCTTAAGGACAGTGCTTTGCACAATTCGTGGTAACCTTGTTCTACTACTACTTCTTATTGTTGCTATTGTCATTTTTATTCATATTACTTAAAGCTAAAATACTAGTGTTCAACATAATTTTCTACAACAGGCTTGTCTAGGTGCGTCAAACCAATTATGAGTATGAGGAAGCGTGAAAATACAAAGGGGTAAAATATATTTTATCCCTTAAGAAACGTGTGCATGGAGGTGGGAAGGCAGGTAACATAGTAGCCGCTCGGCCGGTACCTGCATACTGGTGAAATATAAATTTTTTATTTAATTTATTATAATTTTTTTCCTCTTTCACTTTGAGATGAGACGAAAAATGTACATTTTATTATTTTACAATACTTTTATTTTAAGAATGAACCCATAATGATAACATTTTTTGAGGAAATATATAACATCCACATAATTATTTACACAGATTGATTACTACAAGATATAATTAAACTTGGTAAGTTAGTTATTTGTTTAAGTTTTAACTTCGTTATAATTTCAAATCGTTGGACAAAATTGTGATATATAATATTAAGGTTTATTTATACACGTCATCTTTGTGATTTCTAAAATTTCAGATTAAGTTATTAAATACCCGCCAATATTATAGGAACCCACTTCCTCGCAGGATCTTACATAGGTAGGTACCTAGGTGACGGATGCGTTTGGAGTTTTCAATCGGAAAAACCACACATGCTAGTTACCAACTTAGGATTGAAAAAGAATTCCAAAACTGGGACAGAAATTCGAATAAGAAGAAACAACGTACCAATGCCAATGAGCAACGCAAAGAACCATTTCACCGCCAGCAAATAGCTCACATAAAGCTTCCCCCTTTGCGCCTACAAAATCCAAAACACAACCCAATATCGCCAACAAATCCAAGCACAACTGAACCAGAGTCAAACTAAAATGAAAAGCAAAAAAAAAATTTTAAAAAAAACCTGCTCTTGGCGATAAGCATAATTCTCAATGACTTCGTAGTCAAGGCTCTCAGCAGCACCGCTTCCATCGCTCTCGCTCGAGAGGGAAACGGCGTCGTCTAGTAACGGCGACTCTTCCTCCGAGTTCGGAATCCGCGACCAAACGAGGCTCGCCGATTCGCCGCCGTTTTGGAGATGATTCACCAACATTGCTGATCTCAACGGAAAAAAAAAAAAAAAAAACGACCAAACCTAGCAGCTACACAACTCCAAGATTCGCATAACTGTGGCACGAAACCCGAGATTAAATGAGCTGAGGAATCTTCGCACGCATCGATTGCAGTTACAGATCAGCTATTGCTTCTGTGCTTCCAAATTCTGCTGCTATTGAAGGAGCGAGAAAGCGACCCAGTAGAACCAGCTGTCACTGTCGTTGTAGAAGAACCCTAAGACGACAGTGCCTGGGTGTGAGGTGCAACTGTCATTGTCGGGTTTGGGTAGTGATTGC
The DNA here is from genome assembly GCA_031439595.1 of Pterocarpus santalinus. Classification (NCBI taxonomy): domain Eukaryota; kingdom Viridiplantae; phylum Streptophyta; class Magnoliopsida; order Fabales; family Fabaceae; genus Pterocarpus; species Pterocarpus santalinus. Next base: position 56,640,749 of record CM062526.1, read on the forward strand.
TTTTCTCCACCGTGAATTTCGTCAGCAGGTGCTACCAAAATTGCTTAACAAGTAAAAGCAAGTGAGAGTGAAAAGTGAACGATGTGACGGCGGAGAGCAGTTATCGAATACGGACAGGCCCACGGTTGTGTTATGATGTTGACAGTTGATGGATTATTTATTTATTTTCGGTGATGGACTAGGGATGATACGGATGATAAGCAACCTAAAAAATGAAGTTAATATAATATAAGGTAGTTAGGTTAATTAGTATAAGAAAAAATTAATTTTTTATTAAATATTATTTGGTTCAATAATTTAAAAATTAGTTTTAATATATATTATCTTCTTTTTTTTATCTATTTTTTATTATATTATTAAAAAATTAATCTAACATATTATGGCGGCCGATAGCAACAGATGATGGAAAATGGTGGCAATGGACAATGGTAGACAGGGATGAACAATGGCAATCATTGGCAATTGGCAATGGCTGACGGCAAGCGATGGCAACCGTGGTGGTAGTTGGCGGCAAATAATGGTGGACGGCGACAGCGGATGGTGGTGAATGGTGGCGGCTGACGTTGGTGGATGACGATGGCGAATGGTGGTGGACAACAGTAATAGACAATTGAGAAGGTGAATGCAAAAAGAATTAATTGATATAAAATAAAAAGAATAATAGTAAAAAGAGAAAAAAAATTGAATGAAATAAAATCAAGTTAAAATTAATTTTTTCAAGAATTAATTTTAAGTTTAAATTAATTTAAATAAAAATTAATTTTAAAATATTTAAATAATTACTAATTAATATCTATTAAAAAACAGACTCTATTATATATAATTAATTAATTTTTTTAATTTGCCAAACACTCACTTAATGTTGGGGAATTTGGCATGGTGTACACTAGCGAGTTTTGTGGGAAGGGTGTGGACTATGGTCTCCCATGGACAACATTAACGAGACCCGTGGAACTAATGGAAGCTCACCACCGTCTACCAGGTAGATTAGCTTTGAAATTAAATTAATTGTTAATACCATCTCTTGATGATAATTTAGCTGGTAAAAGTTTACCAAAGAAAAAAAAAATGGTTGGTAAAATGTTAAAAATATGATAGATGAATAATCGGATTTTTTCTCTCAACTACTATTCTTGATGTCAATTCAACTTTTCTTATCTCATATATCCTCTGGATCATATCTCATCTAGAGATTATTTAAGAAGAGCGTTGCTATTTAGAACAAAAGAAGTGACGCACGAAAATTGAGTGATGTCGAGCAATAAAATACATGAGATGGTTTCAGTTTCATCATGAAAAAATAACTATTAAACAAATTTCTTAGGGGACCTTTTAGTTAGACCCATAAAATAGATTTTTAAACCTTGCTTGAAGAATACTATATTCAGTTTAATTTATTTGTTATTTTGAGTAAAAATTTAAAATCCATTTTATTGGTTATTTTCACGTCTTAATAATGTATTTATTATTTTTTTAAAATTTTATCTTTCACACAATATTAAGTATATTATTAATTAAAAAAATATAATATCAGATTAAATAAGAGCATTTTAATAAATATACATATGCGACAACTTTAATCCATTTTCTAGGACCGCATTTCATGCACCGAAACAATTGGGTCTGCTCTCTTCTGCTTGGAAAAAATGATTGGGACAACTTACGATCACCGTTTTAACTACAAAGATAAAAACCTAACTCCCATCATAGCTAAAATTTTAAGTTATGGTGGTAACTTCATTAAGTTCAACTTACAACATACGTTACTAATCAACTTAGCATCTCTTAACTAACTAGCATAGCATGGTGCGGTCATTGCCTTGTATCTACTGGTATTTTTAGAATAATAATAATAATAATAATAATAATAATAATAGAGAAGCTGAAGTCCATTTTTTATGATAAGTGGTGATGAATCACCAAATAAAGAATGCATATAATTGCAATAAATACTACACTATTCAAATAACTGAGTCACTATGAACAATTCGTACTGCAAAAAAATATATATTCAAAGAACTATAAGCTAGCGAACACTATTGATGTTAATGGGATTCCAGCATTATTGCAATGAAAAAATACAAGACAAAAATAACTTGCAGGATCTTCGATGCTTCTGCTATGTCACCTTACGAGGCTAATGCTTGAAGTTTACGATAACTTTGCTTAGTCATGTGCCTTCATCTGTCGTTTTTCCTTGTCGGGTCACAAAGATGTCCAAGACCTATTGCGGGTAGGGAGACCTTCAATTTCACGGTGTCTTCTGAGAAGGATCATTTCTTGAGAGCTCACCGTACATATCAGATATTGCTTTGCCAAAGTATTCCTTTGCTTGAGGCCTCTTAATCTGAAAAGTAAAATGCACATATGCAAAACACGATTTGATGCCACATAACAGGTCAACATGACAAACAGGAAATCTGAGGACTCAATGCTTACCTTGAATGTTGGAGTCAACAGACCATTTTCCATCGTAAACGGTTCAGGCACCAAAGTAACAGCTTTTACAAATTCAAAACCTCTAAGCTGCAATGCATCAAATAAAGATGCAGATAATTCATATTATTAAAACTGAGGTGAATTGAGGTAGTAGCCTTAACAAAAAATGAATAACTTACCTGAGCCTCTTGTCCAAGAGCATCCATCTCAGCCAAGACAGCAGCCCTTGCCCTAGGATCATTGCAAAGTTGTGCTAAATCATTATACTGCACCCATGCGCACAAAACAGAGATTATAAGTTACTTATTGTAGCACACTGCTTTCATAAATCAGCACCATCACGTTGCAGCAAAATAACAGAATTAGAATAAATTTCATAAACCTCCCTTTTAAGTTTGATACAAATACAGGATTCTACCTTCTTGATTTCAAAGTTACACAGGCCTGACTTGTTTTAAGTCATAACATAATATAAACATCCCATGTTTATTTTACACAAACTGTCTGAAAAATTTCGTCAAATCTTAAGGGACGTCTATTTAATTTACTAAGATAAGTATAAAAGAGCCATCATACAAGTAAAAAACCACATGCGCAAAAATATGTGCAAAAATAAACCACAACAAGTACCATACTTGATCTAGAAATAATTTCTTCATGGATCATACCATATACGTAGGTAATTCAATTGTATGATCACCAATTAAAAAAAGGTTAGTTCAATTGTATAATCATCAATTCAGCTGAAGAAAAGTAAGGTCAATTATAAATGTTGAACTGAAGTTTAAACTACCTGAATGCCTTCCAAAGCAGCCCATGCTTTCAAGGCATCAGGATCCACCGAAACAACAGCTACCAAAGAAGAATTTAGGCTATCACCTATGAAAGGAAAGGAAGCATCAGCAAGCCAGAGAGGGATAAAAGACAAAGAGACACAGAAGATCACATCTAATAATACCACATTTCCTTACCATATACAAAGCATTGCGCAACAAACTTGCATTTGACATATACATTTTCAATCTTCTCTGGAGCAATGTACTCGCCTTGTGCCAACTTAAAGATATTCTTCTTCCTATAATGAAATGAAAACCTTGATTTATATGCTTGACAAATTCAGCCAAAATTGTAAAAGGGGTGCTGAGAAATTCAGGAGTAAAATGGATCTTCCTGGATAAAACACTTGGAAGATCTTGTATAACTTCTCACTAATACTGGGAGGTGGAAACAAGGGAGTATCCGACACCTTCTCTTTAAAAATCACATGAAATAATTGATAGGTAAGATTGCTCACCCTGGATTTCATAGAATGATAACAAAGAAAATAGCCAACACCTACTTTTAAACAAGGTAATTAAGGAAAAGAAAATAAATAGAGCTTCTGTTCTTGTTTGTCAATTACTGGTAGCTAAGAAGGTAAACAGGAAGATAGGGGTCATATGCTTTAGCTCATCTGGCTGAAGTTCAATATATAAAAGTTAAATGGAAGTATTACACAGTTAAAAGTCTTACAACAAAAGCACTCATTGAACAAAGCAGTCCAACTTAAAATGCCAGTGAGGGTCTACACTACACAATGAACAGAGCTGATGTGCAGCCACATGAATTAAACAGGGATAATATCATATTATTAGTTGACAGTACTTTAAGAAGCCATGTTTTATACCAAAAAATATGGACTACAATTAGGATGGTGCTATCTCACCTATCAATAATTTTGAGACGACCACCAGGTAACCACGTTCCAATATCTCCAGTATGCAGCCATCCCTCTTCATCAATTACTTCTTTCCTGCTCAATATGATTCAAATTTAGGTAAATTTTAAACAGGACAAGGTGAGTTTCATGCATAAGAAACACAGAACAGGCAAGGTGGTTACGTCTGAGCTTCATCTTTGTAATAACCTTGAAAAATAATGGGACCCCTAACACAAATTTCTCCACGGGGATTGGGCTGATCATCAGATGAATAGTTCATTTCTGGCACATCCACAAGTTTTATCTCTGAAATAAAAGAACAAAACTCTTAGCACTAGACCCTAAAGCCACAGCTAAAATAAGCTAAATATGCTAAATAAACTTCATCTTTTACATTCCTTTCAAATTAGATGGGGACAGGTAGAAAAGTTGTTCAAATCTCTATTTTTTAATGATTATTGTCAACTTTCACATTTTCTTTTAGGTGATTAATTCAGGTCCTTTGAGTGATAAAAGTAAGATTCCACTAAGTGAAAAACCATTAAAAATAAATAAATTAACTCAGCAGCACAATCGCATGCACAAGTTAGTACACTACACATTCAGCAGGCACATAAGTACTTTATACCTCAGCCAAGAATTTAACTAACAATTATTGGATTGTGCCAGAGTTGAGCCTAGTAAATCCTGGAAAAGAAACAAACTCAACCAAAAGTTCCTTTTTGTTGTAAAGGCCTATGAATAAACTAGGATAATCTCTCGATTCATTCCTTCTTATCACTTCTATCACCATCACCTTTGTCTCCCTTTCATCTTGTATAACTCTAAAGTAAACAACAACTGCTAAGCTTTGTCCCACTAGATGGGGTCGGTTATATAGATTAGACAATGTTATAGTGTCCTGTCATAGATCATATTTACATTTAAACTATTAAAATCAAAATCTCTTTTAACAATTTCACCTATAGTTTTTCTATATCTCCCTCTACTGATATCTATTTGACTATTCTCCATCTAATCTACTCTCCTTAGTGCAGCGTCTATAGATCTTTTCCACACATGTCCAAACCACCTAAGTCAGGTGTTAGGATCCAATTCCAAGGTATGGGACTTGAGTCCCACATCGGAAATACAGGATTCCGATAGGAGGTTTATAAGGCTTTGGGCTCTCCTATCACAATAACTAGCTTTTGTGATGTGGTTCTCCCAATATTCTTATCTATTGGTATCAGAACCTTACACCATGTCTCTTAGTTACAGTCGAGCGGTGCAGGTGGTGACATCGACATTACAGTCGAGCGGTGCAGGTGGTGACATCGACATTGCAGTGTTCACCCGGGACTAGTCAAAGGGGCTAGTGCACAGCCAACCCGCATGGGCATCGGGGCTGCGGAGTGTGGTGGGTTAGGATCCAATTGCAAGGTATGGGACTTGAGTCCCACATCGGAAGTATGGGATTCTGATGGTAAGGCTTTGGTCTCTCCCATCACAATAACTAGCTTTTGTGATATGGTTCTCCCAAGGTTCTTATCAACGGGATTCTACGATCTTTTTCACAATAGGCTCTTCCCGAGCTTTCGCTCTAATATATTCATTCCTAATCCTATTTTGGCTAGTATGTCAATTCATCCACCAGCTTCCTCATTTTTGCAACATTTAGGCTATTAGGAAATAGCTAGTCATTAATTACCGGGTCTTGAAAATATGCTATGTAATTATTTCCTACTAAGTATTTATAGGGATGCTGAGTGTCAATACTCAGCATGACAGCATCTAAGACCTAAACAGTGTGGTCACACTTTGGTGTTTCTCTCTGTTCACACTTCCCCTCTCACATATTTTCCTACAAATTCAACAACTCTAAAGTAAACAATCTCATTTATTTACAAAACAAGCATATTGTTATTACTTCCACGTAAAGAACAAACCAAAGATATAAAATAACGAAAACTGCCCATCCCAAGGGATACAAGAACTACTCAGTGAATAACCACAAAAGAAGGGTGTTACAACTAAAATTAAATAAATAAATAAATAAATTTTGATTTTCATAATCAAGTTGGTTGATTGTTGACATTACCTGACAATTAATAACAATAACAACCAAACCTTTTCCCACTGCCCAGTTGGGTCAGCTACATAGATTAAACCAAACCATTGCATCCTATCATAAACCATGCCTATAGATAACCTATTAAAATATAAGTCCTCTTTAATGGTTTCTTCTATAGTCTTTCTTGAATCATGAATGCTGAGCAGAGCAAGCTATGTGATGTGAAATTCATACCAAGTACTCACCACAGGCTGGATTAGGAGAGCCAACATGACCACCAAGGTTGTCACCCACATCCATACAGCTTATAACACAAGTAGTCTCGGTCATTCCATATCCTTCAGCCACTCGACCACCAAAGCAACTGTGAAATATATGTCACACATCATTTGACCAAAAAAAAATTTTAAATCAAATAATAAGAGAAGGACAATCCTCTTTAGCAATTATGCAAAGACTTACATCTTTAAAAATTCCATGACATCAGGTGATAAAGGTGATGCACCTGACACCACCATACGAACTCGTCCTCCAAGTTTTTCCTTTATCTTATTGAAAACCAATCTGTCCCACATGGGAGATGGGTTCTTGCCTTGAAAAGAAAAAAAAAATTGAAATTATGGATATTGAAAGAAAGTTTTTTTCAAAATGATATTACAGTGGACATAGACATACAATTAAAAAGGCCTTTCTTTTCATAGATAAGTTAGAGAGAACTATATAAGCAGGGAGTTAATAATAACCACCAACAAATGAAGAGTAAAAGAACAACTTTGATACAAGTATCAATAAGATCAATGTTAAGAGCACAATAGGGATCAGTTATGTGAAGTTTAAATGAATCAGCCAATATAACTATATAAATGCATGCTATGCAGAAGATAGCTCATTGTGAATGTACTTTACCATGCATTATTGCCTGCCTTTTAGCATTGTAGGCAGCATTAAATAGCCTCTCCCTCAGACCACCAGATGTTTTAACAGCACTAATAATACTGCAAAAGAGGGAAAAAAAATCCAATTGAACGACACAATGAACATACAAGAAGTTAATGAATATTTTGAAAAGTATGGTATAAATGTATATTACTCTACCTAGCGTATATTCTATTATACAGCCGAGGAACACTAACAAAGATAGTGGGTTTTAAAGCAGCCATGTCATCCATTAACTTCATATTATCCTGCATAAAAATGTTAAAAAGAAAATGTCAGGCTTATATGAAAATATTACAGCATGTAGTGAAATGAAATTAACCATTAGAAAACCTACCTTCACACATCGTACAAGGCACGGCCTTGGTTTGACAAGTTAACATGGGACACTTAAAGTATATTGCACAAAAAGATTTAATTAAATGATACAGCAGCTTAAGACTTCAACAATCAGGCAGAAAATGTAGCAATTAAAAATGCAGCCCAGTGCACCAAGCTCCCACCTATAGGGGTTTTGGGAGGGTAGATGTACACAGCCTTATCCCCACAAGCAGAGAGGCTGTTTCAGAATTTGAACCCGTAACTTCTAGGTCACAAGGCAACAACCTTACTATTGCGCCAAGGCTTACACAAAAAAGGTAGCTATTATTCAGAAAATTTTACATACTAGGTTGCAATTAAATCCATGCATGGATATAAGAAAACCTATACATAACCGAAGGATACTAGTATAAAAGATTGTTATTTGTAGTATAATCTTTAACAGAGCAATGTGGAATTCCATGAAATGGCAAGTATGAGAATGTCAATATGTTGACCTCACAAAAAATATAAGTCCCATGCACAAAAGTCACCATTCTTTGCTAAATATTATACGGGCTCCAAATGCTACAGTATACTGTAAGAAATCTTTATTTCTATCACATTTAAAAGGTAAAAACTAAATAGCTATAAGCACCAGATGCATGCAATACAAATCTAAAGCAGCAATTATAAAATTTTTTAAAATGCATTAACTCATTCAAAATGAGTAGAGAGATAAGCCATATTAAAGGAAGAAAGAAGCCCAATTTGTTCAAGGTACATACCCCCTGGTAGAATCCCACTGCAACACCGAAATATACAGTCATGACCTGATTAGCTCGTTCATAAATGTGTGCCAAAGGGAGATAAGATATAAAACTGAAAATTGAAAGAAACACAAGAAAAAACATTGGAATAAAAAACCAGAACTAACAACAACATCGAACATTGTATAAGTTATAGACTTCAAAAAAGGACTCACGTATCAGAAGGACTGAAATTTTCATCTATAGTGGACCCAGCAACACTTGCAATAAAGTTTCCATGGGTCAAGACAGCACCCTGACCAGAATTTGTTGAGCAGAAAGATGAAGAAGAAATGCTTTATATAGATGCCATAAGCAAAGAAAGAATTCTCTGGAAATAATATGCCACCATGAACAGTAAACCACAGTTTTATATAGGAACATGCGTACCTTTGGGGTTCCAGTGGTACCACTTGTATAGCAAATGGTTGCAACATCATCAGGCTTAGGTGGGCAAAAGGGCTGAATATTACTGCATCCCTATATCCAAACCCCACAAACAATGAGGTAATGAATGTATTAAATAGCAGCAGGTAAAATCAATTGCAACACCATTCACAAAAGAAATTCTAAAGTTGATAACCACAATAGATAGAAAGAGCACACAGAAGTTACACTTCCTAACTATTCCAGGGAAGCATATAATATATGTAATATAATATGAAGGCAATATATATTGCTCCATAAAATTAGCATTCTTTGACAGAGAAAACAATTAGATTACCTGAGTAAATAGCTGTGAATATGTAATAACCTGAACTCCAACTGACGATGGAAGTGATGGAATTTGATCATCCATACCTCCAACTACCTGCATACAAACTGAAAATCAGCAAGGATCTACTTTATTATTGAAAATTTAATTGAGAATCTAAGTCACAAATTCACACGTACCACAATTAAACGCACAGTTGGAATATCCGACAAGTAGCTTAACAACTGCAAAGCCAGGAGACCAGATACATAAACTTTGCAAAAGAAGATTGAAAGTTATATATAATACACTAGAAAGACAAGATCAAACGAAAGTGGATAAGAACATGGTTACACTTTATCATTATTTCATCCCAGGATAACCAATTAGCTAACGCTAATGGCTATGGAAAAAACAAAAGCTCTTTGTTTATCCCCAGAAAATAAAAAGCTATCATCCTCATAAATACATTCACCAATTTCATATATTATGATAACAAAACAGAATATAAAATTATTAGCTATTAACTGAAACACCAACACGTAACTGCTAAAACTTCATTGTTAACGAGAATACAAATTGGGTATAGAAATTTTGAAGTTCTCATTCCACAGATAATAATAATAAGCAAGCTTACTGAAAAAGCAATGATCTAGCTTCTTTTTTCTTTTTTTTTGCAAGCAAATCTGATTGTTTTCTACATAGTTAATCAACTTAAGGTGTGTTTAGTTTATAGTTTCCAAACCTGCCAAACCATGGCTTGGTCCAATGGAAAAGCAACTTTTTTCACTTATACTCAAACCATAGTTTGGAACTAGAAATCGTGCTAAAATGTATCTCAACATGATTTTGCCAAAATATGTTGAAATAAATTGAAACTCAGTTTGCAGTTTGCATCCTTCAATCCATGGTTTGGGGGGTGCAAACTGAAGTGCAAACATGATATTAATCTATTATGATTAAGGCTCAAAATGACAACATTCCCATGCCAGGATTATAGTACATTCTAGGTTGTGTATCTTGCAGGGTGGATAACTTGATGAACTGTTTGGAATTTAAGGAAATCAAATTAAGCAATTTGATTGTCTATGAATGATTTACAGATTGTTGGTATTTCCATTGTTGTAGAACGATATGGCAAACATCTGGTTCAACCGTGGAAATTTTAAGAGGAATACCCACATGGAAATTGATAAGTACTGTGTGGTTTGTATCTGCTATACGTCTAATTAGAACTCATCAATTTTAAATTAATTTTACTGTAGAATTTTTAAATTATAGTAAAGCCTTAGGGACTCTTAGGACAAGCAAGGTTTGAAAGAATCACTATTGGCTTTTACACATGATTATGAAGAGCTATTGAATTGAGTTGATAATTCTGATTGCCTTTAAATATTTGATAATAGTTTTTGGACCAACTGATAGTTTTGACTATCTAGAAATGCTTTGAGCCTTTGACAATTCTTTTGGACCTTGGGACAAGAACAGGTTTTGGGAAATTCGATATTGAATTATTGATTGGGTGAAGCATTTATTGAACTGAAAATTTTGATATTATAGAATATATTGATTTTTGTGAATTGCTTCTCATGTATTCATACTGGCTGTAACATGACAATGATTGAGCTGATAATATGGGTTATTTTGGAATGCTTTGACACTTATTTTGGCCAGTTGGCCCATAAATGGTAATTGACATAAGAAGGGATTTTGCATGATAATTGTTATAGACATTGGTTAGGACCAATGACAGACAGCATCTGCTCCAAGCAGATGCTCCATTTACAGACAGAAAATTAGAATTTGTTAAAAGTTCAATTTTTTTCATATGCGAACAGGTTCTTTTGAAAGCTTCCGTGTATATAGATTTGTATTGAAAATGGTTTGAGACCATTGACAGATATCGATATGGGTTACTGTCAAATTTACAATATGACAGCAAAAGGAGGGGCATGCTATAGTAAGTATAAGTTGAAGCTCACATATACTTACTGATTTTAATGTTTGAGGCACACAAAATATAACTTGTACAACAGCGTGATGAACAATGTACTTGACAGCATCAGGACCTATAGAGCAAACAATTCCTCGCTGTTAAATCTAAGGGTTAGGCCACGGTAAATATGAGAGAAAAAATGTTCCCTGATAAATTAAAGACAACATACCGAGAGTATCATATAAAGGCACTGATATGTATGAGTATGCAGAGCAAGCATGATCAACAATAAGCCACTCAGGTCTGTTAATAAAATACAACCCAATGCAGGAGCCCTGCAAATTAACATGCCAACTAATGGTTAACCGATGCCATGTGAAAAAATGAACAATAATTGACCACATAACTTCAATCTAGCATTTACCTTTGGGACTCCATAATAAATCAAACCAGAACCTATTGCAGTGCGGGCAGTACCCGCTTCTCCATATGTCATCCATTTGTACCTTAAGAGTGCCAGAAGAATGGGAATGAGGAGAAGGATGTAAAATATATTCGTATGAAAAAGCAAACAAGGCCCAGAAAGCCTCATAGGTTGATAGTTGAGCTGCTTACTCCCCCACTGTTCCATCCGCACGGACACGAGTTCCCAGATACTTGAGGTCTCGAAAAGTTTCAGTTGCACGCCTATTATTACAGAGTTTGACAAAATACATATGAATTTATAAGGCATAAAAATAAATTCTTGTTAAAGTATTGATGATTAATGTTACTCATCTATCCTATGGGGTCGAATATAAAATTTTACAGAGAAAAAGGAGTAATGCTCACACGAAATTATCATGCAGTGTACCAATTTCAGGATTGTTAGGAAACCTGCTCACCAGCTTCAGAGGAGAGCGTGCAGATCTACAAAAGAAAATAACAGTAACAAAAATATCAGAGAAACGGCCCTAAAATGATGTATAACAAGAAGACCAAGAAACACAGGAAGAGGTATACCTATACACGTTCCACTTTCCTGTCTGCAATTTCTCCGGGAGTACAACACTATACCCTTGTTCTGCTCAGAAGTAAATATCAGAACTAGTGATATCAATAACATGCCTGACCAAGAAATTAATTGCAAGAAGGTAACGTGATAAGACCAATAAGCCATGCACGTGAAAAATTGGAGCTTGGAATCAAAATTCAAATTAAATATAACGAAAAGCTATTTTCCTTTTGCAAAAGCATGGGAAAGTGTTTTGTTGTTGTAAGTATATTCTGGTAAAGTGACAACCTTAGTGGTGTCGTGTCACTATATTACTCGATCCATCCATCTCTCCGAACTTTATTTCAGATCCATTTTGGGAGACAATAAGAAGTGCTTAGATTCGAAATACGGAATGGCATCTACCTATGCATTGTTGTGTATTAAACTGAGCGGTCCATATTCAAAAAGGTCACCATTAAAGAACAATGATAATTAAGTGCACCCTGGCACACACAAAAAAGTGAGAGAGACAAGCTGAATCTTTCACACCTTTCTCTGGGAACAACAACTTTCCACAATACCCATTTAAACAATGACCACATAATCAGTGTCCTTTTTCTGGAATTCGATTTAAAACTCACAAAGCCATTCACTAATTACCCACCCAAAAAAAAAAAAAGAAAAACATTAAGACATTAATCAAGGGGATTAACTAATTAGTCAGTTAATTAATTAATTAATTAAATCCGCACTCTTTATTATTTGCGTCGTAATTAAAAAGGACAAATCAGATTCATCCACAAAAGAAACAAACATCCTCCAAACACACAGTAACATCACATCACAATCCTCATGAGAGAGAGAGAGAGAGAAAGAGAGAACCTAAGACGAACTCGCCGGCGGTGGGATTAGGTTGGAGGTGGGAGGGAGAATCGGCGGCGGGGATGAGGTGGGAGTGGATGGCTTTGAGACGACGTTGCGCAGCAGGTGTGGGATCCATCATCACCTTCTAATCCGAACGAACACAGTGAACGACAATCTCAGGTTCCCGTTTTGGTGCGTCACTGTGTGTGTGCGTGCAGGCGCGCTACGTTATCGAGGAGAGAGGCGAATGAGAAAATTGAGATGACCATGAAGATGCGTGTTAGTTTGCACCTGCATCTAATTATGTAATAATATAATATAATAAATATAAATATTTATATTTATCCGATTATCCTTGTCTGAAAATGGAATTCATCATTTTCATGTTAATAGCTATGAGTCATTTTTATACAGTTCGAACAACTGTACTAGGGAAAAAGTAAACGAGTTTTAGGGGGAAAAATATGACAGGGTTTCGCGGAATTCACGTTGCGATATTTAAAATATAATGTGTAAAAATGCTTGCTTACAATAGAGTTTTTACTTTTTCGGTACGTGCTTACGATAGATTTTCGTACGATTCGTCTGCATCAAATAATAATAATAATTATTATTATTACTATGTAATTATTATTATTACTATGTAATTATTTTATTATTTCTTTTCTAATTTTGCTTGGTTGCCACGTGTTCTTTGATGAAATTGATTAATGATGCAGCAGCCAGGGGCGGCTCCTCATCATAAGTTACGAAAAAAAGTTGGATGAAATTTTTTATATTTATTTTATTCAATTTTTAAATTAAATAATTATAAATATATTATTTTTTAAAATATATATTTTTAAGTTTTAAATTAATTTTTTAAAAAAATTTATATATTATTAGTTGAGTTAAAAATTAATTAAAATGAATATAAGAAATTTTATATAAATATTATCTATAAATTAATGGAACCGTCGCCTCCCCAAAAATTTTAATTTTTTATAAATATATGTTTTTTATTTTCCCCGTTAAAATTTTTTTATGTGGTTCTTCTTATTTTATTAGATTAGATAATTAATTAAAAACTACAAATACATAAAATATATATATGTGTATTTTTTAAATTTTGATTATAAAATATTTATTTATATATATATATTGTAATTTTTTTAAAATTTATAGATAATAATAAAAATTTAAAATATATATATTATTTTTTATATAAAATTAATTGAATTTAATTTAGAGTTTAATTGGTATGATGTAAAGCAGAAACTGCTTTACATCACAACCAATAAATAGGGGAAAGTGAGAAATCACATGGATCCTCATTATAATAGGTAGTTATTTGTGTGAATAAGACTTTCCATTATTTCTATTTAATGATAATAGAACTATTTTACATTGTCAATATATTTAAATTAAATTTATTAATTTATATATCCTAACAATATAAAATTATTTTATATCATTATCTAACTATATTATTTCATTTATGTGATTTTTAAAATAATATAAAATAAATTTTATATTATTAATATATATAAATTAAATCCAAGTTAATTAATAACTATTGGTCCCACCCAATAAAAATGTCTAGCATCGCCCTCTGCTCCATGACAGTGGCCGCACCCGACCCGAGTGCATCGCCTTCTTTCGGTGGCAGCCATTGCAAAAGGTCATTGGAAGAGGTTTTATAAATTTGAATAATAATATTAGGACGATAGCAAATTTTATAGATTAGGTTTTTCATTTTATACTGAATCACGTGTTTTCTTTTTATTGAGCCAACTCATTAGGCCACCAAAACTAGGGGTATAAATGGGTTGAATTGATCTAATGAATCCGAAAATTCAAACCAAACCAATATAATTAATTTAGATCAATTTGGATAATCAGTTTATTTTCAAGTTGGAACTAAAACGAACCAATAAAATTATCGGTTCAATTGCAAATTTATGATTTTTCAATCTGATTACCTAAATATCCAATCTGATCATCTGATCAACTAATATTTTTTTAATTTCTAATATTTCAAAGTTTTATACTTAAGTTTTTAATAATACAGTCATTTTTTATCATTTTGTTAATATTTATTTAAGAAATTTATTTATTTACATCATTATTAAGTATCATAATTAAGCTTTACATTATTGTTAATTGTTATAAAAATAAATTTTTTAAAAAAATATAATTCTTTATTTTTACTTCAATCCGATGGCCCGAACCAAACTTGTAACACTCGCTCATAATAAAATTAATTGCACAACTTTACATAGAAAATTCGGAGTTGCACATTAATATACATAGATACAATACAGATAATAAAACTACAATTTATTTAATTACAACTCTACATATTTTTGGTAGCTAGAAGAGTTTACCTTCCTCTAGAACGTTACTTGACTAATCTAAAACTACCAGAAATAAAGTAAGAATTGAAAATTCTCAGTAGATAATGATTAGTTTTAAAGCATTTGAACTATGATGGTTCCAATCGTGTCTTAGCACAGAAATTCACATAGGTACTGTATCATAATTTTATCACATTACTTATAAGAAGATCATAATATTATGGGTAGTAAATACTTAAAAATATATGTTATGCAATACATAAAGTAACAAGTATTAATATCCATATAATCTTTTTACTTTAATTTTTACTTTCCTTTGTTTGCTTGTCTCACATATATTCAAAGGCCTTCTCTTAGAGAATTCTCATTCTCTCGCGTTATTTTTAACATCGTGATGGTAAAGCGAGACTTTTATGCCGCACTAACCAAGGCAGGTAACATAAAGGATCTTACATCTTATCCCTCTGTCTTCTTAGAGGTCAATGGCAAAATTTTAAATATCTTCTTTAAAATTCCTTACTTGTCATTATAAATTTGCAATAAATATAAAGATACATAATCTCAAGAAATAGGTAGAACTTAAAAGAACTCAAATAACATAAACTATAATATAATTAAATTCATCATAATAAATTAAATGACAAGGCATAAAATAAAATGAATAAAAATGCACAAAATATAATTAAAGTTATAAACTAAAAATAAATAAAGTGTACAAGAATTAAAACAATAACTATTAATGTATAAACAATATCTTAACAACAACAACAACAACAACAATAATAATAATAATAAGCAATAGTATAAAAAAATATTAATTAAATTAATTTGAAAGGATAAATAAAATCAATAAAAATGATAATTAGTAATAATATAAATTAACATTAGTGGAAATAACTTGGAACAATAAATAAAATATATTATAATGATAATTAATAAAGAGCAATAATATAAAAGAATATAAAATAACTTGGAACAATAAATAAAATAAATTATAATAAGAGAAATATTGAGCAACTTTAATATGAAAAATAATAACATAACTTAGAATAATGGATTACCGTGAATAAATAATAAAGAAAAACAATATAAAGAACGTCAAATAAAATTACTTAGAATAAATTATAACAAGGAGGCATCAAATAAAATAACTTAGAATATATTATAAACTATGATAGTGAATAATAATAAGTAAAATAATATTAAATAATATAACTTATAATGAGTAAATATAGCTATAATTTAATTTTATAAATAATTTCATTATCTACCTCAAAACTTTTATAAGAGTGAAAAGATGTGAACGTAATCAATTCTTTTATCCTTCATTCCTCTACTAATAGCGTGTTTGATTTTACTTTTGTAGAATTGATTCTAAAGAGAATTGATTTTATAGAATTAATTTGAATAGAATTAATTTTGAGATAAAGTAATTTATGTTTGGTAGTTCCTCTAAAAATGATTCTAATAGAAAGTAAAAATTTCTCACTTCTATCAGAATCAATTCTAGAGACAAGAATTGATTTTAGAAATAATAATCAAACAACCCAAAATTTGATCAAAATCAATTTTGGCCATTTAAAATTAATTTTAATAGTGCTAAAGATTTTTCCAAACATGCTATAAGTCAATATAATCTTCACCTTCTCTCCGTAAAACTTCTCTCATGCCCTCACTTCTACTTGATGCATTTCAATATGTAATTTTACTCGTGCTGTGCTCTTTATATAGTCACAGAAAATTATTCTTTACTGTAAAACATTTTAATTTTTCGCTGACCTTTAAGGTGCCTTGCCTGCACTACAAGGCCAAACTTTCTTCTCCTTCATTTATTGCCATGTTGCTTTTCTTCTTCTTTTGCAAGTCTTTCACGTCTGTTGACGTGAACTTTCCTTCTTTCTTTTTTTTTTATATTATTATTACTACTATTATTATTATATTATATTAATATTAGTATATTAATTACTATTAGTTAGCAAAACACACGTTCACGTATCTGATGCCTCTATTAGTATCGATAATTTCAAAATATATTATCAGATTATATATATATATATATATATATATATATATATATAATCTGATAATATATTTTGAAATTATTAATACTAATTTATAGTCTTACTTTAAAAGATTAATGTTCAAAATTTGATTATTGTCCCAATTTTAAATTAATCAATGCTGTAAAATCATTTCAATCATATCAATTAAAATATTTAAATAAAATAATTAAATCAATGTAATTCTAAATAAAGTATTTTATAAAAAAAGAATGTTACAAAACCAACTTGATCTTAATCGGATTGATTTGATTTGAATTTGTTAGAAAAAAAAGTTTAAAGTCCAAATCAAACTAATCCAATTAAATTTAATCAATTTGATTTTTTTTCACTCAAATCTGATCCAAATCAATCTATTTACACCCCTAACCAAAACCACCACTATATAAATCTGAGGAAAAAAAACACTCCAATAGAAACCCTGATATTGGCACGAGCCCAACAAAAAAAAAAAAGAGATTTAAGAAAATCCAACAAGGTGAAAAATGAGGATATATAAGAGAATCAACCCAAGCTTCTTTCTTTCTGGAAAAATTCTAACATCCATCATAAAGAAAGAGTACTTTTTCCTTCATAATAAATTGTGATCTTATAAAATTTTATATAAAATTCATTTATTATACTATTTTTAAAAATTTTATAATAAAAAAATTTGAAGAAAGAATTTTGTATTTCATGATGGGTGATGAAATTTTTTTCTTTCTATACTTTTTCTTTTCTTTTTAAACTTTGCTCTAGATTTGTAATATATTTTTGGAATGATTTCCTATCAATAATTTTAATATTACAAAAAAATAGATGAATGATTTTTTTTTATCTTTATAAATATTGTTATGAGATTAATTTCTTAAATATTATAAGAGTTTAATTGGTATGCACTGACAGTGTAAAACTGTTTTATACTGTCAACCAATAGATTAGGGGAAAGTGAGAAATCATGGTGGATCCCCCATTATAATGGGTAATTATTTGTATGATTTGCACTTTTTATTATTTCTATTGGTTGACAGTGTAAAACTATTTTACACTGTCAGTGCATTTAAATTAAATTCATACTATAATTATTAAAAAAATTTCAATAATTATCTTTTTTTAAGATTTGAATATTTGCATCTCCATAACTCTTATTCATAAAGAGGTGAATGATTTTAGTTATTTTAAAATAATTATTTTAAAAAAATTGTCTTTTCATGTCCTGTCAAATCTTTAAAGATACTTGACAAATAGAAAAGGTTTAGCTATTTTGTTTTATAATAAATTAAAAAAATGATTATATATTGCTCAGCAACGAGCAACTCTCAGATTTAAATACAAGTCATGCAACTATCATAGAATACAACATGCATACATGAACACGAAACTCATCGATATGATTATGAATGTGCTTTCTTTGAAAAAAAATAATTAGAATATGCTTTCATTTTCAAAGTATCAAAATTTTATAATCTTTCGAACATAGGTTGATGGCTGCAAGATTTGAGAAACAAGGAGCTCGTTACCTTTTACAACACATTCTTTTTGCGAACATTATCCAAAAAGTTAACTTTTTTAAGGAAGCATTTGCAATCCTCCATAGAACATTATAAATTATAATGTATCAAGCCTTTATAATTATCTAAATATTAATTAAAATAATACAACAATTTAGATTTATTCAGATATATTATACACATTAATTATAAGGATCCATCATAATTATCCTCTTTCTTCTTCTTCCTTCTTCTTCACTAATCAATGCCGCCACTACCTTGCCCCCATCCACCGCCCCACAGCCCTCCGACGCCACCCTGCCAGCACTGACACCGCCGCCACCAACCGCTTCTTCCTCAATGGGCTCCTCACTTACCCAACTTAAAGGCTTTACTGGTTGAATTTATCTCAAGATAATACAAAGTCTTTCCTTTCTTTTGTCTCAAATAAAAACCATCCCAACTTCTTGTTTTTCTTTCCCGTTAGTCCAATCCATAAAAACAATCAAAGTCACAGCTTTATTTAAGACCCAACTTGGAAAATAATTTCTAGCCCCAATATCCTAATTATGATATAGCTTGTAATTTTTGGTCTCATTGCCTCTTGTTTTTAAATTATCTTCGGCCAAACTTGGTTATCATTGCAGTGGCTATACATCTCCGTGAATGTATAGATTCAAATGTTTTTTGTGGGATTATCCCCAAAAGCATTCTAAAATGGATGCTTATGAGCATGAGCACTAACATGATAACCCAGTTAAGATTGAGATGCCCAGATCTAGTATTTTGAATGATGATCCAGTTAAGATTAAAATACTTTTAGAATAAATGATTTACAAACAAAAACCAAAACAAAAATGTAAGCAAGCAAAAATTTTACAGAAATAATACGAACCCTCAAAAATTGCTAAGCTCAAACCAAGTTTAAAAAATAAGTATAGGAGCTTGATGCAAATCTGGACGTGGTAGGTCAGGGCTGTGGATTTAGGAGGAGGAGAGAACGTGGGTACAAGTGGATTCCCACATTGTTAGGGCGGAGAGAGGGAGCGTGCGTTATTGTTACAACAATTATTCGTGGATACGATGGCTGACATTCTCAGTTATCATCTGTTAACTCTAGGGTTTAATGGCCGACATATATATTTTGTAACAGCTTAAACCAACATTTTTATATCAAACAATTTTTTTACCCTCTCGCTGTCACCTTTTCCTAAGCAAATATTTGTAACAGTTTCGTGTGTGAACTAAACAAATTCAATTCAACTATTTTGTAAGGTGATCGCGTTGTCAACATAAGTGGCTTGGATAGGTTCGAGCGAAAAGTAATTACCTAAAATTTTGAATATTTCAGCTTCTGTTTATTTATTTATTTTATTCATTTATTATTTTGATTCCTAACTCTTTTAATCATGTGGACCAACTTTATTTGCGCACAGCTTTGAATCTCACTAAAACTATGTTACAGTCAGGTAAATACCTACGGTCAAACTGGACACTCTTACCACGACCCAAAAAAATGAAAAAAAGAAAAAAAGGGACACTTGTGCCAATTTGGTTTGTTCTGCTGTACAAAAGAACCAAAAACTAACAAAGCAAAATACCAGCAGAATCATAAGTCACCTCAAAGCATTAACGATGTGGACAACGAACACGAGGAAAGTTGGAGATATTATCAAACTTTGCTAGCTCAGCTGCGAGTTGATTGGCCTCAACGCAAGGCTGCGGAATTTGGGAGGTAGTGAGAGCTATCAGCCAAGAGCTTCGTACATGTGAAGCGAGAGGATAACATAGATGCTATTATTGATCAAGCAATCAACAGCCATTAAGATTGTGATTATCTATTTTATTTCTTTCCCCACTTACTTGTTGGGCACATGATCAAATATAAACACCGGTGAGAAAAAGGGATTAACTAATGTTGACCTTCCCGCCCAAAAAAAGAAAAAAGAAAAAGAAGGAATAAATCAATCTGCACACCCTAGTTTTAGAAACCAAGCAGGGACGGAGCTAGATCTTTTTTTATGGAAGAGATAATATTTAATAGTTAAATTTACGTAAAATATATATATATATATATATTGTAAGTTTATTTTAATCTAAAATTTTAAATATCAGTAAAAATATATAGAAAAAAATAAATAATTCACAATCAAAATTTTACACGATGTATTGTCTATTATATTAAACATTCAAATTGCATTCGTGATATTTAAGTACTGGTTTTTTTTTTTTGGGGTAAGATTATTGAAATTAGAACTCAATTACCGTAGCTAACTTCATTTTTCTTTTATTGTATAAATATCAGAACAAATGAAAGGGCAAAGTAACAAAAAAAAAATTAAAAGATAAAATCAATTTTTTGGAAGGACCACTGCCCCTTTTTAGTTCAAAGGGAGGCGCCCCTGAAACCAAGTCTAGTGCCACGTACGCAAGTACCCTTGAGCCCATCTAGTCGTAGGTTCTAAATGGTATTATGGAAATATGGCATGTAAAACGGCGGGAGACTGGTCCAAATGTGAAAAAGCATAAGCTTCCAACAAAGGACGATCAAAGATTGAAATTGGACAGCCACATGGCTAATGTCATATATGAAGACCAGCAAGCAAAAGAGTCGCAGGAACTAGTTTGAAGTGCAAAGCGTGAAGTAACAGTGGGGGCTCCAATTGATGATGATGGCATGGTAGCAAAGCCTAAGAAATACAGTCACTTCAAAATGGTTATCATATCTGTATCAAATGCGCATACTTTACCCCCTTTCAAGTATTCCTAATTGTCTTTTATGAATTTTTACTTTAGTTTTTTTTTTTTAAAATTTTTCATACAAATATAAATAAGAATTTCATAATAATCAAATAAAAAATATACTTTATTATATTTGCAATAAATTATACCAACTTTTAAATCATTGTTACTCTGTTTTAACTTAAAATTTGCACTTCTATATTAATTTCATACTAAATTTATATATATTACATCCTATAATTTTCAAACATTGTCTTTCACCTTAAAAAAAAAAAAATCTTTCAAAAATTGTCATATTACCATATCGATAGTGTATCTGTATCAATATTTTACCAAAGCTCTGCTAATAAACATTGAATTTTATGAATTCGGCTCTGGTGATTAAGCCAATGGTGTGCAGGGATGTCACCCGCGCAGGGCGAGGCCGGGGAGTGCCTTCCCGCTCCCCATCCCCGCCACACAGAATGCTCCCCGTCCCCATTCCCCACTTCCCCTTCGGTCCCCGCGGGGTCCCCGAACTCAATAAATAATTTTTTTTCTAAAAACAACAACAACAACAAACAACAACAGAAGATCAACAATAGATAATGTAGCCAAGAAAATAAGTGAAAAACAAAAAATAGGCATCAGAAAGAAGTAGCAACATAGATCTGAGAAGGATGACTTAATCCAACACCACCCAAAAAAAATAAATAAATAAAACATAGATACAAATCTGATAAGAAGCAGCACAAATCTGGTTTTGACAACAGAGGAGCAACAACGTTGTGGTGTTGTTCGTGGTGGCGGCACTGAGTTTTATAGGAGGTGGAGGGGCAACGTGACGGAAGAGGCGCAACCGAAGTGGTGGTGCGACGAGAAGGAAGAAGCACGACAAAGGTGAGGAGCGACGGGAAGGGACAAGCGCAACTGAGGCGAAGGCATGAAAGGATGGAAGAGGCATGATCGGCGGCGTAGTGGCGATCACTGGCAGTGGAGCTGTCTTGGCTACTAGGATGTACTTCAATGGAGAAGCTCCTGCTTTTTGGTCTCTGATTTTGGTCGCTAGTGGTGGAATATGATCAACATAATGCAACAAATAGCCAACTACGGTTTGGGTAGTTGGATTTGGGTCTTTGGGTTATTCGACCTGGGCCATGGGATAGTCTACGATTGGGCTTTTTTTATTTTGAAATTAAATTAACATTAACACATGTAAAATGCCCAAAAAATATAACCCATATATGTATATAATATTTTTAATAGAAGGATATTTTAGTCTTTTTACATATACAGAGTCCTCGCAAAGCAGGGAGAGTGATCCCCACCTCCATCCCCAAATCTACTGCTAGGGGACATTTGCCCCCATCCCCGTCCCCACAGGGGAAAAAATCCCCAAATAAGGCAGCCCCTGCGAGGATCCCCGGCACGTGAGGATTTTTGACATCCCTAATTGGTGTGTGCATGAGAGAGAGAGAGAGGAGGAGGAGGAAAGGGGATGCCCCGGGGGGGGGGGGGGGCACTTCCGCTTTATTCTGTTGACACCAAGACTCACCATTACTCGGTAGATATCTAACCAATTTTTATGAATTCGATTCTCCAAGTCTTTAATGAAACCACTCCGACAGGATCAATTATATATAAAAAAAAGTTGAGTTCCGAACCCAGTAATGGCTGCACATTCATGTAAAGGCTCCTCCTCCCCTAAACTCGACCCCCGGGTTGGCATAGATGACATTTGACAGTGGATCACATTGCATCAAACAGAAATGAATGCAATGCGCGATCCACATTTAGCAAAGTATTCGCAGAGATGTTGAAACACTAAAAAAACCCACAGGTCACAACCCTTTCAACCTATAATTCACCAAATTATTTGTCAAACTTCATAAAACTGATCATCTGAGATTCTTACTCTCTCAAGTCTGCGGCATTTTGACTTGCATATGTACTCAAAATCTACTCTACTGACAAGGCTACTATAATCTTGTTCTTTTATGCTTTTAGAAGAGCTCCAATAATTGCTGCGAGACATCTGCATCAACGTGAGAATCATTATTAATTATTAATAACTAATAAAGGAGGAAATAAAAATACTTAAATCCAGTCAATTTTCAAGAAAATTCTTTTCATTACGTGTTCAAAATGCAAAACTATATTTTTTGTAACTTAAAACTAGGAATAGCTTTCTAGTTTCAAAAGAATAGGCTAAACAGTAATTAAAGAGATATCTTCCAAAATGAAATCAAAATATTGACCTCAAAAAGATTAATCCTCTTTTAATTTTTGAAAAACCAATTGCTCAATTGCCACAAGATTTTATTACTCAATTTTTTTTTCCTATACAAGATTTATCATAAACAATTACATATTTGTCAATCTTACTAAACTAAAATTCACGAATCAGCTAATGAACCACAAATCTCAGAACAGACTAATAAATACAATAGTGTTACTTGACATTGAAAAAGGGAAGCAGGATGAGGGTACCTTGAAGAATGGATGGTGTTGTCTGGAACTCTTGCCAGATATTCTGATAAGCAGCAAGATCCATGTTCAGAAACTTGGCAGCTAGATATGCAGCTCCAGCAGCAATATGTTGGGGTTTAAATTGAAGCCAAAGAGAGCTCCGAAGCCTGCAAAACATTTTTCAGCTTCAGAAGACCATTCAAGACAAACAACAACAGCCAGCATTGATCAACACAAATAGCTAGATACATAAATAGTCAAACTAACCATCCGAGGCAACAATAATAGAAGATTCCTGAACAACTTAGCATATGTTCCCAGCATGACAGATCAAGTCAGCTATTACAATGAGCAGGAATATAAACTAGATAATACAAACATATTCAACATTCATATCAAGTGAAAAACACAAATTTATTAACTTTTCCTTACCAACTATAAAAGCAGCAACTCAGGAAGAATACTATTCCAAGAATCTGTGCAGGATTGCTGATAAGAGTACCAAACTATAGCATTATCTTATACTCATTTAGAGAATTTATCAGACTTCCAGGCCCAAATCTTCTGTGGGGGCTTTAAACTCCCAAAATACATGCAATTAAAATGACAAAGCATGCATGGAGAGCTGCACATTGCAGACAATTGAATCTTTCAAAGGTAATGCCAACGCCACATCTGCTCAACAATTTGACCGGAAGAGTCTTGCTACCATGCACATTGGAATGCTTTTTATGAATGCAAATTATTCCACACACTACATACCAGCTGCCTAAGATACCAACTGCCCCATTTTCTGAGGTGGAACAGGGATAAAAACAGAGCAGGAAACAAAAACTTCCCCTAATTCTCAAGATGGAATACATTATCATTTTCACAGCACATGTGCAGAACCTTCCGGAGTATTGATATTTCATGAAGGATACTGAAGAAGAATACCAACAGACTCAATACTGATAAGCAATAACAAAGATGATAAATGATCTTTTTCTTTTCTTGGGAAGGAAAAAATATTACCAAAAACTTGTGCTTAAAAGAACTGAGCTACCAGTGAACCACTCAGACTGCACCGCTCATTCAAAATGTTTAGGGTTGGCTTACCTTGCTTATTAGAAAAAGCTCATTTACCCTTAAGCATAAGAATTTGGATGTTCAGCTTGTTAAAGCTCACAAACAAACTGGTTAATGATAAAACAATTTATTTTCATATATTATTTATTAATTTATTAATTTAATCATTTATATATAGCTAAGATAATAAGCACATAAAAATGGCATTAAACCTAAAAAATATATGCCCTGAAAAAAAAAATTTTGCTACAACATGCATTTCCTGAAAAATTACTGCATGCATTTAATGACCCAGAACAAATACATGATGACCTTGGTATAATCAAATTCCTGTTGGTGCAAAACCAGAATTGTATTCAATAAACAATTTTAAGAACTTTTATAACTAAGAGAGAAAGACTATAACTACAAACATAACGGACAAGGAGTTGTCTTACAATCAAAGGAAATTACTACTAAGACAAAAATGGAGTCAAGCATCCCTGACTACAAACTCCATGATCTAGCAAAGCATCTAAGCTTTGAGATATCTACTCTGAAAGATAAATATACCCTAATGGCTTCCCATTCCGGATTTTCAACATCATAAATAATTTTGGGAGCACCCTAGGTTCAGACAGAGGAAGACCTCATTCAAATCATGAACAAGAATTACCCATCTATGATAAGTGGATCCCTAGTAATTCTAAACTAAAAAAATTGTTGCTAGAACAGAATTGAAAGTCTTACAATTTTAAGTTGCCAAATATTGTTTTCTTCCACCCCAATGAAATCGAGTCAAATTTTATAAAGTCCCCATTCCCATCACAATCTTAACTAGACTTAATGCCAATGGACCAAGAAACTATGACTAACTATTTGAACAGATGAAAAATCTAAGAACTAGCATCAACAGGACCAAGAAATTTAAACTCTTGCAGAGAGGCTAAAAAAATTGACCGCTAAAGATGCCCAACATATAGTGTAAAATATGTAATGAAATTAATTTTGATAAAACCAGTATAAAATTTTGAAAACTATCATTCAATCATTTAAAACGTATTATGAAAGCATATTAGGGCAAAAAACTTTTACACTAAATGGGATCAAAATTAAATCCAAATTTAAAACGGGCATTAATAAATAAATAAACATATCGAAATTAATCCATTTGAGTTGCCAAAAACTTCAATGTGGTTGAAAAATGGGGGGAAATTAGGACGACTTGCACAAACCCAAAAAACTGCAATTATATTGACCACAAAGGACTTTAAAGGGGTGGATTTTATCAGCAGATTCATGCTAGGAAACATCTTTAATCCAAATCAATTAATAGACCAAGTGAAAACCTTCCTTTCTTCCAAGGAAAAGAGAATTAACTGTGCCAGGGAAAAAAAGAATAAACAAAAATACAGTACCACCAGGGGGACTGTTCAGTAAAAATGAACAAGCAGCAGAAAAGACCTCCATTTTCCTCCAAACCAGTAAATTGACTCAAGCATTTGCCTAATGCATAATGACTAGCTAAGATTTTTTCAGGACAATAAAAAACTTGGGCCCATTTGATTTCTTTCTTGGTTTTTGATTGTCAGATCACTTCTATGTGATATTTCCACGCATTTTACTAGAAGTGAAAAGAGAGCCCATTTGGCTAAAGGTAACCAGCATAAACTACAAGGCATTGAGGGTTAGATGGAAAAATCTGGGTTGGGGCTCTTGTAGCTATCATGGGTAGCCCCAATAAAATTTTTTGGGACATATTCAGGCTAAAGTAATCCATTAGACATCAGCAGTTCAACTTCAGATGTAAAACAAAACTTTCCATGAACAGCATATGAATCCGCCAGCTAAGAATATCATACAGGCCAGCACGCTAATCTGGTGAAGATCCTGCAATTATATGCATGCCAAAAGAATCAATATCCCATGACAGAATAGGTACACAGAGAAGTTTGGCTAAAGAACAATATTGAGAGAATCAACACTATCTTGAACCAAAATTTAGAAGGGGAGACACCAAGGTATCTTCCTCAGCCACTAGATCTCCAGACCTCAAGACATGCTATTGATTGAGGTTTAACACCCAGTGCCCCATTTCCTGTTTCCTAGACTAGTTTTTCATTCCAGTCACTGTGTTAGATAACAAGAGGCAGGTCAGAACCAACAAAAGGGAAACCTGAAGACGATACCGTTATACAAATTGAAGGTTTATAAGTAATGTGCCAATTTGATATGAGGCAGCAAGTTTGGTTCTCAAAATAAATGGTATAAACAAACATCACTGCTGCAATTGTAGGAGGGACAAGATTTAAAGAGAAGAAAACTCACCCTTCACTGAGCAAGTTTAATGCCAGATTCACCAAAACAGTCTTCGATAGACCTAATTTGTTAAGAACAGATGTAAGGGGTGCATACGGATGTTGCACATTGAGTTCAAAATTTAGAGTAGTAAGTATCAACTGTTCAGCCTCAAGCAACCGATTGCGATACTGTTCAAACCAATCCTGTGAAACAACTCAAGTCAAGTCAATATAAATGCAAATTACAATCTATTTAACTATTATTCAGCAGTACGGCAGAAAGATCCAATAATATTTTAGTAGCCTCTGGGAGAAATGTCAACTCATTTGAGCTTATATTATATTCAACAGAACAGACAATATCTTTATAAATTTTTATGGTTAACTGGCAATCATATCCATGTGTACATATCAGGCATATCCACATACAAATTAATATAGACTATTATTTGGTGTTTTTTGGCATGTCTTCTGCAGGCAATATAATAAAAAAAAGTGAAGAAAAAATTGGGTAGTTTGAACCATACTCACAATAGGAAAGAGATAGGACAACGAAGCAAAATCTTGTCTATGTAAGATTTCACTGGATGCTCGCAATACATTATTCAAAGGGCGTGGCGATTCCTCAGACTTTGCGGCAAGAAAAAGAGCAGCAGTAGCAATCAACTGCAGCACAGATCAAAATTAACGAACACGCAGCATGAAGGAACAAATTACACATAACATTGAGCAATTAGTTTAAATAGAACAACAAAGCACCAACACAATCAGACAGATCCACATCAAAATTTCTGAGCATTTCGATAGTAGAACAACCCCTAGGAAGATTGTGGTCATAGCTGGCAGGTTGTAAAACTCCTTGGTACAAGTACAGGTACATTGTATGTGGTGTGCATATGCTATCTTATTAAATATGCAGTACGC
The DNA here is from genome assembly GCA_031439595.1 of Pterocarpus santalinus. NCBI lineage: Eukaryota > Viridiplantae > Streptophyta > Magnoliopsida > Fabales > Fabaceae > Pterocarpus > Pterocarpus santalinus. The sequence goes on from CM062526.1 coordinate 56,668,781, forward strand.
CAGGATATACTTAATTGTTACGCTATTAAGGTTCACGGTATGTTTCAATATATTAATTAATAAATTTTTAATATAAAATTGTTTAAAAAAATCATAAATTAAAAATCTTATAAAAAATAATATCATAATAGATTAAGTGCAAAACCAATTATTTTATCTTTAGTGAATAAGTGAACAGTTAAAAACTTATACTGCTTCATAAAAGAAGAAACTCAAAGTACAGAAATGTTCAAAAGGCTAAAAGCCCATTTCATATTATTTCTTTTGATTTTTTTCTTAAGTTTAATGATATAAAACTGCCTTTTCTAGTTGAAAGGCCCAATAGGGTTTTCTTCAAGCACCCACTTGCCTCTGTATTTCACCCTTTATACGCGCCTCCCTGCCTCTTTTACTTTGTCTCACACAACACAGCCATGTCAGAAGGTTTAATTCTCCAGCAATTTTTTTCCCCTTTTCTTTTGCTCAAAAGGTTTTAACAAGTTAGTTCATCAAGCTTGGGGATTTGGGTTGTTTTCCATAACATTCCGATAGCAAAAGTCCCGCAATCTGGTACTTGTGAATTGGTACGTGGTACGAAGGGGGGTGCAGCAAATTTCATAACTAGGGTTGTGGTTCTCACCGAAGCATCGAGTAAGAAAGGTAAAACATGCATTCAAAGTTAGAGGGTAATTAAAAACTCACAAATCTATCATGGCAAGCATGTGATCTCCGAACAAAAAATCGGTGGCACAAAACCATAGCCGTCCCAATGGTAGTTTGAGGCCTGTAAAAGAACAAGTCATGCTTTCACATTAGTAATAAATAGTATCATGCAATGAATTTAATCCACAAGCACCAACATCATATAAGCATATATCTAGTGAAGTTTTCTGTAAAATAAGCTATAACCATGTGACAGGTTATGTGAGCCTTACAGCTCAAGCCGCATTCCAAGGTTCTGGAGGTAGGCACAATAGGAGTACCGCAAGTGTGTCTCATGACGCACATCAATTCCATCTTTTCTTGATGGAGAGTATCTGTCAATCTCATCCCTTGACATAAAGACCGGCTTATCATCTTCAAATATAGAGCAATCACGCTTGTAGCTAGCTGATGTTGATGTATCAGCATTGGATCTTGTAGGAGGAGCTTGAAAACTGGCGGATGAAGAGATATTGCCTTGGACAGTTGATGGAAAATAGTATTTCTGGCTCTCTTCCCAAGCAGGAGCTGAATATTTTCTCCTTTTCAATGATGCCGGGACAGCATCATACTTAGCATAATTAGCATGATCTACCCTATAAAAATTGGAGTTGCCACCATAGTCCCCAAATTTTGCCCAGTTGTCACTGTGAATGTTATAATTCCTGTGATAATAATTGTTCCTGCTCCTTTTCCTATTGGTGCTGCTGAAGTTGTTTCCATCATAGATGGACCAGTAACCACCATGTAAACTACGTCCTTCTGGTTCAAAATTCCGCACAAAAGACATAGTTCCTGCAAAATCATACAAGCCAACAAAATTATACATACAATTACATGCACTTGTAATGTTTCCCTTCAAATATTGTTGATGGCTACAATAAAATTCCAATGTCATTACCACCAAAATTGAAGTATAGGAGTTGTCTTTACCAACAAATTCCAATTTCAGTATTTTAGAAAGCAAAAGTTAAAAAAAGGTCTATTGATAACAAGTTCCAGCTGGAACAAATCCAATTAATATTCATAACGATCTACGATCTGATATCAATAAATAAAGCATCCATCTAGGGTAATTTGCATGCTCATGAAAGATACTATGATCAGAAAAATTTGATCTTTGGGATATAAAGTCTAGGAAGTGAAGAACCAGCTTGACTTCCCAACGAACCACAGAAAACACAAAATTTCTATATGATTTTCAGCATATGATGCCACATGGAACCAAAAAACACATAATTTGAAGTTGGAAAATTTATCAAGCGGATCTAGTGGAACATAAATTTTGCAATTGAACGATCGGAACCTCAAAGAAGATGATCAAAAAAGAAGAGAATTGAGAGGCATACACACCTGAGTAAGAAGCGAACCCGATCTGAAAAAAAATCAGGAGAGTGATTTGATTTGAGATTGGGAAAGTGAAGGAGAGATTAGGGTTTTGAAAAAGAAGGGATGAAGAATGGAATTGGAATTGGAGCGGCTTGAATTTGAAGGTCAAAAAGGAAGAGAAGGAGAATTGTCTAAAACGGGAAGCATCATCCACAATTTAAATGTTGGGTCAGGTTGGTCTTGGTACCCAGCCCGATCCACCTTCTCAACCCTTTTTTATTTTCTTTCTTACTGTTAGTTTCATTATTCAAAAAAACAAAAAAATTAAGTTTTGTAGATAAAGAATAAAAAGTAACATTGGAAGAGTTTTATTCTGCTGGTGGGCTAACTCAGTTCAAGCAAGATTAGCCGAAATCTAATGTATTATAAATATTAGTTGTTAAAATAAAATATATACATTCATTTGATGATATTCTAAAAGGTTAGATAAAGTTGAATAAGGAAGTAAATTCAAATTCCATAAAGAGAGCTAAGGTCTACATTTGTCTACAAATCTTGGTTTCCCTCCATCACCGTAGGAGGGAAAGAACCAAGAAAGTAAATTGATAACTATAAAGTGGATCAATTACTTTCAAAACCGCAATTCATTATGTCTGCTGATTATCGACAAACAACGTAGTGATTATAAGTTAAGATAATTAACAACATTGCTTTCAACTTGAGGCAAAATTTGAAGAATTAAATGATGATATAAAGAGGAATTTGACAATTATATAAGATCAAGAGAAAATACTAATTGGTATGGAAATAATTTCGTACAATAATATGCAAACATCAAAGCGTGTGTTTGGTTCCATGTTGGAACCCTCAAAATCGATTCTCAAAGGCAGAATTGATCGTATAATATTCTTATTTTATTTGATTAATTATTACCAAAATCAATTCTTACTTTTATAATTGATTTTGAGAGAAGTAAAAAATTTTTATTTTCTGTCATAATTATTTTTAGAGATATTATTAAATTTAAATTATTTTATCTCAAAATTAATTCTATTTAAAATTAATTTAATAAAAACAAAAACAAAAACAAAACCATATAGGCACGAAGAAATGACGACAGAATTTGGATTTTGGGGTGGAAGTAACTTTATCTCTCCTCACTTTGAATTTCAATCACACCTCTAATTAGTTCAAAGCCTTTCGTGCCAGTAGTACGAATTCTAATTCATACTCAATGGTAGCATTAAAGATCAAATACTCGAGACAATAAACAAGATGTCGTACTTTGCAGTCTTCCTCTAACAATCCTACGAGCCTACGACAGTGAAATTATTTTCTCTAGGCACTATCATAGCAAAACAATTAATTTGAAGCTATTAAAAATATTTACTAAAGCAAATTCTACATGTAAACTAATTTTGAGATTCTTTAGATTTTATTTGCGAATATACGAATGGAAAAAAAATACTCAAATCTAATTAGTTTGAATTTTTTAGTAGATTTCATTTGATTTTTTATTCCTATTGTTTGAATTGAATATCGTGTTCTTATTAATTTAATTACTTAAATATTTCGATTAATAACAAAAAGTAATATTATTATAGTAAAGAAAAATGATACTTGGTATGAAAACTGTATACACAAACACTAATAAAGATTAGCTCACCCAGTCAACTTTTTGCTCATGCATCGCTATGAGTTTGGTTCGATTATTAAGTTTTTTTTTATTGATGGATGATTTGTAAATATATTTATAAATATTCAATGAATCTGAAGACAAACCCTAACTCTGGACTAGGACGAACTTTTTCCCAAACCCACGCTTTCGTTTACCAAAAAAAGATTGTATGCACAAATCTTAACAAAAATTGTATTAAAGTTTGATTTGGTATTGCTATGATTTTTTGAGAGCTACTAAGTATTTCAGGCTCTCTAAAAGCCGCTCTTAAAAAATCATAATAGTAATATTTGGTAAAATAATATAAAAATTACTCTCAATAAACAAAAGTTATAAAAATAGTATTTGGTAAAATTATTCTTAAAATCTAAAATAACTATAATAAATGTTCCAAACTAAACCTACGGGCCCAATGTCATGGACAACCCATTAAGGCCCGACTGTTATAAGCCCAGAAGTTGAAATTGAAGACCGCTGAGAATAAAGTAACGGACACAATTTTCAGTTACACAAGCATTTAATCTGGATTCGATAACGCATGAACTCGGATTTCATAACATGTATGAAGTTGTTATGAACCTGAAGCCGTTGACCAAGAATCTCGGAAGACCGTTAAACCATCTATTATTATCAAACCTCGCTTATAAATAACAATAGACACTCTCAAATCAGGTACGCATATACTTTCCTAAATTTTGTACCTCCAGTACTCACTGACTTCAGAGTCGGAGCTCTTATAGGTGTACCTTCCCCTATTTTTTGCTGTGGAATCCATCTAATTCTCTAGTCATCACTATGAATAACGGCCTTTGGAGTTCCATCTTTGGTTCGAAGCACCCCATTTTTAGAACCCGATGTCCCACCTTCCGAACAAGGTGTCCCGCCTCTAAATAATAGATATAAATATTAACGAAAATATTTTTTACCTTTAATATTATTAAAAAGAGTAAGATTATATTAGTCTTTTAAATTTTAGATAGCACATGCTAACTCTAAAAAATACCCTATTAGGGTTTTCAAGAGTACCATTTGACTTTTAAAAACTAAGAACAAAAATATCCTAACTTATTTATTCACCAAATATAAAAAATTGATTTATACTTTTTATAAGTCAAAGTATTCCTCCAGAGTGTACTAGTAAAATAGGCCTAATTCTTTTGTTCTCATCTTCAGTTTAATCTGTTTGTTGATCTCCACCTTTTATGCCTCCTAAATTTCCATTTGTGCAATTCGTATTGTGCCTTATAACAAAACTCTAAAATTAAATAATTCAGTTTCTCATAATAGAAAATGATTTAAAATTATTGTGATTTTTTAATAATGGGTTTTAAATATTGGATTAATTTCCAAATTAATAAAATTAGATCGATTGTAATTGTTATTGAGTTCAAATTATATAATAATTAGGCATTTTTAGGAAAATTAATGCATAAGATTATTAAGAAGTGATGTTTAATTAAGAATGACAAAAAAAAAGTAAGAACGACCATTTTAGGCCACTAAAATTTGTTTAGTGGTAAAAGATTTAAATAATTTATGTGAAGTTATAGATTTAAAAAAATAGAAAAAGAGAGAGAGAACAAAAATTCAATTTCATCTTATAGTCAAAACTACTCTTAATAAAATTTTTAACGACTAATGTTGACCTCTAAAAAATAAGTGATAACCATTCATGTTAAACTCACTGAGTGACTGTTACATGTGGATTAAACTAACCTTTTATCGTAGGTATATAAACTATTTGTTTACATATATAAAATAGGGGTGAGGCTACTAGGATTTCTAATTATCTATCTACATTTTTTATTATTAATTTTTAATTATGATTTTCAAAATTACCCTTACTTAAATAAATTTTATTTAAATTAAAATTAAGTAATTACATTATTTTTAATTTATCTATTTATATTCATACTATAATATTTTTATATACCTGAATTCTTCGTCATTCTATTCCTTTTCTAATTTTTTCTTTATTATTATTTTATTTTCGTTACAAGATAAATTAGTGATTATAAATTACTATAACCTTTTATGAACCAAACATAGCCTTAATAAGTGACAGTTTATTTCCCTCCAAAGCATAACTTTTTAAACCCCTCAATAGGCCACAGCTCTAAAGGTCGAATTCCGCCGTGCTTCTTAATGAGTCATAAAAGCCATCAAGATGGACAGTTTCAATTTTCCACCCAAACAAAGTCTCAATTTTTTCCTACAAGCCCGTAACACGAGGTCTAGTGTGGCTCTATAATTGAAGCCGAATCAGTTTCTAGTGCTCATGTCAATTTCTCATGTTCCATCCTCGCAATTGTCAAAAATTACTTTAGAATCTTAGTCGTACGATGACCCTTTTCTTTGTTTATGTTTACGCTGATCAAAATTTGTGTTTTGGAAATTGTAAAAGACCAACTACAAAACTCCCAAACGATGGTCTTTTCAAACTGTGGCCGTGAAATAGAAATTGAGTCCTGTTTCAGACTTGTGGGACCGGCCGTTTAATATGCCTGAAAATATAAAGTCTAATAGGACGAGGATTGATAATATAAAATTTAATTATATAAAGTCTAATAAAAATTTAATAATATATAATATTTAATATATCACTGTATAAGGTATTATATTATATAAAATATAATTAAAATAAGAAATTATAATAAATATAATTTTTAAATAGTTATTATAATTATTTTAGCTATTCTTTTATTATATATAAAAATAATTTTATATTAAAATTTATTTATTTATTTATTTTTAATATTTTTTTATAAATATAAAAAATAAGAGAGAGAGAGAGAGAGAGTAAAATAGGGATGAAATTTTTATACATCAAAGTTTAAGTAGGTATAGTATTATATTTCTATATTTAGTTGTATTTTTTATTATATATAATGAAATTTATATTAAATATTATTATTTATATATTTTAATAATAAATTTTTATTTCTATATTTTTATTTTAGTTTTAATAGTTATTGTACAATTATTTTTTATTTATATATATTTATTTTTTATTATTTATTTAATAATTACTTGTCTTTTAATAAAATATATTAAAAAATAAAAAGTGAAAGAACCTTTATGCATTAAAAGCTAATTAGGCCTAATACGACCTCTCTAGGATAGATTAAGTTATCTATATTTATAACGTGTAGGAGAGATTTGATGGATAAGCTTATACAATACATTGACTGTACCAAACAATGGATAAAGTCATAACGTATTGTATTACCTTATCTTATTATGTTTAATACGACATACCAAACACACCTTAAGTGAATGGAAATGGGACTCAAGCCATTAAAATGAAAAATAAAGTGGGACGCGTTTCACTTAAATGGAATGGTGACCAATTTTTAACGAATCAATGACCATATGACATGTGGCATTGGTGGCTTTTTCTTATTGCAAATGGGTCTTGCTCTAGTGTTGATTGAAAAAAATAAGCACTATAAGGATATGAGCTCCAACAAATAATTAGATGACATGTGGTGTGGTTTATTATGCAACTCATTATATATGATATACCCTAACCTTTCCCTCTCTTCCCCAAACATCCTCTTCTGCCTCTGTTTCCCAACACACCACCAGTTGTCGACTTCACCACTCCTTCCCCCCACCACAGTGAGCTCACCACCACCAATTGCTGACCTCGCCATCACCATCGCGGCCCCCCCACTTCATAGCCCCCCTTAACTGCTTCCCCTCCTCTTGCTCAGCTGCTCTAGCAACTCAGAGCTTGCCTCTGCCTTCGTCAAGCACAAGCTCGCCTTCAACTCCTTCACTGCCTTCCTCCACAACTCCACTGCCGTCGCTGCATCATTGTTGAGTATTTTGACTAGCGTCTATGCGGGAATCACCATGGGGGCTGTGGTGGTTGTTTTGGTGTTGAGCATTTGGTGCATCACCAAATCTCCATCCTTGAGGCTTTAGATCTACACACGCGGTTCAGAAGAAGAAGCACGACCACTTCGCCAAGTCCATGTTGGGCCTTCAAAGCAAGCGTTGTCATCTCTGGGGGGAGGGCGATTGTAGAAGCTCAACACAAGGGTGGAAGCTCATGGTGACAAATGGCATAAGCTTGATTGTGGTGTTTTGAGTTTTCTATTTTTTTATTTTATTGTAGTAACTGGCTGGATTTTAAACATTTTTTTTTAACTTTGAATTTGATTTGTATTCTTGATGAATTTCACCATTAACTTTTAAAATTTATTTCAAGATTTTTTGTTTTGGTGAGGATTTCTAGTATTTGGTGCCTTATTTGAGAATTTGTTGTGGTGTTATTAGTGTTGGTGTTGGTGGTTATTGTTCATGTGAGAGTTTTCAATTTGTTTGTTGTTGTTGTAGGGTTCTTGGATAGAGATTTGTGAAGAGTGGAGGAGGGAGTTAATTCCTTGCATTTCTTTTGCTACAGGGTCGCGGTCCTTAGTCATGGTAGTGCTACCCGTCCGCCATGGCTGTTGGGGAGAGAAAGGAAGATGGGGTAGCTAGGGAGGAAGAGGGAGGGGGAAATATTTAAGGTGTATTATAGATAATTAGTTGTATTGTAAACCCTTTCGCATATCATATATTCATTTAACACACCTCATGTCTTCATGGTATTGGTTTTTTCAATCAGCACCAGAGCAAGCACCATTGCAAACTAGCTGTTATATATGATCTTTGCAAAATTCTCAAATTTTTTTAAAAAAAATTCTTATTTTTTATTTCATAAATATCAATATTTTTCAACTCTTTTTTTTACAACTCTTTCCAACTATTTTTAACACTTTCTATATAAATTCTACTCCTTTCTTCTCCTATAAAAAAGGATCCAAATAAATTTAATTTAAATTTTTTTATTAATTACTTGTAAAATTTTAATTTTCCTCAAAATTCAAGTGTACAAAATACTAAATCTTCAAAACAATAGCGCTTCATTGTAGTTTAATTTTTTAAAATTCACTTTTCAAATAAAATTTATACAAAAATTTTAAAAATTATACTTTTACCTATCATAAAAATGAAATAACATAAAAAAATATTTACAACAAAAGTATCTGATAAATAAGTTGAGTTTTATTTTTTAATATAAAAATTATGTAATACCAAATTTGAGACCAAAGTTGGGACCTTTCATTAGAGAGATGGTCACAATCTTAACTTAATTTTATTTTTTATGACACATTATTGCTATGATAAGTAGTAGAATAAAAAAATGAATTTTGCATTGAAGATGCCCTAAATTCTCCCCCCTAAAAAAACTCAACAAAGCCCAAAAGCAGCTAATTGTAATGGGAGTTGATCGTAATTGTGGGCAAATTTTACCTGCAATACTGGTAATTTGAATTTTGAAATTGCCAATTAAGAGTTATACTTAACTACCACCCATGCCTTAAAATCACGTGAGCAATTTCTAAGGTGAAAAAAGAATAGATTAATAAAACTCTGAATACAAAAAATATCAACTAATCCCAGCATAAGAGGGCCAATCCAACAAATCAGCAATCCATTATTCATATCAACCACAAAAAAAAAGGCATTTTAAAATTTAAGTTTAAATAAAAAATCACAAAGTATTTTGAGGTAAGACTTTCAATCATGTTTAAAATGTATAAAAAGAAAGTTTGATTTAATTTGATTTGTAAAACAAATCTTGTGTTTGAAATAAGGAATTATATGGTTTGACAAATCTCATTTGATTTAGCGTCTATTTAAATATACTTTTGAACCTTTAAAAAGTGCTTTCGCTTAACTAAAAATGAAAAATTTGAGTAATAAACTTGTTTGCCTTTTGTTATACTTGCCCAAAAGTAATTTTTGGGTGATAAGAAGTACTTCCATTGAAAGTGAGATAAAAGTTACTTCTTATTTTCAATTCTTGAATCTGAAATTCAATTTTATAATAATACTCTTCCTTAACTCTCTTCCACCTATCTTAAAATTATTTTGCCCCTCTTTGATAATTGTGTCTCTAAAAATAATTTTATTTTATCTTATAAAAAAAATCACAGGAACTTACTTTTAAAATATCTAAATAAAACACAAATCGATTCTTTTAACTTCAATTCCTTCAAAAGAAATTTTTTCAATTTAATTTTTTCAATAATAATTCCTCTAAAAATTAAACTGAACGACCATTAATTATTTTAATTTTGAAATCCTATTCAAATTTGCTCAAAATTTAATAGTATTTTATTTTATTCAAAATTTAATTTAATTTATAAAATTAAATCAATTTAACTCAATCATATTAATGAGTTATCTTTTTCAATGTATAAGTTAATGATACTCAATCAAATTGGAACGAGGCAGAGTGGGGTGAGGCGTGACTGCAGTGTTGGTGGTTGTGTCACACACAGGCGGGAAGAGAAGAAGAGACTTGGGGAAATCCATTAGTTGAGATTCGCCTGTGACAGTGAGTTATACATTGATCTTCTTTTATGACACTTGATTTGATATCTAAGCGAAAAAATAAAAATACAATTGAGAATGTACGAAAAGACATTGTTTTTTAGTTCTGTAAACAAACACTACATGCCCTGCTAATTTGTTAAAAGAAAATCTACTTTGGGGTTGGGAGTGAAAGCAGCCATTTTGGTCCTTAGCATCTTAGCAAACTCAAAAAGCATATGTGGTTTTACTGCGTATGCTTCTAAACTTCATTTTATATATTCATTTATTTTTTTCACTAATTAGTTATTGTTGCTCTGTTAATGAATTAAAGTTTTTGGTTTTGGGGTTTGTTGTAGCAGTTGCTTTTGAAGATTAGGTGCTTTGCGTGGAATTACTTGATAGCTTAATATGGTAACTTTCTTAGAGTCTTCTTCATATTATAATTATAATTATAAATATAGCATTTTGATGAATTTCAGCTTTTCTTTTGTTTTGTGAAATTGAGCTTAAAAACAAGATGAATTGAATCATGTATCATGTATAGTCTTGTATGGTTTTCTACCTGAGTAGTAGCAATTTTGTATCATGTATATATACACCTTTTTATTTGGTAACTTATTCTTAGTTCTCTGATGTGGTTATTTTTCAATGTTCCCAATACTTGAAGAGCATAAAGGACCATGTGATTACAGGACTACTTTTTAATAAGTCTCAACTCTCAATTGCCAATGGAGATATTGCCATATTAAAGGTAGAAGAAAAGTCGAGTATATATGCCTTTTTCTCATAACTTTGGTATAAATTATTTATAAACATTTTTTTTCTTTGTTGACAGCTTAAATATTGTTTGATGACTGCTTTCAACTTATAATTTTATTGTGTCAAACATGTCTACTTTTGATTGTGAATTCACCATTGTAATTACTAAGGCTAACAGTTTAAAAGTAAGTCTCCTCAGTCCATTGACCTCCTCTAAGGTGAGACAAAATGAATTGAATTGTTGATGGCTTTAGTTATTGTTAGCTACTGCCATCACATGTTACAGTGTACTCATTCATCCTCTCAAATATGCTGGTGCACTAGTGAAGAGTGAAACTCTTCTATTAAGAAAACTAAACTCAATATAATAATGGCATAAAGCTGGTATTTGGTACTCTAGTATCCTTATCTAGGCATTTAATATCCCTTTGTATGAAATTACTAATGAGGCTTGTGATATGCCTGAGACAACTTTTCCATTTCTTTCTTTTATTTATTTAAAATAAAAGTTTTTAATATCATTTGGGATAAGTTAGCTTTACAGTAAAAGTTATCCTTCTATATTTATTTGGAAAATACTATTTGTCCAGAAAAATTGCCAGAACTTCTCATGCCTGATACATTTAGCAATTATGTGGAATTTAATAATTTACATATCACTTCTAACCGTGGCTCCTTCCTCTTTTATTTTTTTATTTTTTTTTCCAACCTTCTTTTTTATCTCCGACAGATTCTTTTTGTCAGCCACCGTTAAAACTATTGTATTTTTTCTTTTCCCAAAGCTTCATATTTCACTCCACTTTATCCATGCTACCTCCATAGATCTCAAAGCCACCTAGTCGGAAACAACATCACTGGGCCATCATATGTTCCAAAATCTCAAATGTGAGCACTCAACAACCAAGGCCTATAAATGATCTGGACGCAGTCCTGTAGGCTTGTCTTTAGATGACGGTACTTTTAGTTTAGATTCTTTGATACTCAGCTGCTACAATTAGAAGCAGCAAATGACACAGACTCATCTCCAAAGGCATTGCTAATTAATTTATTTAAATGATATAAATTGAAAATGGCAATCCGTTACCTGCTCTTGAGAAAAAAATTGGTAAAAATAAAGTAGATATTTCCTTGATATAAATTCATCCAGTTTAATCTTTTGTAGTTAACCTTGCTTACATATTTATCTAAATATGAATTGTGACATGAACAGTAACTAATCATGGAAGAAAGTGGTATAGCTTGCATTTTTATATAAATATGAATTGTGATTTTTTATGCCCCCGGCGCCAATCAGTAGGAATAAATAGCTTCTTCTATTTCATAAAAATTGTAGCACTCACTTTGTGAAAGTTGCAAGCGACAACCAGAAGAAGAAGAAGACCACAAGCAGGAAGATGGAGAGGGCAAGCGGCGTCATGGGTGCTACAATAGTGGCGTAATTTTTGCCTTTTGTAGACCTACTTTTAACCCTTATTTTTTTCAAAAAATAAATCTAAATTTACATAATACGTGGACAAAAAGTTGAATCAATTAATTATTCATATGCCAGCTCATGAAACAACTAATTCGGGAATTTTTTCTGGCTTAATAGCATAACTTTATTTATTTTCATTAAAAGCGATCCAAACTTCACAGTGAACACTCCTAATTTACCTTTTGGTACCTCGAATGGTCGAATTGCACTATGCTTCTTAATAAGTCATAAAATGATAAAGATGGTGCGCTTTCAATTTCAACCCAAAGGTGGTCTCCATTTTTTTTTGTTTTATTTGGGGGGGGGGGGGGGTGTGCAAATCCGTAACATTAAGTCTAGTGTGGTTTTGTAGTTGGAGCCAAATCAGTTCCTAGGGTGGCGGACAAAATGGTCCTCACCATTTTTGGGACCCTTACATGCTCCACAAAATTGGACCGTTAGATTTAGTTATATAAACATCAAAGGCTAAGATAAAATGTATGTATTAGTGGACCTAATTGATATGGAGCATGTTAAGTACTTCACTCCTATTCTCTTCTCATTTGATGGTCACACGCGAGAGACGAGAAAGAAGATGAGCTCCCTCATTGGTGTGCTGCAAACAATACCACAGTTCCAAAGTTATTGATTTGCAAATGAACCATAGTCGCCACTAGCTCTTGTGGCTAAAGCATCCTTCGCGGCTGCCAACAAATGCTCCGTGTCTCTTCTCGTTACTAGTTCATGAGTCACCCCACCACCACATGCTGCCCACATTTTCTAGGAAAGGGTGCTACTAGTTTTTTGCCTCTCCACAACCACAGTTATCACATGTTCCAAGCAATGGTGGTAGCGGCACCCTATATGGTTGCTTCATTGTGGCAGCAACACCGTTACCGTTACGTTGGTTGCTCCTAAATTGGAAGTTACTTGGTTTTGGCATTGGCAGAGCCTTGGCGATCGGGTTGTGTTGGCCAGAGACTTCACCAGCGCTGCCATTGAATGGAATAGTGTATAGGTTGGCGGTGGTGGTGATAGACGAGGAAGAGGAGAGGGGAAGATCGGTGCTGCTGGAGCAAGTTTGGTGCGGGGGAGCTCCGACAAGTAATGGAATAGTTTGCCGACGAGGAGATCATCAGAGGAGAATTCAATGTTGGTGAGGCGTTTGTGCAGACAGAAGCAGCAAAATCCGGTGATTGGCCTACAGTGTTAAGAAAGGAAAAGTGAAGGACTTGACATGCTCCTCGTTAATTAAGATCCACTAACATATGTATTTTATATCAATCATTGATTTTTATTAGATCAAATCTAATGGTTCAAAAAAGTGGAGCATGTAATGCTCCCAAAGATGATGAGGACCATTTTATCCCCCACTTAGTTCCTAGCACTCATTGTCAATTTCTCATGTACTGTCTTCGGAGTTTTTAAAAATTTCTTTAGAATCTTAGCCGTACGATGATCCTTTGTCTATGCTTATGAATTATGATGATCATAATTCGTCTTTTGGGAAATGCATGATAGCAACTACAAACTCCCAAACGATGCCCTTTTCAGCGGTGCATTTGTATAGAATAACGGATGCGATTGTACTTAGAACTGATAAGTGAGAAAATAAAAATTAAAAATGATTATAAGAGATTGTGAATTAATAGTAGCGTGTTGCCAAAACATTGAAAGCTTTAGGGGGTGTTTGGTTTGTCATTTTCTATTTTTATTTTCACTAAAAATGAAAAATAAAAATGGAAATACGTTTGTTGGCCGTTTTTTGAAAATATTGTTCGAAAATATTTCTTGAAAAAGCTAGAAATTTGGAAATAACAAATCCTTGTTTTCATTTTTTCAATTTGATTGTTGAAAATATTTTCAACTAAAACGCGGTGGCACTATGGTAATAAGGGAAGCTTCTTTTCTTTTCTGCTGCTAAGTCCGTGTTCGAATCCTACATCAGTGGAGTTCAATTTTATTTTTTTTTGCCCCAGCTATATTACACAAAGCGCTGAAACAACCCCTCCCTCGACTATAAGTCACGGTCTCATCCCTCCCTCCCCTCAACCAGATAAGTCATGGAGGTTGCGCTGCCCAGGGACATGCTACTCACAGCTCGCCACCACCCCCTGTTTTCGGGTTCTGTACTCATTTTTGGCTTCTTCTTTTCTTTTTTTTTCCCTCCGTTTTCCTTCCTCCCTCATGGCTTCATGGCTTCATCTTCTTCTTTTAAAAGCAATCTTTTCTAAATGGTATAGATTGTCACAAAGGCTTTTATTCACTATATTTTTGTGCTGCAAGTGGTTGATCTTGTTAGTGTATATGGTATAGATCCACATGGCTTCATTCACTGCAGAATGTATATGGCATAGATCTTGTTAGTTACCTGCAGAATTTTTTATTTTGCAGTGAAAGCTTTAGGTGGCAACTTTGTGCATTCTTTTGGTTTGGTTGCTCAGTTTAATATAATATTAAATCTTGTTATTGTTCTCCCTGTCTTTGTTCCTTTGTTTCTATTTTGTGTGTTCTGAAGTGAGAAAAGAATCATAGTTCAGTTTACATATAACATGAGTTGTCGGTTACTGTAATTATACTTAATTAGGGGACACCAGGTTTGGTTTCTTGCAATAAGGCCTTCGTCATTATTGCATTGGAAGAAATAAGGTTCAACTCTTATCATGGCATGTGGTTATATTGACATAGAAAGCTCAGTTTGCACTATTGTTTAATTTATTTTATTTTTAATCTTAAAATTTTATAGAGTTATTTTATTTTAATAAATACTTTTAAGTTCATTTCAAATTTACAAATAATAAAGTTTATTTAAATGTGCAAAAAAAAACATTTTTATTATTTAATAATAACATAATTTTATTATCTCAAATTTAATTTTAAAAATATATTTTAAAAATAGACAAATCAAACATATTTTCATTATTTTCTTTTTTTGAAAACAGACAAACCAAACGTATTTTCTAAATTCAGAAAATCTGAAAATGAAAATCCTTTTCAGAAAACGAAAATAGAAAATGAAAACAGGAAATATTTTCACAAACCAAACGCACCCTTACATTTCATGATTATCGATATTGAAAAGTTAAGGCCTCATCAAAAATGAAAAAGAAATTGAAAAAGTGAGGAAGTTATTTATGTTTTACTCCATTTATTCCAATTTATATTTTACTCATAATGAAAAATTTATATCTAAAGATATATTAATTTCAGGATATACCAAATTATTTAAATTAATAAATTAATTAAAATGGAGAGAATAATTTCTTTATATATTAGAAAGACAAATATCCAAAAAAAAAAGAGTACGATTGCCCATTTGCTAAAAGGTACAAAAAAAGCTAAACCTTAGAAATTAATGCCCGTAATTATAAATTAATAAAATACAAACTCATTTAGTGTATGTATGGGAAGCTCCCAAAATAGCTTTTTATTAGTAAAAAAGCTGTTTTGGAAAAATTAATTTTGTTTGATAAATTTGTCAAAATAGATTATAATCTAAAATTAATAATTTTAAGTTAAAAAATAGTTTATAAGTATAAGTAAATTTTTAGAACTTATGATTATAAATAGAAGCTGATTATTTCAAAATTATTATATTTTTACTAAATTGATCCTAAATAATAAATATTATATAATATAAATAATTATTTTATATTTTTTTATTAATTTTATCATATAAAAATAATTTTTTTATACAATCTAAATAAAATAAATTATCTTAAAATTATTCAATTAAAGTATTTAAATATAAATTAATTTTTATATAAATAATTATATAAATAAATAATTATTAAGATAATTTTAATCTTTCAATTTTTCCAAACACAACCCTACTAATAGTTTTAAGTTTTTACTACAAAAAATGTTGTTAATCTTAATAATATAATTTGAATTGGGAGCCGTGCATAAATGAACTAGATCAAATCCATAATTAATATAGATTATCAATTATCAATATGTTTATTCAATCGACTAATTCCTTGTAAACAAAGCATCACTGGCACAACCCACAAGCAATGCCATTGCGACAGATCCTCCGGTGAAATCGTGTGCCACATTTTGTTTCGATCCAAATCATCTGACAAGTCACTGATCACAGGATCAGAAAGGAATCTGAATTCTGCTTGCGTGACGATGGCACTCAATGCTACCAATTAATTGTTTGTTCAGTAATCATTGATGAACTCTACAGCCATGAAAAGCCAAAGCTCCTCTGTAACTCTAAACATTCACTTATGACTTTCCTCTGCAAGAAAATAATATAGCAGCATGGTGTGTTTCAGAATGGCCAACTGGGGCTTTAATTAATCACACTGCTTAGCACTAATTACAAAACCCTGCTTCTCTGCTCATTCTGACTGCAATTAATAAAACTACAACAAATTGTCTCTGCCTCAAACTTCCAAAAGAGGCTCCAATAATAAAATAAAATATGAAGCCAACCCTTTACTGTTATTTAAACCTATCTTCTTTTCTGTAGATATTATTTTGACATTAGATATTATTCTATTAATTATTAAGAATTACAGTTATATCACTAACAAATCTCAAAATTTTTTACCACGTTCAGTCAATAATCAAAATATTATTCTCTAAATAGTAACAATTGTTGTGTTCTCACTTCTCACCCGTCAAAGATACATACATACTCCTTCTATTCACGTGACACCTAATCGCTAGATTCACAGCAGCTGGGGGCTTGTGGGTAGAGGTGGAATCGAAGACACGTGATCCTCACGTGCCACTGTTGCTAAGGATATATACACCTCTTGATGACAGTACCATTGACCACCCATTCAAACCTCTATAAATGGCAGCATCTTAGTCAATCACCAAAGTTTTACCCTCTCAAGATGACTCAATCTCACACACACACTCTCTCTCTCTCTCTCTCTCTCTCTCTATCTCCATGCCTAGCATGCATTAGATAGAGCAACAACGCAGCAGAAAGAGAAAGACAAAGATGGGGAGAAGAACAAGAACAAGAGAGAAAGAGAAAGAAGACACAGCAGCAGAGTCCTGCACGCTTCCACCATCCCCAACCCATTCATTCTCATCTTCTTCTTCTTCTTCAGACTTTGAGTTCACCATCTCCATCTCACCCCGCAAATCCTCCACTCTTCTGTGCCCCGCCGATGAGCTCTTCTACAAAGGGCAGCTCCTCCCACTCCACCCCTCCCCTCGCATCTCCATGGTCCGCACCCTCCTCCTCTCTTCTCCTTCGTCGTCGTCCTCCTCCTCCGCCCCCCCACGTGACTCCACCGCCAGCACCGCCTCCTCCTCCTCCTCCTTCACCAACGACTGCGAATCCTCCCGCCCCAGCTCCGTCACCGATGACGAAAACCACTTCATCAACCACCACAACAATGCCAACAAGAAAACCACCACCACCACGACCAACAACAACAACAACAAGTTCTTCTCTCTCTCCAGATTCTCCTCGGTTTTCCGCAAAGCTCGTGACACAGAGAGTGTTTCTGTTTCTGAGCCCTCAAGCTCGGTGAAGCGAATGGGCAGCACCGCCAAGGAGGTTATCAGGAAGTATCTCAAGATGGTGAAGAAGCCCTTGTTCTCGCACAAGCACAAAGAGCACCAGCACAAAACGGTGTCGTCTTTGTTTGCGTCGAAAACAGAGAGATCCGCGAAGGAAACTAATACAGAGGGTTCTTTTTCTTTTGGGAAGAAAGAAATAACGGAGAGCAGTGGTGGTGCAGTGGTTTCTTCTTCTTCTTCTCATTCTTTCTCCGGGAACTTGAGGTACCCGCGTCGGAGGAGAAGCTACGTTTCTAGCTGCCCTTCGTCGATGGGGTCGTCGCCGACACACTCCGGCGTGCTCGCTGCCGCCGGAGGAGGGGGTTGTTATGCTGACAGTTCGACCATGGAGGAGTTGCAGAACGCAATCCAAGGAGCGATAGCTCATTGCAAGAACTCGTTGGTTCAGAACAAAGCTATGGTCAGTAGCGAAATCTAATTAATTATCTAATTAATCTAAGGTCATTAAATCTAAATGAAACTAGGGTTTTGTCTTTTTTTTTTTTTTTTTTTTTTTTGGTTTTCCTCTCACATGCAGCTGCAGTTTCTTTCAGAATCTGATTAACCCAAAGTCGTGTTCACGAAAAAGATGCCTTTTTAATTTCTACTTCTCTCGTCTCTCTATCTCTCTCTCTGTCTCTTAGGAATCTG